>CM073763.1:85323729-85490458 GCA_037127475.1 Arma custos | reverse complement strand
ACTCAATAATTAATTTTCTAAAAATATTCATTTAATTCTTATTGCACAAAGCTAAAGGGATTACATACTTGTATATACTAATGCAATATTTGTTACTCGCAATTTTTTTTTTTTTACCTTTGTATTAACGAAATTACATAAAATGAAAGAGAGAAACGATTAGATTTGGTACGACAAACCTAATAAATATAGAAAGGGAACAGCAAATAAAATCTAAAAGGATAATACTGGAAATAGGCCAGAGACAAGCCTTCCATTACCTGACAATATCCTAAGAGGAATTAGGTCCGAAGAAAGAGGGAACTGGGAAGGAATGGGAGCAATGCAAGGGATGAGCTATTGGAGTGTCACTTCAAAGACTCCACTGAATCAAATTCCTGAGGCCAAGAAAAGCCACGACAGTGTGGACAAATGAAAATTCTACTTCGGGCCCCCCCACCTCATAAAAAGGAAATTAACTCAAAGGAAAGGTTTAAGTCCTATCCATCGTTCGCTATTGGAACAGGAGAGTTAGTAGCCGTTTATTGCGACTCTATTCTTTACTTAAAATTAAAACATTTGTTCCATCAATTGAAGAAAGTAATAAGATCTTGTTGAAGAAAAAAAAATGTTTTCCAATAGCAAGAAACGCCTTCTTTGGTGATAGAGAGCACCTGCACTTTATCTTTATTTAAACACACACACACACACACACACATACATATATATATATATATATATATATATATATATATATATAATATATATATATATATATATATATATATATAACTGCTATATTATTAAGGTTTAGGTATGTAGGTACCAAATTTTATTGATGTAACTCACAATTATCAGGAGCGGGAAATAAATAGTACCACTTTATTAGGGACAGTAAAAGACTGATCAATGAATTTAATCATATTATCACCTAAACAAAGAGATATGGCAGATATATAAAATGGAAAAGATTCAACAAAATATTTTTATAAAAAAAAAAGTACCACTAAAACCATTATAGGTTATTGGGTTCAGTACATGGTAGATTATGTTTCTAAGCCAACGGTTATGCAGAAAGTTTTTTGAGACGATATAATGCTCAACCACCAGGTTTTCCACTAATTATTGGTACCCACTTTATAGGCCCTAAGAGGATCTATAGAACCAACATGCACAGGCACTTGCATAGATCGGGAAACGGGGGACTTAAAATCATCTTCATCTTCATCACTACAATCTTATGATTATGTTTGTTCAACTTTATTGAATTAAATGAACGATCTTTTTAATTAAAGTTAGAATAGTAAATGGAATTCACCAACCATCGTCCTTTATGTATTTCTTTAATCGAACTACTACCATATTATTTAATATTCGTTGAAGGTTTTCGGTTAAAATTCAGCTAATAGTAGAATTACGAACTCATGCTTAAGATGAATTATTGATGACTTGAATTAACTGACAATTTTTTGGGGAATAACATATATATCGAAAATAAGTAAAAGTAGAATAAATCAAGAATAAGTAGTAAGTAAATTCAGGGAATTCTAAATTATATATATATATATTATCTCTCTCTATATATTATATATATTATCTCTCTATATTTCATTTTATTTTATATCCCATATCTCTATATTTTATATATATATATAATTTCGGAAACGTTTTAAGGAAAGTTCAAGAAAGATGACTAGTTCTGTTATTACTTTTATCCAGACCGATAAATTTAAAATAAACTATTATTTTATGTCGTTTTTCCTTTCAAATGAAATATAACAATAAAGGAATTTAATTAAATAAACCTAGTTAATTAATATATAACACAATTTTAGTTTTATAACAACATTTTTTATAACCTAATTTTTATAATTATAAACTTCTATGCTTACAATTATTTATTGAAACTCATAAATGATTGACTATAAAATTAACACAAATACCGCAAAACAAATCATTGATATTTGCATTCCAAACATGATCTAATAGAAGTTTTCAAAACCCTCCTATGCTCAAATGAACCAGACGATTATGAGAGAACAATGGACGCCATACAATCATGACCCACATACCAACTGGGAAAACATTAATTATTACTGGCCGTTGTGCGGAATTGAATTAACAATCTACGATGTATTAATAGCGCTGTATTAACATTTATAATAATCGACATTAATGTATCCGGAACATCAATGAGAATTCCTCATCAAGCCAACGTTTAGCAAACAGTTCACATTCCAATTACAAAGAATAAATATTACCGATTATCGTGTTGTATTTTTAATTAATTAATTATAATTCTATGATTTAATAACAGTATAGTTCGGCCATTTATACTTAAGCAAGAAATTGTAAGGACTTATACATATTTTATTTTTATTTACAGGAGTAAAAATACTCCTAAACTAAATGAAAACCCAAAAGAACTTCTTAAAAAATACAATATCAAATCTGAAGGGGTTATACTTTCTGTTTTGTGAAAAATTCTACATTTAGGCCATCATTATTGTTTTTTAATAATTAATAGATAATATAAATATAAGAAGCACCAAAATTCTCGGATACAAATATAAACAAGATAACTGGCAAAACCCAAAATATCTACATATTTAAGATTAGAAAAGAAGCTGAAACAAGAAATTTATTCAGGGACTAAGTCCTGTTAGAATAACAAGCATGAACAGAAAAATAAACATAACATATATTTATCCAGAAGGGTACATAATAATACAAATCATGAAGTATTTAAAAGCGAAATTAACATAAGAAAAATAAAAATAGAAATGAAATAACTAAAAAGTAAGAAAATAGATGATTACAGGATTTCAACCAATTGTAGAGAATAAATATATTAATAACAAGAGCTACTAAATAAATAAAATAAATGCATGAACTGGCATGCAATGATTTCTTTACATAAATTTTATATCCTTTGCGAAAAAGAAACAAAAGCAACTAAACAACAAAATCAATTATTCAATACTGATTCAAGCAAATGAATGACCTGCTCAGAGTAATAATAATCTTCGTTTTCCTAATTGTGGAAAAATCAATACTCCACAGACAAACCTTTTTTCAAATTTTCCATTTTGTTTTCCTTATTATGAAATATAACACATCTTCCATTAAGAAAATGGGATCGCGACGTTTCATGCTTCTTATTTTTTTTTTCTTTTACGAGGCAAGACATTGTTCAAACAATAGAAGGGTTGAGACTTTCATTTTGACAAAAGTTTCCATCGAGTATCTTTGGGTTCTTCTTTTAGAATAGAACTCATATTTGAGGCACCAAACCAAGATTATGTTTCACAATGAAATGGTATTTAGTAATTCTTTTTACAATATTGAATAAATGATTATAAATATAATGCCGTTTAAGTAATACGTTTGAATTAAAATAAAGTAAGGAAAATTCGATTTGTTATTCCCGAAATATGAAATACTAATAACTAAATTACTGCAATTAATATAAGAGGTACACTAATTAATAACCATTTTCCAAAAATGGCGTTATAATTGCATACCAGAAATTGCTTATAGGATTAAACTCGTATTAACGTCATCCTTAATTATGTATATCAATAAATTATTAGATGATTTGACAAAATAAAATTAAAATGCAAACAAATGAGAAGATTAAATTTACAAATTTTGCTAAATCACCTACACAGTATAATTAAATATGTAGTAGGAGGTTCACATATCAACAAATATTTCGTGACAATGTATAGCTAGAAATTATAGAGGCTTTTTTAAAGATAAGCAGCTATTGAACGCTATTTGTTTACGGTGCTATATCAAATAAACATATCAACATTAAAATATGTTAACATTTCATTGAAATTATTCTCATATGCAACATTTAAAAATATTGACATTTCAATAAAATAGTTTTGCGATTTTTAAAAGGATGCTAATAAAACATTAAAGAAATGAATGTTCCTAAATGGTTTATTACAAAGAAATTGGCTTTAGTATTAGTACAATATCCTAGGAGCTAGAGAAAACATTAATTTTATTTCTTTCAATAAAAATACACTAACAAGAATGAAATATATTTCGTATTAGTCAAATTGCCAA
Organism: Arma custos; assembly: GCA_037127475.1. Taxonomy (NCBI): domain Eukaryota; kingdom Metazoa; phylum Arthropoda; class Insecta; order Hemiptera; family Pentatomidae; genus Arma; species Arma custos. Next base: position 85,486,399 of record CM073763.1, on the reverse strand, counting down.
AACCTACTAAAGCAAGTATTAATATTAACTATTAAAAATGTTGATTAATAAAAACTATAAGAAATTACCATTCATTAAATAAATATGTGTTTACAGAAATCCCGCTTTCTTGTACCTTTGAGATGTTTCCGTACCCGCAGAAATATCCTATGTTTGGGACGTATGCACGAAACGTAATATTCATCAATAACTTAATAATTAAATTATAAATTAAAAATATTCTATTTAAAAAGTAAACAGTCCTAACCGTTTAATCGAACAAATCTCTATTCATGTCGTTGCTAGTAATCCAAATATTAATATTTAAATATTAACAATTGACAAACATTTTAGTAAATTAAGAATAAATACAGTCTGTTATGTATTTTATGACAATCATCTATTACATCTGAATTATTAAGTGTAATCCTCAATGTATATACTGAATCTCTTGAATGATGTTGGTTGGTTGTTCCAAATTTGAGGCGTAAAACCGGTCATCAACGCCTTAGTTCAATAGAATCGTTTTTTAGTAACAATTTTTATAAAACAATAATAAAATAAGAAAAGGAAAAGGAATAAAAAAAGAAAAACAAATCAATAAATTAAATAATAATTATAATTAAAAAAAAAAATTTAAATAAAATCAGATATTCTTAATCAATTCCTCCATTGACAGAAAGGCAATGACCTTTTAATGTACTTTTCTTCATTCCCTATTATCATGGATGCTTTGACAGATAGTCCTAATTTATCCATCTAATTTATCGCTCCTTTGTAAAGCGTTGAGCCTTCGAGAATATGGACTATTGACAATTTCTCGTTGCACTTCTGGCATGTTGGCGGTCTTTCTTTAGTAATTAGGTGAGCGTGAGTAAGCCTTATATGTCCTACTTTAAGTCATGTAAGGACAACTTCCTCTCTTCGGATACTACGACAGGAGCTGCTCCATGGTTTCACATCAGCTTTTATATACTTCAATTTATTTGGAGGGCTATTGCTCCATAGGGCCTGCCACTCTTGGAGTACGTTCTGTCTTTGTGGTCGCGCAAGCTCGGAGGATGTCAAGAGAGCTTTAACACGATCTGGAACAGCAAGAGCTTCTTTTGCTGCCCTAACAGCCAAATCATTACCTATAATACCTACATGTGCTGGTGACCAGTTTTAAGGCACTCAGAGTCTGATACTACTACCAAATTTTCAACAGGAGATTTCATGACATTTTGGAGAGCCATTCCGATGGCATTGACTTCTGCAGAATATACACAGCTAAGTTGATGTAGCTTACATTTGTAAGTAGCATCGGGTGTGACAAAGGCAGAATCTATTGAAGTATCCGATTTAGACCCGTCAGTGAATAGTAATAAGCGCTCTGGTATAGATTTAATTATTCTATTGAACATTTCTGTATATTCTACGGGCTTTGCATTTTATTTTATAAATTTGGCAGTTTCAGATTTAATTTTGATTTTAAATAAGTCCAAGGAGGAATGCCATTTTGAATCTTGTTTAATCTTATCAGTTTCAGCTCTCCTATTTCAGTGGACATTCTTTCAGCTAAAGGGAGCGTTTTGTTACATTTTTGTCGAAATTTGGAAGAAAATTTGAATTGAAAAATGTACTTGTAAGTAGGATGTGTGGCTTGTGTATATAACTTCGTCAAATAGTTGATGGCGAGTTTTTTCTTCCTGCACAGTAACGATGGTAAGCTGGATTCGACACAAAGGCTTTAGGGTTGGGCTTGTTCTGGACGCTCCAGTAGCAATGCGTATTCCTGGGTGTTGCACTGAATCAAGCTTAGCTAAAGTATTTTTACGAGCGGAGCCGTAAACAAAACTTCCATAATCTATTTTTGAGCAGACTATAGCTTGAATATAGCTTAAGCATTGAGGCTCTGTCCGCTCCCCAGTTTGTTCCGCTAAGTACTCTCAGGATCTTAAGCTTTGTTTGACACCTTTCTTTCAGTGAACTGATTTGATATTTCCAGGACAGCCACCTATCGAAAAACAATCCTAGAAATTTGCATATGTTGGCTTATTGTAATTTCACTTCTCCAAGATATAAAACTGGTGATTGAGGTTTATTCCGTTTTGTACAAAAGTGAATACACTTTGTTTTTTTCTGTAGAGTGGAATTTGGGACGGAAGAATTAACTGACTCTTTAAATTATTTCCATGATTCTTTTTTCCTATTATTTTTAATCCTTCTGCTAATAACTCTTTGTTTTTTATATTCTATGTGATTCGCCCGACTGATATTTTTTATACACTTTTTAAAAGCCTTTCTCCGAATTTTTATATCTTTTTTATATTCATTGTTAACCCAGGGAACAGGCAGCCTTTTTAAATAACCTTTGATTTTGGGAATCTCTGTTTCTGGAGTTTCTGCAGCAGCCAGTATAGCCTCTGTTATAGTTTGACATCCTTCATCAATAGTCAGACTATTCGCTGGATCTTGAGATGGGCGTGCTAAAGAAGTAATAATAGTCCAATCTGCTTTTTCAAATATCCATTTGGGTACTCTGTAGTTTTTGTGATTAACAGTTGTAAAATTTGTTTAAAATTTATATATGAATATTGTTTAAAATCGTATTAATAAAGTATATCTATTTTAAATCTTTTGGTGCTTACTCAACCCAGATGCACTACATATTTATGAATAATATCTTGATGGTATAACTGATTAGTAAATTGTTAAAGACAAGAAAAGACCTCTGGAAAAGAATCCAACTAAGACAAAGGCATAGAAATAATAATTTTAGTAATCATCTTAAATATGATACTCTGGCATCCCAGAATAAATCAGAATATTTAAGAGTATAAACCATACACAAATAGAGTATGTACTATTTACACAAAGTTACTCTACATAAACTCTATACCCATCCATATCTGAGCCCAGAAAGTAAAGCATAACAATAATAATTTACGGGAAAACAAAGGCAACAGCAGAGTGATAATTATTATATTATAAATAATATTATTACATAATCTTCGTTTCTGATTAAAATTTTAACCTTCCATAATTAAAAAAAATTAAAAAAATATTTCTAAATGTATTCATCATTTTTAGTGGTATTTATGTGTTTAAATCGATAGTTTACCTGCAAAATCTAAAACATCGATATTATATTACTAACAATTACGAGTATACTTTTGGTGAGCAGAATTTTCTTTGTTATACCATCAGATAAAGCATAACGGAGCACCAGAGTCCAAGAGAATCAAATATTATGCTCAAAACAGACAAATATGTATGCTACTCACTCAGGGGTTATGAGATGAAACTCATTTTGAAGAAAAACAAGATTCTTACCTGAAACAAAACAAAAAATTTTTTAACAAATAATATGGGATGTACATATATATATATATATATATATATATATATATATATATATATATATATATATATATGTAAATGAAAGTAATAAACTGAATCACAGACTAATTTTTTTAGAAATCGAATTATGTATATAATGGGAAACGTATTCCAGTTGTGGTCTTCAGATAAAGTCCATAAAAATTGAATACATGACCATTTATGGTAAGAAGATATAATTTTAAAAATTTAGGATAGATATTGGAAAGAAACGGAACCTCCTAAAAAGGAGATAAAACAATAGGTTAATTCAACCCGGAAAGCTATTGTATTCTCATATATTGTATTCTCAACTCGGTTCTTAGGAGCATTAATGTGATGGAATGGTACGGAGCATGCTGCTATCCATATGCAATGACATGGACGACACAAACTGCTTTAAGGAAACAGCTACTTGCCACTGAGATGGGCTATAGGTCTACTGTTGAAATCACAGAGCGAAGTCACAGAGGAGATCTCAGAAGGTAGCCATTTTAATCTTCAATTGGAATGTTGAGGGGAAGAAACAGTGAGAAAGACTATGGCCAAGGTGGACAGAAGGAGTTAAGGAAAGTATGCCCGGTCATGGTCTGATGGAGGATACCGAGACAGAAAGAAATAAAAAAATATTTTGGTGGAAGGAAATCTCAACCAGAGGAAACCCCAATGTAGTAAATCTTTAAGTTTGATTATAAATATATGGAAGTAATGCACCGAATTCAATAAGAGATGAGATTATTCAACGATTAAACAAATATAATTCTGTAAATTCATTGCATAAACAATTATCCTTTGATGAACAAAACTAGGTAACTGGAGCGTGGTGTAAACATAAATTAGAGGAAGAGAGTGGAGGGGTGGAGCAGTGTTGTGCGTAGATACAGGGCCGCCATCCTTTGTGGACAAAGAGCGACTCTGCAATATATTAGCCTAGCCCCCCCCCCCCACAAACGCTTCCTTTCTGCTTTTTGCCCTTCCTTCATTCTCTCTCTGTTACCAACGGTAAGGCCGGAAAATAGAGAAATATTTGTGTAGTGTGCAAATAGATCCTACATATCTACAGGTAAACAAAATCTAACAGCTAAAAATATCCAATATTTATGTCATCTGAAACATTCAAGAAAATCGGTACATCTATCTATACATATTATAAAACAAAGTCCTCGGCCGCGTTTGTTCGCGGTAAACTCAATCACTACTGCACGGATTTTCATGCGGTTTTCGCCAATAGATAGACTAATTCACCTGAAAGGTTTAGGTATATAATTTGTCGAGGTTTTGGGTAAATGGGCTGGAATATCGATGGGTTTCACCGAAGACGCTGCCTAATCCCGTGCAATTATCTAACGTGCAAGATAATAAATTCGCATATAAAGAAATATTTGGTTTTGTTTTTATTTTTATAATTTATATATAATAAAGTACATTAGTTGAGATGGAAAGAAAGAAAATTAAGACTCCCAAAAAAACTTAACCAATGATATTCACGTGGCCCTTGGGGGCCGGTACATGATTAAAAAAAATACGTTATATTATACAGACAAATTATGTAGGCATAATTTATTATCTAGGCTACACGAGCAAATCTGGGATGGTTCGCTTGTACTAAATATATATATATATATTACTCCATTCATACCAGTGATAAAATTTTATTTTGTTAATTAATACTCATTACTTCCGCTTATCTAAGGTATTTACGGGTTTAAATGGGCAGATTTTAATTACCTATATTCACTGATAAGAACTGGAATAAATTACTAAAGCTAAATTGAAAATCTTACCTTGAATTGATTAATTACTCTTATTAACTACTAATAAACCTTTTATCATTTGAATAAATATGGATAAACATCAGGCAATCAATAGATAAGGCAAACTACATTTCACTAACATTAATTTATTATTAACCACAGTCAAAAGCAATAATATAAACAAATTGATTTCAATATAAAATAATATAATGGACAAATCCATCTCAATAGAAAAATAATATAATAAACAGATTAATCTCAATATAATATAGCGCTTTGAATTTATTTAATTTAAATATTATGAGCTCTAAGAATTTGTAACTATCGACGTATTCTGCAGAATAATGATATATTAGTACTTGCATTGACAGACGATGTGATCCTTCCACCCGCGATGGTCAATCTTCTTCCATAGCTAGAGGTATAGCTCTTGATGTTGGTTGTTCTAAGGGTTGAGATGAAGTCTCCTATCTTACTCGCTGAAGTGGCTTCTAATGTTGCTAGGTCGAATGGTTGAATTCAAGTGGAGTCTAATGTTGCTAGCTAGAAGGGTTAAACTGAAGTGATCTGTTGCTTGTTGGGAGATTTGAACTGCAGTCTGTTTTATCTATGGAGGGGATAGGTGAGGCTGCCGACCCCTAGCGGCATTTTATTTAAACTCTTCAATGCTCTTATAGGAATGATTATATTTTCTTCATTACACGATAGTTGCGTCATGTATCAATATATATATATATATATATATATATATATATATATGTATATAAACCAGTAACACTATAAACCACGAGGTGTAATGAGTTCAATACGTGGTACAAACTACTGCTTCTAAGGCAACGAATGAGCAGAAAGGTGATTTGCCCTAGACCACACTCAACCGCCAGATTTTTCCACGATTAAAGGGGTCAAGGGTTAACCCCGGATGGTCTGCGGATTCCAACGGCTGACGAAGGTTGATTTACGAATGTTTACGGAATAAAAAATGTAACTCCCACAGCCGGTATATACAGCTCAGTAACCCAGTGTGGTACATACTTAGGTATCTCGCTTTCCAATAAATTTATATTTATTTTTCATTACTTATACTTCATTATTTTTTATACAAACATAAAGATTTTTTAATATGAAAAATAAAGAAGTATTTTCTTATAACACGTCATTATTTTTCAATGCGAGGATTTTACACCCTAGGGAAACACAAGGAGATGCAAAAATTGTACAAACAGTTCATAATATAATGTATAATTTCATTGTTTACAAATAAAATCTTATAAACAATAAACAATGAAGGAGAAAGCTTAAATAAAAATTTATGAAAAGCTAATCAATTAATACTATGTTTCGCTTTCTTTATAGATATTTTAAACCTGAAAAGACATACAACAAAATCTAGAATAATAAAAACATAAGTAATGAAAAAAAATCATAACTATTTACAAAATAATTAAAATTTAACAGTTTTTTAGTAATAACTGAATAATAAAAATAAAATACACATGATGTTATACAAATAAACAAGAAGAAGCCTTATAATGTGGGCCGATAAATCGACGTTGACTCGAAGCCGGGTCTGGTCATATCTTTTCTTTTCAAATAAAATATTTAAAAAAAAAAATATATATATATATATATATATATATATATATATATATATATATCATCTAACAATAAAATAAAAGAAATAAATTATAATTTAATATTTAGATTTTGTTATGGTCGGCCTATACCACAGAATGAACAATCAATATACTATTTTTATTATTTAATCTATTCTGTTATAAGCAACTAGTAAAAAATATAACTGATATAATATAAATACAACTATAAATATAAAATTATATCATATTTGAGAAACAATATGGTTTTACATCGTTAGACTGTGTACCCTTTGCATTAAATAATGCAAGAAGGTGAAGTCCCTGTTTCTGACTTTGTAAGTTTCTTTGAAATAACGAGGGAATGTAGTTATCGAAAGAAAAAACTCGAGAGGACTTACAGTTTCGAGATAAAATCAATAACAATTTAACAATAGCAATTAACAAAAAATATATAACGGAAATACGTATAAGATATAATTTTCTTATATATTGTAATGAAGTTTTATGTTGTTTTACTAATAAAAAACTGAAATTACTTTCATAAGTAAATTTATGTAAAAATTTCCAAATGCATTGAGATCGGTAAGTGATTTTAATTACAAAAGACAATAGGTGATTAAGCAATAATTATCCCTCGCTAAAATATAGCATCCAAAATAAGGTGGCAAATTTGGCGGTTGAGCGTGATCTACTAAATGTCAACAGTACAGTCTCTACCATGTACTGAATCCCAGACCCGTTCACGTGTTGTTATAGTACAGGTTTTTTTTTTAAATCCCTCGCTAAATCCTTTTCTATTAAATACCTAAGTCTATCTATCAATGTCATTGTAAATATCCTATGCATATATTTTAAAATTATATTTTATACATTATTACTACCTGACTCTCGATACTAAAAATATAAAAAAGAACTGTTAAAATAAACACCAATTTGTAAATTATGTACAGCTTGATACCTCAAGGTAGTATCCTCGGTCCAATCCTATATACAGTTTATACAGCTGACATCCCAACTCATCCTAATACTATCGTTACCACGTATGCTGATGATGCATGTGTATTATCAGTCAACTCCAATCCAGTTATTGCATCCCAAAGCCTCCAATCCCTTATCACTGATCTTGAAGAATGGTGTCAAAACTGGAGAATTAAAATAAATTCTCAAAAACGCATCAAATCACTTTTACCTTACGTCGTAAACCAATGAATTCCTGCCCTTCAGTATCCTTTAATAATATCCCTCTGGTGCCTATAGAACAGATCCGATACTTAGGGTTGCACCTCGACAAACGATTGATCTGGAATCCTCATACAAGACTGAAAAGACAAGAAACCGCACGACGTTTCAGGCTACTTCAACACTTACTAGACAAACGCTCTAAGCTCCCAATTAACTACAAAAGACTCATTTACATGACCATCATACGACCTATTTGGACTTACGGAGTAGAGCTTTGGGGCTCCACTAAGCCATCGAATTCCTCTCGTATCCAATCCTTACAGTCCAAAATCCTTCGTAAAATCCTCAAAGCTCCTTATTTTGTTAAGAATAAACTCATCCATAACGACCTTAATGTCCCTTTTGTTGCTGATTTGGCCCGAACCCGGTATCTATCCTTTCATAGCAAACTTCATTCCCACTCAAACCCTCTAGTTTCAAACCTAGCTTCCTCTTCAATTCCCGATAATCCTCCGAGGCGTTTGAAAAGAAGATGGCCACGTGACCTCCTTACTTTAACTTTGATTTGAGTACTAGCAGTGGGTAGTTTCTCTACTTGTCATTATCATGTCATTATATATCACTTAGCCCATTTACTTGTTGTATTATTGTAATACAGTTGTAGATATCAATAAATAAATTAAATAAAAAAAAATAAATGTACAGCTTACACCAACATCTATAAGATTCGAAAAAATATATTGTTTTATAATAATTATAGCAAAAATTATAAAGATTTATTATAGAGAGAGATACACGTATATATGGATAAGACTGTTTCCGCATATACAAAAACTGTTTCCAGAAATATGACGCCTAAGGTCAGTGATATAATAAGCATTCCCTTAAGGAATCTGAAATATTCTACCAATTCCTTTGCATTTCCAATGCAGAAAACGTATCAGAAAAATACCGAACCTAGAATGTGAAGGCTTTAGTGATCCCTCCTTTTTATAAGACATTCCTTATCGCACTGGAGTAAAGTGGACCCAAACGATTTTTTATATTTAGTTTTGTTCCGTTTACCCACATACTCTCATATATGAGTATTAATAGATATTTTTCTTTACATTATTATTTAGAATATTTTTCCTTAACAGATAGGTAATGAAAACAATGATTATTGGCAGATATGTAATATATAAGTGGAACAGCCAGATTTTTTGTTATAAAGTATATAAAATATAACAATAAATGCAATAATCTTTCAAATTAAACAAGCTGTTAAAAACACGATGGAAGACATCCTCCGGAATTTTCACCGCATTAATCTTAACAAATTGATACAAAAACTTGATAATTGCATATGTCACGCTCATCACAAAAAACTCAATACAACAGATTTTTTTCTTTCGAAAAATTATAATTTTCTTCCATAACAAAGCCTGGTATCAAAAGCAACATTGCAGACAATTAATCTAGCACTAAAATTAACTCAGGTGCCTGCGTTGAAGGTTTACTGAAATAATCCTATTCAAACAAAAGCCCAAAAGGAACTTTGCTAAAAGATTTTGAAGAATTTTTAATTGTGGTCAGTATAAGAGGAACGAAAAGTTTTAAGTGATGAAATATTTTATGGGCGTTGCCTCAGTTAAATTATACATATTTTCAACAATTGGCAAATCATAAATCCAATATACTATATATCCACTATGTACTGTCTTATTCAATCTATTATACAAAATATAGCAATGTTTTTGAATTTAAGTAGAAAAAAAGAATGCAGGGAAAGGGCGCAGGGGCCTCCCGGACTCTTGCTTTGCCCCCATTCTCGGGGAAGTTCGGGGACACCAGGCAAATTGTAAATATTGTAATTATGGTATGAATGTGAGAAATTATTATATTTATATTATCATTTTGCTAGTATTTATTTTGTTTTTATTATCACCATGTATATATTTTTATTTTATTTATTCTTAATTATTATTATTTATTTAATTTTTTTTATTGAATGATTGTATAGCTATTTAGCACTATTACTTATTGCCTAAAAGTGGCAGATTGTAATATCTCAATAATAAGTATATATATACTAATATAATGTAAATAAAGTACATATATATATATATATATATATATATATATATATAGTATATATATACTTTTTTATATTATATATATACAATACTTTTATTTATATTATATATAAATGTATTACTATTTCAATATATTTCAAGTAGGAAGCGGAGAGGCTCAATGGTAGAGCGCTGAGTTGCTTTGCCAAAGGTCCCTAGTTCAAATTCGCCTGTGGTAGAATATATTTCATCTTTTAACAGCCGGGTATGGATTATTTGGGATCTGGGACCCTCCTGGGACTCACCCACCATCTATAGTGGATACTCAAAATAGTGGGAAAACCTGGTGGTTGAGCGTGATCTCGGATAAATAACTTAAGTGCATAAGGAACAGTGCAGTCTCTACCACGTACTGAATCCAAGACTCTTCATGAGTTTTAGTGATACGATTATTTTTTTTTTTGTTACTTCAATACCGATAATGCAGTGAAATTAGATTAAGACATTTTCATTATAAGCTATCAATTATCTTTAAAACAAACTTAAAATGCATAATATTTCTAAATAATACTAAGTGGCTAATCATATTTTAATATAACTCAAATTTGAAAAAGAAAACAGAGAACAGGTTTGAAATATATAAGACGAGGAAGTCTTATCCTATCTTAAATCGGATTGAGCCCATCTGTTTTATTATCTCCAGATCCTTATCGTGGGCAAGAGAGGACTGAGTTATAGCCTAGTGAACACTACTGCTGGGCTTATGGTCTATTTCTCCAGCAACCGAGGCGACCCTACACAAAAAAGGACAAGGCTAGTTGCATCTCTCACTACAAGTATTTGTATTTTAACAAGTATTTTAATTTATAAAATAAGCAGTAAGTAAAAATAAGAAGAAAAACTAACAATAAAAAGCATGAAAATCATGTGATTTTACATAAAAGATCAAATCCTTGGATGTCTTCAGGTATTTCTACTGTAATTGTTTCGCTTTCCTCTGAACTATAGTAAGTTATTAGAGATAACACCGAAAAATGTTTGAATTAAAATTAAAACCTGGCACTGGTACTGTTGGCAGTTTTATTGCAGGTAAAGAGGAAACTGCAATAAAACTAAGTACAACAACGAATGCAGGTGATAAAATGATGCTCGAAGTAAATTCGGATAAGATTCAGTAGGTATAAGGTTAGTAACTGTAATAGCAAAGGTTTATTATAGCAGAAGGGAATAATTTTGAAGTCGAGAAGTTTAAGTATTTAGGGTCTGTGACAGGGGTAAGTAACCTTTTTTTTACAGCGGGTTAAAATCAACCAAATGGTAAGTGTTAAAGAAATATTTTCATATTCAGACTTAAATTTGATATATGTGACCATAAATTTGTTTCTCTAATATAATTATTGTAAACTTATTTTAATTTTTTTTCTTTCTTTTCTTCTAATATGTTTTTGAAATACTGTTATTGTAGGTAATTCACATTTTTTATTTGTTCATTTTTTTTATTCGTTCTCACTAATTAAATTAATTGTAATAATTAATTAAAAGTAATTATTTAACACTCTAAGATTTAATAGCTTACAATGCCTGTATTGTTATTCTATAGGGACTCGTCCCAGAATAAATAAAGACATTATTATTATTATTATTATTAAATAATAAGGCATATTTATTAAGAAAATAGCATTATAATATGGGTTCTACTGGACTATAATTGATAATATTTAATTATGAAGCAAAAAAACCATTCTCCAGTCAAGTTTTTCTTTATTATTTACTATAAATACGTTTCGACCCCTTCGGTCATTTTCAATTTCTTAAATGTTTGTCAGGATTCACATAATATGTCTCTTATGAACGTCTATAATTTAAAAATTATTAGGAGATACATTTTTCTCCATGGTCATTATTGCTCTGCATTATCTGCAAGATGTATCTCCTAAATGTATCTCCTAATAATTTTTAAATTATAGACGTCCATAAGATAAATATTATGTGAATCCTGACAAACATTTAAGAAATTGAAAATGACCGAAGGGGTCGAAACGTATTTATAGTAAATAATAAAAAAAAACTTGACTGGAGAATGGTTTTTTGTGCTTCATAATTAAGTAAGAAAATAGCATAATTGAGTGAACTTTTTCTTGTTTATGTCAGTCCCTTCTAAAAATATTTTTTTTAAAAACGCTTTACAATTTATTCTTTATTGGAGTGCTACCAATGGGTAGTTTCTCCACAAGTGTTTTTTTTTTTCATGCCATTTGTTCATATAGCAGATTTACTTGTTGTGATATTATTAAAGTTGTAAATATCAATAAATTAATCTTAAAAAAATAAATAATTTATTCTTATATATTATACCCTAATTTCGAAACTAAATTGCGTAAATTAAAATTATCAAATGGTTCCTAGGTAACCCGAGGGTCATAGATTGCCTACCTCTGCATAGTTTATGGTATATGATAAAAAGTACATATTGTGTCGCAATCTTAATATAAGAATTTATAAGGTTATTATCTTTCCAACGGCTGTTTACGGATGTATAACGCTGAAAGATGGACAAAGTCTTAAGGTATTCGAAAATAAGGTATAATGTTACTTCAGGATGTAATAAACTATTTTTTTCTTTTTACTTTACAATAATTCAAGAGAAAAAGAAGGGAAAAATCATCGGAAGGTTCTACTTTACGAACTATCTTATGATCTTTTTCTATCAGATATCAACCACTGATTGCATTCTCAATTAAAAATTAAAAATGCGGTAATCAAGGTCAAGTTACAAATTACAAAGGCCTCGAGAGAAGAGAGTGGGTGGGTGGGGACGGGGGGTATCGGTTAAAAGATTAAAGATCTCGGCCTTTCTTTGAGCACTCTTTGATTTAATTAAAAGCTCTAGAATCTAGAATGAAGGGGGAGGTATAGTGTGTTCATTTTCATCAAATTTCATTCGCTTTAACAAAAAATAAAAAAACCGTTTCAAATATGATTCAATACCTCCTAGAGATTGAGAACGACAACTAGTAACTTAGAACTTAGCACTCAATCTGACAATCCATTTTTTTCAGAATCGTTTTAGAATTCTAGAAAACACAGCATGATACAGTTTCAGGAGCATACTTTTACTGCTCAATTGTGTACCTGTTACAATAAGATTCTTGTAACTTAATTGACTATATTAAATATATTTATATTTTATACTTCATAGAGATGATTTTGTCCCAACCCGATACCAATACTTTCATGACAAACTATGTTCTATCGTAACCCCACTAGCTTATAACCTAGCTCTTCAATTCCTGACAATCCTCCGAGGCGTCTAAGAACAAGATGGTCTCGTGAACTTATTGTTTTTGGAGTTACTCTACTTGTCTATATCTCATTCCGATTTGTCTCATTCATTCTACTTAATGTTTGTATAAGCATAACATAGTTGTAAATTTTAATGAATAAATTTAAAAATATATATAATTAAATTTCTATTTTCTATGAGTTATTATTTTCAACTATTCAATTATCCCTAATCTTTATTAACATTTCAGTCTTTCTACCTAGCTATATTTTTTGTGTATCTTAAGTAAAGCCATATATAAAATCTTGTTGAGTTAATGTTATCAAAAATCCATGTCATTAATCTCGATTAATAACTTAATTTGTGAAAAACGACCAAATTCAGTGTCTAAATTAAAAAAAAAAAAGTGTACTATTCTAAGTTTGTAACAATGGATTTTGTTTTCATTCATTCGGACCTCAGCCTTTAAAAAATCTTTGCTTAGGTTTTGAGATCCTATGAAAATGATAATCGCATATATAAAACTAATAACAAAAATAGACAAATCACATACTACTAATACAATTAAATATTAATAAATTAATAATGTATTCCTAGTTTACAGTAACAGGTGAAGTTATATAGGAGACAGCGTAGGCCGAATATTTTTGCAACACGAAATTTATGTTATGGAACCAAAGAAAGAATCTTCACTTTCCCACTCAAGTTAGAACATATTAGCAACCTTTAAGAATAACTAGCTCTCATTATAGATTTTATTATTACATACGTCTATAAAATTAAGATACTTGATAGGCTCAATACGTATATATTCTTAACAGAACACTACCACAAAAGTGTGAGGAGTAAACATTCGTCAAAATTTCGATACGAAAAAATGTTTTTTTCGCAGCCTCGTAACTCTAAATTAAATCAGAGGGGCGTATGTGAATTGAATTGCTGTTAAAGAACCTTTTACAATCTTAATTTTATTTATTTCTCTTCATTATTAAATTCTAAAATATCTTCAAGGCCTTAGTAACGAGAAAAATGAATTGTGCATTGATTTTGTTTTTCCATGTTCGATAAAGTGATTCTCAAAATTTCTTTGTCTGGTGGCTCTATGAAATTATCTTTTCTTTTAAAGGAATTTGTACCTGCGGTATATATTAAGTCACGGTTGTATAGGGAGTTCTTTTGAAAAAAATACAAGAATCAATCAATAATAAAAATTACAATGAAAATACTAGCAAATAAAACATAAAAGAAGTAATGAGGTTGCGAGAAATTAGATTAAATAATAAACGGCATTATTACTTTTGATCGATGTAAAAACCTGTACCACCGAAACCCATGAAGCGACTTGTGTTCAATACATGATAGAGGCAATATTGTTTCTAAAACAACTGCTGTGCAGGAAGGTAATATGTCTGAGATCATACTCAACCGCCTAGTTTTCCCCAATTTAAAAGATCTCAATTTATAGAGACTGAGATAGCCCCGGATGGTCTGCAGACCCCGCATCAGATCCCTCAGGCTCGATCTACGGCTGTTAACTGAATAAATATTTTATCTGCCACATCTTCATCATCATCAGGCGGCGCTATGGTCCATAGAGCTTGGACCGATCTTCTACGGCTCTTCTCATAGAGCCCCAGAAGTTCGGACAATCCATAATGTAAATTAATGGCTGTTAATAGATAAAATAATTAATTTGCCTCAGCACAGCAACGCAGCGCTCTACATACTGAGCAATGCCGTTCACAAAATAATTATCAAAATCATTAAAAAATAACCTGAGTCACTACAATCCGCGAACTGAGGTTCAGTACATAGTAAAGACTGTACTGTTTCTTGCACAATGACTGTGCTGAGAAGTAAATTGTCCTAGATCATGCTCAACCGCCAGATTTTGCCCCTTATTTTGGGTACCCACTTTATGAAGGATGGGTAAGACCCAGGAGGGTTCTGTATACCATAGGATTCATTTCCGACTGCTAGCAGACTAAATAAAAGTCTAGCTCCGCTCTACGAAAAATATAACGTAACGAATTATCAATATTTTTCTTAGTTGTAGTTTAACCCATTCGAAACCGATTTATTTCCGAGGCTATAAGACGGCCTGCTAACCGTGTGTGCAATAACAGTAATGTGCAATTATCAGTTATTCTGAGTAAACTAGTCATCCAAATAAGAATTTTCTTGAACTAATGAAATCTGTACAGTACAGGAAAACAAAATTTGGCATTGATTTCAATGTGTACCAAAAAATCTAAAAACTTATTTTTTTTTTTTTACGTTTAACAACTTTTTAAAAATTCTCTATGCATTATATTATGTTCTTTATTACTAAAAACAAAATAACGATATTATACTAACTATTTCTGAAATAAATTTTCATATCTTTTTTAATGAAGTATTTTCATTTTACCTTACATTGCACACCCGGTATGCAATGATCTTATTTACGTAAATTCATTTACTAATTGGGTGAGTTCCGTTGTAAATATGTTTTTTTAATTAAAAATGAACAATATAAAGAAAAAAAATTCGCTCCTGGGGACCGAGATAGAAATAAATCGTCGTCTCGATGGGTTAATTAATACTAAAATTATTCAATTATGTATGATTCCTCTGGACCCTTACAGCGTAAATGTGGCATACTGGAGGCGCCAGTTTGACGATAACAAGCGGTATAATGTATTGTGTTGCATTTGAGAGGAGGGTGTATGTTTGCACATAATTATGCACATTAAGCCCACCTCCATATACGTCACTCATACTACCCGATCCTATGATTATCATCCGTCTAAATATATATCATCAATTAGCTCATTAGGTAGGTGTTGGATTGAACAGCTAACTAATTGGAGGCTTGATATTGTATTTCAGTTTTGATTATATAAACAAATAAAAACCACAAAAATGTTTTTGAATCATTCATTCACGTGAGTAAAAAACCTTTTTCCAGTCAAAAATTCCTTTCTTTATTTAAAAACACGTTTCGACTTATTCAGTAATTTTCAATTTTCTTTTCTTATAAATCTATTTTTATTTAATTTAAATGTTTTTACTCATAAATTTGTATATTATAAACCTAAATAAAAAGATTAATCCAATAAATACATAATTTATAAAAAACATGTCTTAAAATACTGAAAATAAGTATAGATACCTTTTAATAGATTGTCAATCAATTAAAAATTTTCTTTAAATACTTAGAGTTTGTAATGTACTCCATGATCATTATTAACATTTATTATGCTTTATGATGATTCATGATGCTTATATATTTTATTATATATTAATATATATTATCATAACAGTCCAAAGTTCAATTCATAAATGTTAATAATGACCATGGAGTACATTACAAACTCTAAGTATTAAAAGAAAATTTTTAATTAATTGACAATCTATTAAAAGGTATCTATACTTATTTTCAGTATTTTAAGACATGTTTTTTATAAATTATGTATTTATTGGATTAATATTTTTATTTAGGTTAATAATGTACAAATTTATGAGTAAAAATATTTAAATTAAATAAAAATAGATTTATAAGAGAAGAAAATTGAAAATGACTGAATAAGTCGAAACAAGAAGAAAGGAATAAAGAAAGGAATTTTTGACTGGAAAAAGGTTTTTTACTCACTTGAATGAATGATTCAAAAATATGTACTCCAGTAACATCAACAAGAGAATTAAAACCACAAAAATGTTTAATTCATGCCCACTGATGCACAATTATCACATCAACTTAGAGAAAAAAGATCAGTAATGGTATTTTTTAATATGAAACTCCACATAGTAAAAGATAATGACAGAAAAGAAATTTCAGCGTACGATAGCAATGAAGTTATTTCTATAAATAAAACATTAAAAAATATCAAATTCGTAACTAACCATTATTCCTAAGATTACCAATCAAATGCCTATAATTTATTTTCATATCACATCTATTTTATAATAAAATATAAACGGCGGCATATTTGTATATAAAACTCCAATAGTTAAAATACGTTATAATTTTTTATAATTATTGGCCAATTTTTTTATTTTTAAATATTTTTATTTTTTAAAGAGAAAAGATAGGCCCTCGGCCGGGATTCGAACCTGGAACCTCTGCCTCTCCGTGATGTTATCCTACCATTTGAGCCACCCAGGCCGCCTGCCGGCAGAGAACAAATCTTTTATCTTTTTTCTGTTGCGAAAATTCCCATATAAACCTGCATTGCTTCTAACTCACTAAATTCTGTGATGTAAACAATTATTTAACTAAAACTAAAGGTTATTGGGTGAGAATTTTGAGAACAACATTTTGTCCATCAAATTTATGCAAATCTCTTAACGTTTCGATGCCCTTTATCGAAGAGAAATCTAATAGGTTAGATTAATAAAAAAAACTCAGAATTCAGCGCAAAAAATATCTAGATCATTAGCCCGATGCCATTATGCAATAACAATTACGATTAAAAAGAAATATGAAAAATTCATCACCCTGCCAGTATTTTCGTTTTTCTATTATTTTTATTCACATAAAACAAAAGAATCAACAGTAGTGTATTTTTTTTTTCAAATACTATCAGGAGAAAGTATAAATGAGTTGTTATGCTGAAGGTTCCGGATTCGCATCCGGCAGTGGCAAATAAATTATTTAATCAGTTAACAGCCAAGACTGGCTGGACCCTCTAGGATTAGATCACCCTCTTGGGGCTTACTCAACGCTGTAAAGTGGGTACCCAACATTGGGGAAAAATCCAGTGGTTTAGCGAGGTATCGAACAAATCACTTCAATATACAGCACTTGTCCTAGAAACAGTATCTTATCTACCACATACTGAACCCAAGCTCCTTCTTGGTTTGTAGAGGTACAGGTATATAGTATATAAATATATACGATGAGATATATATTATAATCGATAATCTGTTATATAATCATAATAAATTCTTCAGAAGATTCACCCACAGAAGAAGGATATAATTTTAGCAGCCCTCCCACAATCGTACCCTAAGCCTATTGAGATGTTTTGGAGTCAACCTATTACGTTCAATTTACTATTCAAGAACTGCCATTGCTCAATAGGGCTATTGTTAGGTCACTATAGCAACATTGGCACCATGGTGGAATTTCTTTACTGGTAAGCCAGAGACGAGGCAATCTTGAATGCCCAACCCTAATCCTAGCAATGACCACGTCCTGCTACAACTTGAGGAGTTCCAAGGTTTTTTCTTTTTTCTTTACTTTTCACAAGTTCAAGTTGCGTGGAGGACTCCTGTCCAACATGTCCTATCATCCTATCATGTCCATTGAATAATTTCTATCAGTGGCAAAGAAAGTTCCGATCATGTTAAAAAGTTCTACCACAATCAAAAAGAGAGACTCTTTTTCTCTATTTCGATTACTGTATTTCCCCTTATACCGGCATAACCAGGTACTCACATCCATGACTATTCTACTTAAAAGATTCGTTAGACTTCTGAATGATAGAACACATATTTTTGTAATAATTTTAAAGCATTCACCGAGTCTGAAACAACCACCATATTCTTTTCAAACAGTGTAGAGGAATATTGCAGTGACATTGATTTATTTGTTAAAAGCAATAAATATTCGAATGAATGTATAATTTCATTTCAGCGAACATTTTAATGAATGATATTTATAAATAATAAATGAAAAATCACCAGGCATTAGACTAATTGAATTTTGAAATATATTACATTCAACACTATATTCAATATTCATATCCAACAAAAACATATAAAATATAGTCTGACTCTGAATTGGAAGCTGCACATAAACTAAAAGGCAATCGGTGATTTTCTTTAATTAGAAACTTAGTATTTATAACTGTGATTTAATTATATTAACTGTTATTTTGAATTTATAAACATCACACTCACATATCGATCCAGATCTAAAAGTAATTTATAAAGATAATTAAGCGACATTATTTACGTCAGAACTAACTTAATTTCGTTATTTTAAAAAGAATAAAAATGACAGTAATATTTAATTATTACAATATCAATCCTATGAATATGTTGTACATATTGAATCTGTTATATCAATAATTAAATTCCTTTAATCTGTTATACATCTAACGATCAAATTAATGTATTTAGTAATAAATGCTACTCAGCCAATTTATAACCACTAAAATTGTCGATATCTATCCATTGGTGATAATTCAGGCCCTCATAATATTATTATTAATCAAGGTAATAAATTAGTATTATGAATATTTTAGAAAAATTCATAAGGTAAAAAAAATCCTTTGCGACATGGTAGCAGTGTGGGTTTTTATGATTATTCAGTAAACACTGGACCAACTATCCTTTAAACTTTAAAAAAAAGTTTAATTTTTTAGAATAAAAGTAAAAACAAAAGTTTGTTGTACAAGTCACCGCTATATATGTAATAAATGCGAGAATACAAAAAGTTTTGACCACATCCTGGTACGAACTTCACGTATTTAAACAAAGTTTCAAGTTTTCAACTTACGATTTAGAATGGTGGAAATGAAAAATCAAGCTTCCGAGGTTTACTCCCAGGCGCTTAAACTTATTCCAATCACATTTAATTTTATAAATATTTTATTTGAAAAGAAAAGATATGGCCAGGGGCGGGACTTGAACCCGGGACCTTCACTGAAGGTCTCGAACCTCTCCGAAAGAGAGGTGAAGGTCCCGGGTTCACGTCCCGCCCCTGGCCATATCTTTTCTTTTCAAATAAAATATTTAAAAAAATATTATAATATAAAGATAAAATAAATTATAACATTTAATTTTAATAAGAATGTGCTCACTCTATAAAAATAAATTACTTTTACTTAGTATCAATTATAATTTATAAGTATAACTTAAAGGTAAGATTCAATATAATTTAATTGAATTATTATGAGAATAATTCAAAGGTAACAGAATAACAAGGCAGAGAAAGCGTAAATTAGAAGAAAAGTAATATTCTTAATGTTGTGTGTAATACTGTAAAATATTTCTTAGTTAATAGAATACCTATAATTATTTTGCAACAATAAATCAATAATAAACAAAACTAGACGATATATATATATATATATATATATATATATATATATATATATTGGTTTCTACTTATCTTGACTGTTATGGAAATTATATTGTATTTTAGATCTTGAGTTTCAGTCTTTCTTAAACTTCTTAGGCGACGTTTCGAGACGTCTCGAAAAGTTTCAAGTTTTTTTTTGTCAAGTTTTCAACTTACGATTTAGAATGGTGGAAATGAAAAATCAAGCTTCCGAGGTTTACTCCCAGGCGCTTAAACTTATTCCAATCACAAAATATTTTATTTGAAAAGAAAAGAAATGACCAGGACCGGGACTCGAACCCTGAAGACTGAAACTCAAGATCTAAAATACAATATATATAGTTTAAAACTATTTCCCTTAATTCCAATCACCAATGTCGGCTCAATTCCGGAACATTTGAATTGGCTTCGCCTGATTTAGATGATATGAGATATGATAAAATTCTTTTCTTCTAATCAAATATATTTTATTTATCATTAGCCTAGTTATAGTTAGATTTTATATAAAAGAGTAAAAAAATGATCCAGGTGTAGGCCAAAAAAGTAACCATAAACTACTTATTCTAAGCTGACGTTTCGACCCACATTGTATATCTTCTTCAGTGCTTTTCATGAGGGTCACAAGTATCGATTGCAAAATATAATAAAATAACATACTTTAGTATTTAAGATATTTTAATATTTTAGATAGTATTTTAGACTATTTTATAGACTAGTATCAAATAGTCTATACTTGTGACCTTCTTTAATAAACCTGAAGAAGACCCAAAACATGGGTCGAAACTCAGTTTTTAATGAATAATTTATAATAATAATTTCTTGAATTACACCCAGACCATTTTATTCCTAATGTTTTACGGTTCAAAAATTAATTTTAACCAAGTCCACCATATCATTGCCCCGTATTCAACTGGCATTTTTTTTTGTCGAAAAAATAAGCTTAAATATTTTTTGCACTTATGAACAAACGGAAAAACATATTCTACCACTACCACCCAAGAAGGGTTTAGGGCCAAGATGATGTTCCTAAGCCAACGGTTGTGCAGGGAGGTAATTTGGTCCAAATCATTCCAGGAAGTGTTTCCCTATTTATACGGTAATCTTTTTAAATGACTGGGTGAGCATCGAGAGGAGAGGTCTGCTCATAGAGGATCGATTCCACGAGCGATAACAGAAGAAACTATTTATCTTTCACAGACGATCAAGAACCTTCAGACCTACCGCAACACCCTACATACTGGAGCTATATATAACCCGCCAACGAAATGAAAAAATATACAACAAAAAACGTCTGTTACCTTCATTACTTTTCTTCCGACCCCTTACAAAGGTTTTCATTATTCTTTATTTTTAAAAATAAACATTTGATTCATCTCTATTTCCAAATCAATTTTTTTTTAATACATATTAGACAAGTCAGGTGTGGTACAAAATCAATCTTCAGATTACGTGATATTCAATAATAAGTTTTTGATTATATGGGTAACTAGTTTATGCCCGCGGCTACGCTCGCGTGGAATTTGGTCTGCTACATGAAGTTTCGTAAATAATTTAATTTTTTTTTTTTAATATAAGTTACTCGTACATACAAAATTTCAGATGTCTAACTTCAAAACTGATGGATTCTATACAACCTTAAAACCCTTATATTACAGGGGAAACCTTTGGGGTGGAATTATCCAAATTTCTTTCTTAAACTATACAAAGAACCTATCTACAAATTTCAAGATGCTAAGTTCCTGATTTGCTTTTAATTATGTGCCATAAAGGGGTGGAACATGCCCCCGTGCCCTCACATAAATCTGCCCTTGCTGTAACCTATGATGTATAACCTATTTTACTCAATAAGTTTCAACCAAATCCGTTCAGTAGTTTTTGCGTGAATGAGTAACAAACATTCGCATTTTTAATATTAGTAGGATATCAAAACAATAGTTTCACCCATGTTCTTTCTGTTATTTTAACAACTATGATCATGTGAATTGCCTTTAATTATGGACTATAATGGATTCTCCACAGTACCTAAAAAAATGTAGGGGGCACTTGTCCCAGTGCCCTCCCAAATATCTGATCTTGCTGTAGCCTATGTGTTATTCTGATGTATAACCTATATTGCTGTCAAGTTTCATCCAAATCCGACGCGTAGTTTTTGCGTGAAAGAGAGAAAAACATACAAACTTTCACATTTATAATATTAGTAAGATTATAACATTCAAGTTTTAACTCATTTTACCTCCCATTAAATACAATTTTTCTGAACACCTTATGCGTTTTTAAAAAATAAATTATTAAAATATAAAAACGAGACAAAATTTTCATTTTTAAGTTTATTTATTCAAAGCCTGAAAGCTCTCTTGAAAGGGGATGATATAAAACCCAACCGGGTGATAAGAGGAGTCTATTGAAGGTAGCGGAACTTATTTTGAAAAAAAAATCTAATATAGTTAAGTCTGTTTTTCTTTCATTTGTCTCATACCCTAGCAACTGGCAACTCATCTTTTCTACCGGATTTATTAACAAAAAAAAACTATGAATCTATATTTAATATATTCCCTGATCATTTATCTTAAGGTATTTATTTTACTTATATATTTTATTGATAAGGACAGAAAAAAGTAAAACAAGTGCACTTCAATTTTAAGCACCTCTTGTAAGCGATAGGGTTGAAGGAATTTAATGACAATTTAATTAATTTTTATCTTTTTTATTTTAATATTTTTTAATCGGATCTTTATAGGATTTATAGTTATTAAAAAATATATAATATACCTACTTCAATTTCTTTTATTTTTTTTTCCTTAAAATGAACCACAAAAAAAAAGTAATACGTTGCTGAAAAGCCACGTAAAGTTGTAATTTATTTAAAAGCACCATAACTAAATGAGAAGGAAGTCTAGGAATTTTAATAACAATTTATGATGATATGATATGAATATTTTTCCTTATTTCAACTTTTATAATTATAAAACCGTATAATGTACTGATAGGGTTTTATGGTTATTAAAAAAGAATATAAAATATAATTTTAAAATAATTGTACTACAGAAACACATGAAGGGTATTGGGATAATAGAGGGTAAGGTCTGTACAGTTTCTAAACCAACAATATTTCAGGGAGGGGATTTGGCCCAAGATCACGCTCGATCCGCAGGTTTCTCCCCCAATAAATTGTAGCCCCCACTTATTAGGGCTGAGTGAGTCCCAGTAAGGTCTACTAACGGAACAGGGTTTACTCACGAAAAATATGGCTGTTATTAGATTAGATAATCTGCGCAACCAGTCTCGAAGCTGGCATCTGAAGATAAGTATATTAAACTGCTCAAACAAACTAAGCTACGCTTATAATAATTATTTTTAAAAACATTATTCGTTTTAAACGTTATTTAAATCTATTCAATTTCTAAATCAAGCTAAAGTAGGAAAAATTAATTCTAAAACTAAATTACATTAAAATCTATTTTTATTTGGATGACAGACAAATTATTTTTACTAATTTTCTTTCTTTCGTGTATAAAGGTTAGTTTAAAGTTTAAATTAATGATTTATTGAGAGTGCGAAAATATAATTGCTATGAGAAAATCAATTTACACCTTTATAGTATGTGATCACAATTATCTGAGATGATTCGTTCCTCATCACAATTCTGTGAGAAGTTATCTATCAACGAATAAATTCACTTATATAATTAGATAAATAAATAAAACTAATTATTTCATCATTTCGTACCAACTATTTAATTTCACTCCATAGTAGATTACGATGAATATGTTGTGTAAAATACTTTAAAACGACACGAGTTTAAGCCTGTCAGATCATTACTATATTTTATTATATTTATTTTTCTAACAAAACCATCATAAAACTTTATCATCGAACTGTATGTGTGTTTTCACAAACACAGATACGAATATTTAACTATGAATATTAATTCTCCTTAAAAGTATTAAATATTCAATAATTAAAAATAAACTTTCTATGGACCAGCTACATAAAAAACAAATTAAATAATTTTTATTATTAATATAAATTTATGAGAATGATTGAAATAAAATATAGGAAATTAAAGAGAAAAAAAAAGTAGATAAATTTATTATTTTTATAACAGAAACAGATAAAGCCACAGGAATGTCTATTAATGCATTCTGTACCTGCAACGGACCTTCTATAGTCGATCAAAAACTTTCAGACACTTCACTTTTATAAGTTTTAATTTCTAATTAGCACTCAATATGTTTACTTGAGCAATTAAAACAATAGTTTTATTTTATAATTTATAAAAATTGTCTTCCATAGCTTTCATCCTAAGAATCGAAATGGTTTCGCAATTCATTTTCACGAATTTTCTTGTTCTAAATAAATAATTTTTTTACTTTTTTTTTGCAAACACAAAAAAATATAAAAATTATTTAAATATTATGAATTAATTAATATTATTTTATGTTCATATTTTACAGTTATTGTTTATTTTAATTTTTTGTTGGCAGTACTCGGTACACGAAGACGCACTTCCGACTGAGAAAGGCAACGACCACGGCACACCGGCCGAATACGAACTGAGTCTGCCGGGCGGCGTTTGGGGGGGCGAAGCGGGTTCGCCAACACTCGGTGTTTTCCGCTCTTCTTCGGGAGTGTAATTGATAACATAAATCAGGGAGGTTATAGGCTATAAATCAGTAGCTATTACATTAATCTTTGTTAGTATCCACTACTCTGAGCAACTTCATAAAAATGTTTCATTTACGCGAATTTGTCGATAACGGCAGCTGACAAATGATCGCTAGGAGAAAACTAGAAGATATGTTATTATATCAATTTAAGGCATAATAAACTACACAACTAGTATAAGGGAAAAATCGTATGATGCTACTACGATTGTTCTTTGGGTTAGTCTTGTTATATAAGGGTGAAATATGTGTTAATATACACGGAGTTAGAGGTTATCCAATGATACATTAGAACTCTCAAACAAGGAATGCATACAAAAGGAATTTATCCCTTAATTAGATAGGAATTTGAGGAATCAGAGTGATCTCGGCCAATTAACCTCTTTGCACATTCGTAGCGTAGAAACATTTCACTGTTTGCTGAACCCTTTTATGGATTATAGTAGTAAACATGTTTGCTAATATTTAGAAATACCACAAGATGGTATTGCTATCTTGTCATTTATGTATATGTTAGCATATATGTAGATGCACCCAAATGCATTGTCATAAAAGAAAAAAAGACATAACCTGAAATAAATAAATTAATAGAAACATTTTTACTAATAAAAATCAGTTATAGATTTTTGTTAACTTTTGGCCTGAGATAAATCAAACTACGTCTTCTCGGCAAAGAAACTTTTAAGGAAACTATAAAAAAATAAAATAAAATATTAGTTTTTTATATTAAGGTAGTTTGTGTCATAATAAAGGTAATCCTAGCCAATTCACTGACTCCACTTAATAAAACTTAATCCACTGATAATTTATTCACCATTTATTCAATTGCTATTATCACAAACATAATACATGACAAGGTGTTGGATAACTAATATATGTTATATACATATATATTATAACGGCTAATAACAATGAAACATTAAGTTTTACAAACCAATTACATATTTACGTTTTTATATGCTTGTAATCATAAAAATACTCATTTAAATAATAATTGATTTTGATATAACCTAAAATATTAAAAAGAAAATGCACTATACTTTGATTATGGTTCCAAAATTATCTTTAAATGAACTTTAAAATTATAAAATAAAAAGTTTCTGAAAATATACGATAAACCTTTAACTGGGTGGGACTCATGATATCGGGCTTCTCATCCTCTAGTAAATATTTTTTTATTTATTTCCAATTTTGCTTCATTGTTTCCTCCAAATATTTATTTGTACCTGTCAATAGTTTTTTTTTTATATGATAGATCTTTTGTTTGTTTGCTCCATTAGTCTTTTTTGTCCCTATAAGGGGTGCGAGCTCAGTGCGTAGGATGCAGAGTTGCTGTGCTGGAGGTCCTGGATTAAATCTAGGATGAAAGAGAAATTTTTTAATTTCCTAAGAGCCATACATGGTTCCTGTGGCTATGATTAAATAATACAGTCCCTACCTTTTACTGAACACAAAACTCATCACGGATTTTAGTGGTACATGTTTTTTTTTAGATTATTTAAAGGGGCTGTGTTAACAAAAATTTGAACCAAGGCTTGAAAAGGAGTCACACAAATTATTAGAACAACAACGTTTTATGCCGATGGTTTGCAGCCCGGTGGATCCCTAATTACCCTACGGTGGACTTAAAGTATTATAAAGGCAGTAAGAAATCCTTAGTTAAGCCGTCCTTCGGAGATAACATAAAATGGTGGTCCCGAGCCTGTTCGGGGTGAGATCAAAGATCCTATCCTTACTAACCTTGTGTAGACAAAATTTAGGACTCCCACAGTAGCGTCGTCAGAGTAGCATAAGCAACATAAAGTGGCGTTAAAAAATCAAGACTTGTATTTATATTTATTGAAATTGTTAAATAATTTCATCAAATGAGTGGATCGAAACTTCCTTGATTAATGATATAGTTAACGCTTAGTATAGTAAATTTTTATATTTATTTATTTTTATATTACATACAAGTCCATTTCAAGCCCAAAACTACGAGAATGATACAATTCGCTTCCATCGCTATATTTAACATATATTGGGACAAGATTCGACTTATATACTTGACTAGTTAATGGACAAATAATAGTACAGTGGTCTATATTAAGTAAAATAATGTTGAAAATAACGTACAGAAAGCCATGGTTAAATGTAAGATCTATTATTGTTTCTTAATTTTAGCTCCTTGCATTACTTGGCGTTTTGCGAATGTAATTAAAAGGATTTTTGGTTCCTTCCTCGTTTATCTAGCCCATTATTACTTTTAATTGTTGCTTATAACAAAGAATCCGTCTCATATACAGAGAAATAAAAATTAATGGTTAGTTAAAGAATGCTTGAGCCGGGGCAGCAGCTGTAGGCTTGTGTAAAGTTTAATTATAAGCGTTTTCCTCGTTGCCTCATTCTTTCTTTTAATTCGTGCTTATTACAAAAAATTCGCCCGTGTAAAGATAAATAAAAAGGGCTGATTAGTGAAACAAAGCTTGACCTACGGCAGCGGCTCCGTGGTTGTGCACAAACAGTTGCCTACTAATTGAGATCAGCTTTGTTCGGATTGATGGCCTTATGGAAATTGGCCCTTGATGCAGCATCCCTTTGTGCTGGAGATATCTCATCAGGGCGGTTAGGCAGCGCCAGGCAATAATCTTTGTCCTCGACAGTCTCCTCTTCCATATTCGCCTTCTTCCTTCCCTTAATGAAGATGGCTATAATTCCTTATTAAAGCAGCCATTTCAGGTCGGGCTTTGAATATATATTTATGAGGTAAAATTTATTCCTATATTGAGATATGGTATTTTCATGGGCTAATTATTTTTTATTTATTTATTGAATAGCATGTGAATGAAACAATAGTATGGATTCCTAACCGTTTTTTCTTTCATAACGATCTTTTATAAGATTTTTAAACGTATACGTTATGGAATTTTTCGATGAAGCCCAACACAACAGATGCGTGATATAAAATATAATCAAATCGTACTAAATACTTTTGTCTTCCCTATAGAAAGAATTTGAAATTACTTGTTTTCAGCCCTGTACCTGGCGAATCAGAAAGAAAGAATAAAGAATCTAGTCAAGGATTAAGTTTGCTTAGGCATATTGAAGGTTGCAGGAGGGGCATGATGTGACAAGGAAGATAATGAAAGAGAATTCTGAAGTGAACAAACTAAATGAAGGATGTATATCAAGATCTCAAAAAAACTTGGAGGACGATGGTGATGGATCGGTGGCTGAAGACGAAAGCAAAGAAAAAAAGAGTTGCAGTAAAGAGGAAAAGAGAGTTTAGTACAATTATTTTTTTTTTTTACTGATTAAGGCCTTGCGTTGAAAGCAAGAAATAACTAAAGTAAGTAGATTCTTTTCAAAAATGATGAAAAAAATTTACTCCCTACAGAGTCCCATCTAAAGATGAAAACTGAAATAATTATTTTTTTTTTATTTCATAGTTAAAGTGTGATTCTCCTAGGATCATTCCTAGTTTGAATACAGAAAAAATAATTGGGACCACAAAATCTAGGTTTCTGAAATACTTGTTGCATATGAAACACTGTGAAACCAAAATAAAAAAAATATCTTAGTTTAATTAGATTTAAATATTCACTAAAAGTATTGCCAAAATACTATATGAAATATTAAATATTAACTTGCTTATTTGAATTTAAAGAACGTGGCTACTACTACCCATTACTAAAGGAAGTTTTGGAATTTACAAAACAATATGGTATGTAGATTATAACACAGCACAAACTCATTCTACATACACACAAAGTTAGTTCTGAATATTATTTCAATATAATGGTTCCCCATTTGTTAATGTAACATATAACATTGCTTACGTGTTAACTAATATATAAATACATGTTATATGCCACTTATATTACACACGCTTACATATCATGTATGTTTGTGCTAATCTGCCATACAGATATTTCAAAGGCGTATACTACCGCCTGACTGGAGTAGAGTGGACAAAGACAGACTAGCGGACGACCGCTGCTATAATAAACTCGTTATGTCATCACGTAATATGTGCTCGGGTTGGATTCAGGTTAATCTTTCTCCAATATATTGCACTTATTCCTAGATTAAGGTCGTCCCATCTCAGCTTTAGCAGCCAAATACAATCGCATTTCTATAAAGTTCCTTAATTTACCTACTTCTGTATATGTTCTGAAATACTTAGGCGAGACAATATAAGTATTTGGTATGGAAGTACTCTTTGTAATTTGGAACTATATATATATATATATATATATATATATATATATATATATATATATATATATATATATGTATATCGTAGTTATTAAGTTTCACTATCTCACTAAAATTTATATGATAGCTTTTGATAGATTTTAGGGAGCGGAGTGGCTCAGCGGTATAGCTAACTGAGTTACCATGCTGAAAGCCGTGGGAATTTTATTTAATCTATAAGCGGCCGGAGATGGATTCTATGGGACCTAGGACCCGCTTAGGGTTCACTCAGCTTACACTACGAAGTGGGTACCCGAAATAAAGTAGAAAATCGGACTGCTGAGCGGAGGAAAAATCACCTCCATGCACAATCGTTGTCCAAGAAACAGTACAGCCTCTACCATGCTCTGAATCACAGACCCTTAATGGGTTGTAGTCTTAAAGTTTTTTTTATCAATTTTACATAACATACTATAAGTTATCAGCAGCCCCTCTGAATAATTGATTAAGTCGACTTATTTTTCCAAAATTAGCCCACTGTACTGAAGGATACAAAAGATAGAACCTTGTCTTGAAACTGCTTTGACTTTTCAAGCCAAGGCCTGACTTAGCCACTATAACAACAATTTGTACAAGTTTACAAATACGTGTTTGGAAAAAAATCTACTTTACCACTGGTTCTCCGGGGCTAAGGACATCAAGCTGCTTTTCGCCAATTTATGCATCATCAGGACATACACCGAGATAAAATTCACAACAAAAAAAATCAAATAGAGCACTAAAAATCCAATAGCAAAAACTATCCTGAGTATTGGAAGAACATTACTCAGGTTACAATCTTGGAGCATAGATTTCTTGTTGATCATCTTGAAGTGACAATGGATTCTCAGATTGATGAATCTGGACTGTTCATGTACAGTGGGCGATTAAAGAATTGACGCATCCCGTTTTTTCTTATATAATGAATTAAAATATTAAAAAACAATTCTTTGGAGTTTACCAAATAAGATATATAATTAAAACTTACTAAACAGTAGTACACATGCAATTGAAAAATATTCAAAAATATCATTACCACCAGAAAGAAGTGATCAAAAGATACGAAAAACAAGGCTCAACTGAAAATAACTGGTGCAAATGTTGCCGGAAATTATATAAAAAATACAGAACACAATGAAAATTGAAGCACATAAATCCAATTTTAACTTATAGTTCTATACATCCTAAGAGATCAAGCTGTAAGCTTGTGCCCTAGCTAATTTGGTCGAATAAACTTCTGGAGTGTGCGAAAGACGAGAACGGAGAGTGATGTTTTGAATTCTAAAGGTCCGAGATATCTTCTAAGAGAAAGGGAAACCGAGAAAAAAAACTCCACGATTCGCAAAAAATGGACATTATGTTGCTTCAGAATACATTACAATCAGTTTTTGTGGAAACTGGTGATGTTCTCTGATGTGATTAAGTTTAATTTGTATGGATCCGATGGACAAATGGACGTTTGGCGAAGGAGAAATGAAGAACTGAAGAAGCAAAACGTTACAGTTACTTAGAAACGTGTGGCTGGGAATGCAACGATTAGGAGATGAGTAACTTTATTTATTTATTTCCTTTCTTATTATTCTCTTTATGTCCTGAAGAAGCCAGATTGAACGAAATATCGACAGGTGTCTGAAAGCCTGTTTTTAATTTTGAGGCTTACGGATTTTTGTTTGGATTTTTTCCATTCGTGTCTTATCTTGATAAATTATATCTCAGTTAAAAATAATATAATTATTATTTTAATATAATAAATAAATATAATTATTCAACCTAATACGAAGTTTTCCAATATCTGAAGTAATACGTCTACCCTGACTTCTTTAAATTAGAAGTACCTAATAGCTCCCCTGGATAGTTACGCCTAGATTAGTAATTTATATCATAGGTCAGACGAAATTCCAAAAGGTACTTGCGGAATTTATAGAGTAGTGACCACTCGGCAATTTATAGGAGTGGAAATTGCAATTATGTCGCTGATGAGGAAACTTTTCCCATGAAGTATCTTATAAGAAAATCTCCGCCCCCGTCGAAATTGCTTCTATAATTCTGTGGAATACCTAGTATATCATCCATCGAACAGTCCATCTTTTTGAAACTGGTTTTAAACGTTTTAATGAGAATATAAGTTATTTTATTGATGTTAAAAAACTGTTACATTGTCGTGCTATTCATTGAATACTATTTCCTGTATAATTTGTGAGAGTAGCATATTTCAATTTGACTAGCTTATAAATTTGAAACTTACAACTGGCTGTATAATAAACAATTAAGAGCATAATGGAATACTATAATGTATACTACTAAATCTCAAGAAGGGTCTGGGGTTCAATACACAGTAGAGACATTAATGTTACTGCGATAACGGTTTTGCAGAGTAGATGATTAGTACGAGATCACACCCAACCGCCAGGTATTCACTCACTGCATATTAATATTAATTAAGTCTTTATTTATACTGGGACAAGTCCCTTTAGAATAAACATACAGGTATTAATATATGAGGTATTATGTCTTAGTGTACAATGTAATTACATTTAATTAATTAATACAGTTTAGATGCTGAGAGAGTCCCAGGACGGTTTGCAGGTCCCGTAGAGTCCATCCGTGGTTGTTATCAGATTAAATAATTTTCCAGCCACAGCTGGATATGAATCCAGGAATTTTTTCATCTCGAGCAAATCCCGAAAATGATGATAAAAGTAATGCCAATACCGTAATAATTGACAGAATAACGATATATATTACTTTCAAGTAAAAAAAAAATAATCTGGCTACTGGTAAAGCTTGTATTTCAATATTGACTGCTATTTGACCAAATAACACTTAATACTAATAACAGTAGAAATAACAATGATCGATACAAAAAATTAAGACTTATCGATTCTTAATTAATTAAGAACGTGGAAAAAATTCCAACGAAAAGCCTTAAGTCTCCAAACTAACACAGAAATTGAAATTATCTGTCCAATATTTCGCCTAATCACGCATCCTCAGGGTAGAAAAAAAACAAAAAAAAAACATGAATAATGCACCCAAGAAGATTCCCACCACCTCCAAGGTTCAAATGCAACTAATGACTCATAAGGAAGTTTACTCGACCCCGGCTGGATGATTTTAGATAAAAACAGCTGATAAATACTGGAGAATATGAAAATTCAACATACACTCATCAAACTACAAAAAGCGCAACAGGAAAAAATAAATAATGGTATACAACACCAAAACATAAGATAAACACCATATGAAAAAATGAAAGTAAAATTCCAATGAAAAAACAAAACAAAAAACAACATTATCAAGACACCAGTGGATTTATGACCATTCCACAAAATATATTAATATTGAAAAATAAAAAGAGACCTTAAATAAATGTTAAGACCGTGGACTAAATTTCAACGAAAATCCCTTAAGTCTCCAAATTATAACAGAAATTAAAATTATCTTGGAGGTGGTGGGGGAGGTTCTTGGATTCATTATTCATGTTTTTTTATATTTTTTTCTCTATCTACCCTGAGGATGCCTGAATAGGCGAAATATGGATAGATTATTTCAATTTCTGTTTTAGTTTGGAGACCTAAGGGCTATTCGTTGGAATTTTTTCCACGGTCTTAATATTTATGTAAGATCTCTTTTTATTTTTCAATCATAATTAATTAATGTAATTGGGAACGATACGTATTTGTGAACTAACGGCATGGATACTTTTTTCATACGTATAATACATCATTAGAGAAGAAATAGTTGACTGGAACGTCTAATGTAAGGAAGAAATAGTTGGGGGTGCAGTCAATTAATTGATTGACCCCCAACTATTTCTTCCTTACATATAATACATAAGTTAATAAGATACTTTTTTTTTTTTTTTTTTTTTTTTTTTATTGATATTTACAACTGTAATAACATTACATCAAGTAAATTGGCTGTATGAACAAAGGACATGAAAAAAAAAATCACTTGTGGAGAAACTATCCATTGATAGCACTCCAATGAGATACTTAAGACAGTGTTAATATAAATAAACTATTCCCAAACAGCTACGTATATATATAATGTAATTTTCATTCCAAAACTCAGCTCTCACATGTGGATAATGAACAACTTCTGCAGACAGAAACATTCCGATAAGTTTGTTGGGATAAACACTTTCAGATAAAACTTACAACGCTAAACCTAGGACTAAACTTATCAAATTCACTTCTTTTAAGATTATTCAAAATTTTAAACATAGAAAAGATTTAATATTTACACTTAAGATTATTTCGACGTTCGTTTCAAAAATATATACGAGACAGATAAAAGTACACATATAAAGGCAATATTAATCTGGCAAAGTTAAATGAACGGCATAAGAAAGACTGATGGCGACTAGGGAATGGTGAGAGAAAGAAGAAGAAAAATTAAGGACTGGAAGAAAACTCATACATCAAATTAAAACAGTTTTAGAATTTTGATATATCACGCACTGAATTGCACTATCTATTTCCATTAAAGTGAAAATAGGTGAAATCGGTGGTCCTAGGCGCATCTTTATACTAGTATCTACTGTTTCTCAACAAACATGAAAACTATAATAGTACTTATAGTTCTATTTATAGTTCATTGCCCTTATTGGATCTTTTTTTTCATTTTTTCTCAGTTAAAATGAAAAGTATGTTAAAATTGGAGATCCTATCAGCATCTTTACTGTAGCATCTAAATAGTGAAGTCTAAATAATTACAGTGAAAATTAGGACAATGTATGTGATCATTAGTATTAGGATCTTTATAGTATTGTAGGATCTATATTATTCCCAGTTCAAGTGAAAACTCTGTTAAAATTTGTGGTAGTATAAGCATTTTTACTGTAGCATCTAAATCCGTTATTAATTAAAGTGAAAATGAAAAGTATTTTAAAATTGATGATCATATTTCCTCACAGACCATTCAAATATTTCACTAAAAAGTCCGTTATATTACTCCTTGTCCGTTTTACATAGATAATAAATCATTTTACAAAGACCTGGACATACCACTGGTGACAATCAAGGAATACTGCAAAACATTTCATAACTCACTTGATGGACACCCAAACTTACTGGTACAACTTATACTCACGGAAATATTACCAAAAAATCCTACAAGGAGACTGAAACGTATCAAATCCAGTGATCTACATCGAGATGAAACGCGCTAGAAGTGCTTTCAATGGGAGGTTTCTCCATCTACGTGTATACCTTTGTGGAGTTTTTTCCAAAGAAAATCAAAAATTCAATAGGTGCCAAATAATAATTTTATAGTTTCTAAAATAAATATCTATAGAATAGTACTAACAACTATCTTTACGGTAGAATAGGCTGGATATGCTGTTTTTTTCTGAATCGGAATACGTTCTTTTTATTTTTTAGGGACTTGTCTTATGAAAAGCACAATATAAGACCTAAGAGTTCCGCTAAACGTTCATAAACACCTCGCAATCTCCATCTCTCTTGCTACTCTCACCGACTTCCCTTTGGGAGGAAAATTATTTAGTTATATAAAGGAAGGAGTTAAGTGTGAACTCGGAGGAAATGGCATGAATTAGCTTCCGGTAAACTGCACGGAGCTGAAGCACAATGCCTCTGCCTTCATTACGTGGCAACTTGCAACTCAAAGAAGTTTCTAAAGCATTTCTAAATTGATGGCGGATGATCCCATTCTGTGGGCTCAACGGCATGAAGCTAATCGGACAGTTTCCTAACTGTTAATAACTTTTAATTTTATCTTTCTTAACTGTTAAGATAAGGACCCTTATCTTAAATTAATTTCATCATACTTTAGAGGTATAAAATTCACATTTTTTATTTGAATTTAGAAGAAAAATAAGAAGTATAAAAAAAAAAGGAAAGGTGATCAAGATTTTAAGAAGAAACACTAATACAAGAGCAGCAAATGGAGATATTATTATTTCATGACATGAACCGAATTTAACGTTTTTTAAATCCACTCGGACTATTTTCTCACTCCTGAATTTCAAACCTTTAAAAATCATTAAAAAGTATATTTTCCTCAATACAGCACAATATAATCGATCCTTGGTTTTAATACCCGTTGTTGTTGTTTGGTTTAAAATGAAAAAAAAATGGTGATGTTTTTTTTATTTGTATACTATAGTTTTTATTACATATTTATATTATATTTTATTCTAGATGTACCTTCATATACATATAAGTGGCTCAGTGGCTTAAGCGCTGCGTAGCTGTGCCGGTTCAAGCCCAGCTATTGGAAGATTTTATTTAATCAGATAACAGCGGGAATGGGTTCTTTAGGATCTGGGCCCTCCTGGAGCTTACCCTGCCTCTGTAAAGTGTGTACTCAAAACAGGGAGGAGCCTAGCGGTTGAGTGTGATGTAGGACAAATCGTCTCCATGGAGAACTGTTATCCAAGAAATAGTACAATCTCTACCACATTCTGAACCCAAAACCCTTCATGGGTTGCGGTGGTACAGGTTTTTTTTGTAATTGCTTTCTATTTATTATCTTTTAAAACATTAAAAAAGGTTTATAGAGAAAATATGAAGTAAGTCAAAATATTTATGGGTTTAAATTAACTGGGATATCCTGATCTAATACTTAAAATCCAGCCCTGAAGAAGACCTGCAATGTAGTTATAAGCGTTGGTATCCGATAAATATTTTATCACTATTTAAATAATTATTCTTTTTTACCTCAATCTGGACCATTTTCCCCCGAAATTTCAAAATCTTAGATTCTAAAATATCAGATTCGCTTAAATAAAAATAACCATTATTGTAATCTTTGTTTGGTTCAGAAGCCAAAAACTGGTGATAGTTATTTTATTGTTATATTATATATTTTTGCTATATTTTAGTTTACTTATTACTTTTTTAAATTTTTTTTAATGTTAAAATTTTTATAGAGAAAATTATTAAGTAAGCCCTAATATTAATAGGTTCAACTTGACTAGAATATCCTGATATTGTACTCCTTAAATGAATATCTAATTATTATAAATAATAGAAAAATTTGTGAAAAAAACATAACCGGTAGAGAAGAAAACGCCCACCATTTCCTTATGAAAGGTCCTTTTTCACCTCTAAAGAATCTTTTGGAAATATTTAAAAATTTAGATCGAAACAAGTTGGATTTTTAACCGCTTCCTGCAAAAGGTGCCGAGAGTTTCAAGTCACTAACGCCGAGTGAGAATTGTAATCATTTGCCTCTAGTAAAGAAAGGTCGTCGGAGCGAGGTTCCTTTGACAGCGCTAATGGTCAAAGCCCTCTCTGCCTCGCTATTGCAAGTCCTTTCTGGATCTGATAAGCCGTATCTGTATCTCTTGCTGGGTAAAACGACAGAATCTGATGGAAACCTTTCGAAACATCCCCCTTCAGTCTTTTCAGTTTACTCAATATTGATCTTTAGAAGCCAAAATATATTCTGCCTAAATGCTAAAACAATCAAAATAAAAAAATAATAGAAATAAATAGAGACCACGATCTACTTCTTATCTTTCGCTAAGCAATAACATTGGTTAACACACATCCTTAGACTTAAATGAAGAAAACATATTTGTATAAAAAGGATGGAATGTAAGGCAAATTTTGCTACAGAATAATAATAACAAAGATACTTTTTGGAAAATATAATAAATTCTGACCTAGATTAGGATTCCATTTAAACCAAACCAACGGAACTTAACCACTGATTCATTTATGAATCATATAAATAAATTCTGATTTACAAAACAACAAAACGATTGAAGTATAACAAAACTTGTGTTATATAACTTTTTCAAATCATTACTTTTGTCAAATATTCTTTCTTTTTCTTCTTCTTTATTTGACACGTACTAAGACTGAATTTTCAGGGTGATAAAACTTTAATTTCTCGCCTTACCAAAGAAATATAATTCATTACAATTTCTAAGGAATATCAGTAATATGAAAGAAAACACATCGACCACAATTAGTATGAAGTATATATACATTTTAATCGATAAAGAAAGTTATAGCTCGACTAAGTTAGATGGCATTTTATGGGCGAATTCACGTGGCAAAAAGTTAAAACCATATTTTATTTTTATTTTTGTGCCTTTATATACACATAAATCACATGATAACATTGCAATATTGCCTTAAGTTCGTATGATAGTAAAATATTGCATCAAAATAACCCACGAAGGGTCTTGGTACCCGAAAGTGTTCTGTTTACATCAGTTGTACAGGTGGCAAGACTATGCCAGGTTTTTCCCCAATCACCCTCTTTATAGTAGCTAGTTGAGCCCTAGGAAGACTACAGATTTCACAGGGCTGATCCATAGCTGTTAAAAGAATAAATAATTTAACTACCACTGAGGATTTCAAACCCGAGATGACAAAAAACGGTAATGAAAATTTTTATAATATTCTTCTAATTGAAAGAATTGAATGAGATAGAATTTATTATGTTTATTAACATATTTTGATTAAGCTACAAAGAAATATTAATCTTCTAGGGTACTGGACTTTACAGATTATATTTTTTCTTAGGGTGTATAATAATACAAAAAACCTTTAGTCCAAAATTATTTGTTACATCTGTTTTCTATATAAACGTTTCGAACTAAATGGTCATTTTCAATATATAGGTTTCATGATCAACAGTATAAAAACTCTGTCTTCTTCTGTAGATTAATCGGTTGTATATTTAAAAATTAGCTGGGTGTGTTATATCCCATAGTCAATTGCTATCTAAATCCTATGCTGTAAAAATAGAATTATTATACACCCTAAGCTACAAAGAAAGGATATATGTTTTTTTGTTGTTTTTTTAATGAAATCACATAAATATTAGAGATTCTTTACAATAAAAGTTAAAAAGATCTAAATATCGCGAAAATACTAGGTTCACTTTCATAGATGAAATGATGTTCTACAGCTGTTGAATACGGTCCTGAAATGGTATTTATTCCACTTCAACAAATATAACTGACAAAGTTATATGTCAGTTTATAAACAATTAAAATAATTATTAATGGACATTTCTGTCTTTCTTTGTTTTCTTCATAAAATTTTTATAAATGCAAATAGTTGTTTTCCTTCTTTATACTTATTACCAACTAATTTTTTAAAATTTGTTGATAGGTGATAATTTTCGAAATCGAAATTTATATTTCAATAAATTATTTAATTAAATTCTATACATAATTTAATTCTATAATTAATTTAATATACAAATTAATTAAATTACACGTATAGATTATTTATGTCAATTCTATCATTATTTGTAATTTTCTCTAAGATACTAAAGCCCTTGTCCCAGAATATAGTAATAATTTATAATAATAAATTATTATTATCATTTTTAATGAATTTTATGTGAGCCAATTGACTGAGGTCTTATGTGATAGAGAATGAAAATTTAACATTGCAGGCGGCATATTCAAATTGACTCTGCCGTCAACTGGGAATGCTCATTTAAGCTTCTTTTCATTGTTTGACAGTTTATAATTAAAAGCTGTCCTGATTGTAAGCCTCGGATAAATTATACAATATATCTCATTATACAACATATGATACGCCACGTAATACACTCTAATCAGAAAGTACATTAATCTTACAAAAAGGAAACTACGTTGGGAAAATTGTTAGGTAGCTACCGATAAGCCCATTCAGGATACAATATCTAACCGGTGCCCCATGATGAATAATTTGTATCATTATATGTTCCCCGGCAATTTACTTGGATTTAAATAAATTTAGTAACTTATAATTAATAGCTAAATGTTAGAGAAATTAGAAAGAAATTATTCCCGTTTAGGAGGGCTCATTGAGAAAAAAAAACAAGGCATCATTGAGGTATGACAAACTCCTAATAAACGACCAAAGTTCTTCTCTAGAAGAACTGCATTCTTATGAAAATTCAATGAAAAAAAGGGAAAGGAGTGAAGAAAAAGAAGTTACTTTAAAAAATACTTATAAAAATAAGAGCCAACTCCTAAAGAGAAGAAAATGAAAGATAATGAAACTCATCAAAGATCTATTAGTCTCGATAAATTCTTGGTGACTCTTAAAAAAGGTGATAGAAACCTTAATAAAAATGAAGCACTAAATGCTAGCTCATAGCAAAAAGAAGATCCTAATTCAAGGAAATGACCAAGGCACTCACAAGGTATATACTTTAAACTTTAGAACATTATTAACTGAAGACAGGTTGGAGGAGCTCACTCACGCTTTCGAGGGCATTAATTGGGATATTCTTGGTCTGGCGGAAGTAAGAAGGAAATGTTTTCATGCACACAGCATCTCAAAACGGAATGTTTGGCAATGGATTTCTTGTATCAAATAAGTTAAGAAACAGAATAATAGATTTTAAAGAAATAAACTGCAGAATAGCTGCTTTAGAGTTAAAAATTACTTTCAGCAAAATGTTAACTATAGTAGAATGGCGCATGCTCCTACAATGGCGGATTCCTTCGAAGCAAAAGTAAAATTCGGACACCATATGACCGAAAAAGGATGAGAGGCAGACAATTGAAGAGATGGAGAGATCTAGTTAGACTTTTGGCAGGACACCTCTGGTGGAGAGCTGCTAATAGAGATGTGTGGAAGAAAAAATGGTTGGCCCTTACAAATCCCTCATCCCAGTAGGGCTAGTCACTCAGGGATGTGTTAAAGACTATTATTCGTAAAGGAAGGCCTATGCAAAGAAAAAAAAAAAGTGTTTGTATTAAATTTATATATAATGTAAAGAATTGTTTTTAATGTTTGCAAATTTATGTTCGGTACTTGTGTATGAACGCACCGCAGCTACAGATTCTGCGGTTTTTAAGTGCCGCCAGTCTACACCTAAAATTTTAGCAACAAATCATAAAATAAAACACTTTATTAATGTTGTTCTTAATAATGTTATCCCTGAAATATATTTATTGGGGTTAGAATTTTAAA
Source organism: Arma custos (assembly GCA_037127475.1). Lineage (NCBI taxonomy): Eukaryota > Metazoa > Arthropoda > Insecta > Hemiptera > Pentatomidae > Arma > Arma custos. The sequence goes on along the minus strand of CM073763.1, from coordinate 85,446,358 downwards.
TGTTTTAAATAAGCATAACAATTAAAAATAAAGAAAAGAATAAATTGCGCTACCATCTGCAATGTTTTCAATAATTTTATCAAGAAGGGGGTAGCCAGTTCTATTAGTAACAGTGATAACAAACGAATCTTTTTTTTCTCTACTTATACCACTAAACACCCACTGTTCGGGTAATACTCGACCACAATTATTATTACGTTTAGAAAACAAACTTTCATCAATTTCCACAATGCAATCTGGTCCAGCTACCTTCTTTGGTTTATTCTCCACATCAAAGACACATTATTCATGCACGTAATTGGTACTTTACGTACTTTAAAATTCTAACCCCAATAAATATATTTCATGGATAACATTCTTAACAACATTAATAAAGTGTTTTATTTTATGATTTGTCACAAAAATTGGCGGCACTTAAAAATTAAAATAAAAACCCCACAAAATCTGTAGATAAATTATGCCGGCTTTGGTAGATAAATTATTTATTCCAAAATTAACAGCCATAAATAACTCTGGAAAACCTATTTCGTTTGTTTGTGTTTGTTTAACGGTTTAAAAAAATGCATTGATCCCTATTTATCTAATATAATTAAGTATTTTTCCAGAGTTATAATTTCCTTTCTCAAACATTTTTTCTATTTGTAATTGTTGAAGATATAAGCTTCCTAATATTCCATCTATTTCAAGAATATATGAATGACCCTAAATGTGCCAAATGGCATTTGTATAATATTTGTTTATATAAATATTTAGCTTTATTTGCATGATTACAGATTCTTTTATTTTAAAAATTGAAGAAATATTCTATTAGCATCTGTTAGAGTTGTTGAGAAGTCAGGGTTTGATCCGAAATTATTAATTTGTGTCAAGAAAAGCTGGCAGTTTAGCATGATCTCGGCTAAATCAGTATTTAGCCTATATTAAAAAAAATTGAAGACATGTTCTATTAGCATCTGTTAGAGTTGTTGAGAAGTCAAGGTTCGATCCGAAATTATTAAGTTATGTCGAGAAAAGCTGGCAGTTTAGCATGATCTCGGCTAACATTACGTTTCCTAATCACTCCTGCAATGTATTGAACCCAATACCCCTTCATGTGTTGAAATAGTATAGGTTAAATATAATTATAAATTATTAAAAATACGAAACAGTTTACGAAAGAAGCCTGTTTTATTACATATATGTCACCAAATCCTAATATCCTTCAAATCGAGATAAATTACATGAGATATAAATGTAAGAATGACCCAATAATTGTAAAATTTTCAACATTCAGGAGTAAATTTGTCTCAGATATATAGAGGGAGATAGCAACCAAATTAATTTTTACCTCCAACTTAAGATATTTTTAAATTACTTATTCATTGATTGATTTGAAAGTAGAATTTCTAAACACTTAAAGAAAATAATTTCGAGGTCTTGAAACCAATCTACGGAATAAAATATGCTCTCTAAGAAGACGTTTATTCCCATTCGTTTAATGTACCCATAACAATCTGCCTTTAAATTTGCATATTATTTCAATTTTACATTATTCATAAATCATGTATGCTAGCTAAGAAATGCTCATATCGTCCCTGCCATCGCAAAGTATCGAATGTGAAAAAACACAGTTTTCGTTTTCGAATTAACAAAAACTATTAATTAGCAGTTGCTTTAGGATTGATAATTGATATCAAATTCATAAAGAGGCATCTATCAGTCACAAAAACAAGGTAGAACAAATGTAATTGGTTTGACTATTTTTATTGAACATTGTAACTGATTTGTCTTTAATTTTCCTCACAAGTACCGATTTTCACATTCGACAGTTGGAAATGGCAGGGACGATATGCAATAATTTTATCACATAATATTTTAATGTCTATTACATTTTTTTTTTAACGGTAACCATCCAATTTGGATCTAGTCATTATCTCGTTTTATCTATACTTCATGAAAGGTCTAAGTTGAACAGAAACGTCAGAAAATATTAGAATAATCTTAAAAAGTCAATGATCATACATAATGATTATTATACCTTTGAAGGTTGTAAATCATCACAAGATCACTAGTTCATATGAAGCAGGAACACCTGGAATTTTATTAAAAGTTTTGGTAAATAAGGAAAAATATGCTAACAACGTCATCGCATTTTTATCAAAGAAGGGTTAATTAAGATAACTAATATTAGATACCTTTTTTTTTCTTATTTGTTTGTTTATTTATTTAAAGTAACTACAAGGTAGCTACTCAGACGATGCTATATTCGGAGTCCTACATTTTGAGTATACCGGTGTTATTGAAAAGGGAACGAAAGTTTAACGAATATCAGGCACCGCACAGGCTCGGGACCGCCATACGTATACTCCGAAGGACGCCATATCCGTTAATAAGGTTTTTTACTTCCTTTAAAATATTGTAATGCCAATAAAAAGAAGTTATGCTATCTTCTATTCCCCAGATGACTGCATTTTTCTTTAACCTTTATGTACATATATTTATTTTCCTTTTAAATTTATTTATTAAGATTTTATACTATTTTAATTTCTTTATTTAAATTTCTTATTATAGTTCTAATTATCCTCACTTTCATTAAATCCTCTAATTTAAAAGATTATAAAAAGTATAAAAAAACTGTACCACTACAACCCATGAAGAGTCTTGGGTTCAGTGTGTGTGGGTAGTAGAATTGTTTCTTGTACAATGTTTGTGCAGGGAGGTGATTTATGCTAGGTCATGCACAACCACCAGATCTGTCCCCAATTTTGGATACCCACTTTTTAGAGGCGAAATAAAAGTCTCCAAGTGGGATTTGAACCAAAGACCTTTAGCATAGCAACTCAGCGCTAATTAATAACAAATCTGTTAACAAATATAATTAAAATTTTCCATAGTAATACAAATAAAACCGAGTAATATATATATATATATATATATATATATATATATATATATATATATATATCCTATCTACGATTCCGAGCCTGATAGCAGATGCTTGTTTACACTCCAAGTTCACTCAATGGCTCGATTGTCCGGAGCGAACAAGAAGCCCTGGAAATAGCCGAAGGAGTGGAAACGGAGGATCACAGGCTCAAGGAGCTACCTGAGATTAGCTGGATAATCCAATTTGTACAACTCTGGAGAGGAATCAAAGAACCCTCTCCAGTCTCTAGCGAGGGTGTGGAATTAATTACAGGCCAACTTACAGGGCCAATCTATAACAATTAAGAGCTAAGCGATTTTTTTATAAAATCCATAGAGCGTACGAAAAATAAAAATGTATAGTAAAAATATAATTTATTAATATTATAATAGTATTAATGTGTGAAATTTTTAATTAATCTCACAAAGCCTCAATATAAAAATTAATGAGTACTTGATAAAAAGACTATTATTTTTATCTCAACAAAAATAATTATTTGTTGTGATAGTTGATATAGTTGAGAGAAAGCTTTTTAAAGATTAAAAAATATGAAAATAGAGAGTGTTACTAAAAAATATTAAAAAACTTAATATAAAAATATAATGTTTTTTTTCAAGTTTCCTTTCGGGAAAATGTAAATTATTATAAAATTAAAATACCGTTGTGATTGTTGCAGCCTTTATAATTAAATTGAAGGTCTTAATATAATAATGTGTACAAACATTTATAGAACCACTATTTAAAACATAATAAGTATTTTGTAAAAAAAAAAAACATTCTTTTGTCTCTACAGATTAATAATTTATTATGTTAGTTATTATAGTTGAGAAAATGATAAAAACTCTTTAAAGATTTAAAAATATAAAAATAGAGGGTATTACTAAAAACTACCAAAAAAATATCAATAAATATTAAAAGTATAAATTATTATAAAATTAAAATACATTTGCGTTGATGGAGCCTTTATAATTAAACGGAAGGACTTAATATTTCATAATATGTGCAAAAATCTGCAGCAAGCCACAATTTGAAAATGAATAAGTATTTTGATTTTTTTCGCAACAAAATAATTATTAATTATGTTATTTCAAAAATATAAAAATAGTGAGTAATACTAAAAATCTAGTAGTACTAAAAACTACCCAAAAAATATTAAAACTATTAATGGTACTATTTCAATTTTCCTATCCAAAATGATCGGTTTTCATTCATTGTATTAACATACAATAGAGATTAATATAGATTGTTTTTACATGCTGTTCAAGAATCTACATTGACATTTTTTTTAATAAAGAGATAATCATCGTTTTATTTTTTAAATAATAAAAAAAAAATAATACCAATAATGAAAGGGGATTTTCCCATTTTGACAAGTATTCGAATGAAACTTATACATTTGGAGATTTTTTTTCTCCTGTAAGAACCCATTTTAATGAAGAGTTAGCGAAATTTTATCAGTATTTAAACAAATTGAAAAATGTTTGGGTTGTTGAAGTCTTGATTCTTTTTTAAATAAGCAGATATGTTTTTAAAAAAAAACATTTATTTTTTGTTGTATTCGTTCATATTTTTAGTCTTGTGAAACTAAATGTGGAAAAATCCGTATTTGGTTTTAGAGTTAAGTTTCCTTGACGTAAGTAAACTTGACGTCATTAGATAATAATAATTTCATAATTTATTTATTATTTATTACAATTTATTTTTATATTAATTAATTATTTTAAAAGTAATTCTTTGCTAAGTAATTCTTTTGATAATACTTTTTAATGATATTTTAAAATATTTATTTAGAATGAGGGGTTAAGGCCAATAAGGGGAATTCATAAAACGCGTTACCACAATCTTCTAAATTAAATGAAATAGTATGTAAATGTACATCCCCTGAATCTTGAGGAATATTGCTTTTGAAAAAATTGTATATGAACGATCTAAAACCGAAATTAATTATTTATTAACTTATATACAATGAATAAAACACTTGTACCCCTTGGCTTTTATCCCCTTCAAATAACATCATACTTCGTACTTTTTTATTATTAAATATTTATTGTCTATAGTGTGCATACAATAAAATTACCTGGGTCTGTTACTTAATACTTGAATGACTTATATTGTGAAATGTTAAAATACAATTGTATTAACAAAAAACATAACTATTATTGTCTAAAGCTAATACATAACATGTAATCATCTTAATTTGTAAGTACCTACTTGGGTTTGTGCCTTGCCACATGAACTTTTACTTTTGTAATGTACGTATTATGAAATAGAGATCTGGACTCTAACTGATTCATTTAATGATTATATAGCGTGCTAAATACTTTTTCTTTCTTTTTTGTGCCTCATCGTAACTCAACGGGCTAAATCCTTAAAGTTTGTTAATATTAAAGACTATACATATTAACTATGTTCTATTATTATTAATAATAAAGATTAAAAGAACCAGAAACTTTATTAGCTGTTTAACATTCATCCTCCTCAGGTGGAATCGGAACATGTTGAAACAATGATAGCTTTGTTTCAACTCGTTGTTTCTTGCCTTCGCACAGTGAAACTTCCATATTAAATATCTCATCATAAACCTCTGTAACTCGTCAGACATAATTATATTTCAATCATTTTATTGGTAAAATAAAATTGAAAACCCGATTCAGGCTTTACTACTAAAGTACCCTGAGATAAACAGCTCATATGTCCCCCCAATGATGCAATGATAAGGCCGTCTTGTAAGTGGAATGGATTTCATCATTCGGAAATTCAAAATCTTCGAGAAGAGGATCGTTAGCCATATCCTTGATAAGGATGATGTAGGTCGGTCGATCAGGAGCCACGGAAGGTTTGGCGGGCGTAGGTTTTCTATTTACCTTTTTCGGGAGGACTGATATGAAGGGAACTTTCGAAGAAGGGTGTTTGAGTGCAATACCTTTAACATGTTTTGAAAGCTTTGATGGTTTCTTTTCTATAGGGAGATTGTTTAGCAATAGTGCGAGTGCAACTTCTTCGTCTTTGGTTAAGGAATATTTCGTTGTTGCGTCAAGATAAGACTTTAATTCTTCTTGATTTGTAACTGGAAGGTAGCTCGCCTCGGCAGTTGCACTGCCTGAAAGGTTGCTCGGGCGCATCGCTAAAAAGGCTGGAACGAGAGCGAACGGAAAAACTGAATCATTTTTACCGATGAAACCTTTGAGAACAGGTTTTCTGGAAGGATTGAGGCCATGTTCCAAGTAATCGCCTGCTTCGGTATTCCCAACAAATAGAGATGCTTTCGAATTGTAAGGGTCGACTCCATTCATCGGTAGGTACAGGCTATGGCCATTCATCCCAAATGGCTGAAGGCGTAAAACTACCTTTTTCTTGCCGTGACCTCGTATCTGTTGTTTTTGCGATTGTGAAGGATTGTCAGGATTTTCTTCCTGTAAAGTTGAAGCGAGGGTTTTAGCACGAGCTTTGTCTTCCAATTCAATCACTGCTGCCAATGATTCCGGCACTTCTATGAAATATTTTGGAGGAGAATCATGCGAATGTAAAATTGTCAAACCTTTCTTTCTCAAATGCGATTCCCTGGAAGCAGGAGAACTGCTTTTTATCAAGCTTTCTTTGGGAAATTTTAGAAGGTATGAAACGTATTTCCCATCACATTCTTCAGTAGAGGATTCATAACTGTTTGAATCATCACTTTCGGTCTCTTCTTCATACAATAGATTGTTGTCATCTATAATGCAATTGGCCTTTTTGTTACCGTAAGATGTTTCGAATACCAGCTCTTTCCTCTTCTTCAGACATGAAGGGCATGTTTTAGTTATACGCTTATTTACATTCATATTAAGAATTGGTGATTCTTGAGTATAGATTTTTTTGATATCCAGAGGAGTGGTACCTGGGCTGAACTTATCGTCAAAAATATTCCACATATGATCTAATGGAGGCAGGGTTGTTTTCCGTAACAAAGAAGGAAGAAATTCCCTAAATATACTTCGGGACTTGACATATTTGGGAGGTAAAACTAAATCCAAGTCCCCGTTTTGATTATATTTTTCAGGTACAACAACTGGAACACTAATTACATTACTAATATTTACTCCTTCCAATACTTGCTTGAAAGTTTCAAAGTTATTCCTTGATTCTCCAAACGGCTGTCTGGATTCAGTTGCTCTGAAATTAGGAGTTTCCTGAATCATTACTGGGGATATATTTAAAGGCACTCGTAATAATGTATTTTCAACAGTGTATTCACCAGTACTGGTGTTTTTCAGATGTGGAAAAGTAGATCTCTTAGCCTTAATTTGTTGATTGAATGCCGTAGGTCTGCTATTAGTTGTATCATGTATGCTGGTAGTTACACCTGCAGTACTAATGATTGCTTTAGTAGCACTAATAGTTGCTTCAGTAACAATACTGATTGCTTCAGTATCACTACTCGGTGCTTCAGTAGCAATACTGTTATCCTCAGTATCCTCGCTGGCTATTTCACCTCCCTTACTGCTTATTTCACTCTCGTTACTTTTGGTTGACTTATCACTCGTACTAGTTGACTTACTCCAGCTACTAGTTGTATTAAGACTCTTAACAGTTGAATTTGTACTAGAGGAAGAATAACAACATGAGACGTCCCAAGGCAATTTACTTTTTTTACTATTATCATCATAACAACACGTTTGTTTGTTTTTTCCTACCGAACAAGTAAAGCAGTATTTACTGGCATTCCATGGATGGAACTTTTTCTGTTTGCGCCTCTCTGCAGTTAGGATAGGGCTCTTACCGGAACTTTCATTTTCTAATTCTGATTTCAGCTTGACATAATTTACCGTAAAATCCTTTTTATTCCTTACTGATAGTTTCACATGGAATTCTCCTTCAGGTTTTCGAGAAGAAGAGCTCCTTTTTTTAGTAGGCATATTTCGTAACTGAATTACCATTTTAAATAAGGGTGGAGTAGAGATTTTCGAATCGACAGTGGTTTCAGAAACGCTACCAGTAGTATCGAGAATGTCGGAAGTAGAAGAAACAGTTATAGTGGTATTGCCGCCTGCAGCTTCCAAATCGTCAAGATCATTAGAGAGTGAGGATTTAGAAGGCCTTGAGGATGTTGATTTGTTAGTTTCACCAAGACAACACAGCTGGAGAGAAGGCTGTTTTTTAAAATATTCTAGAGGCTTGATAGTTCTAGCATTTACTAAATTTGTTAAATTGTAATAACACGATTTTTGACATGAAGGAATTCCCCGTGTTATATTGCGATCTTTTTTACAAGCGCCGAAATGATTGAATCCAACGAGATTGGGTTTATTTTCATTTCTGAATCCATTCAGTGTCCTCTTATTGAATTTGTTAATTCTAGAAATTAAGTTATCGTTAAAGAAATTTATATCTAAGGGGATTAATTTTCTTTTATCAATTTCCAGAAATGATTCAGATAGCTTTGCTGGTAATTTTTCTGTTACAAAACGGCTCTTCCTTGTAATCTTTTCAAACTTCTTCAGTGAACTTTTTAGAATACCAAGCTTACTCTTAGAAGCAAGAAAATAATTTCTTCTTTTCTTTCTTCGCCTTTTAAAACGGGAATCCTCTAGAAATTTCTTTTTTTTTTTATTCAAATATGAATTGCGAAGTTTAAATCGACAGAGAGTGGATTGAGTGAAACATTTATCCATCGGATTTGAACTGCCCGCTGTTTCCGGCTGAGTAAGGTTATTGGTAGGATTCGCATTGAACAACCATTGATCGTCTTCTTTTTCTTTATAGATTTCTTTATAGCATTGGTCACTAGTCGTCTTAAGCTTTGTAGGGTCCGAAGAAGATGTGACAGTAATACACAAATCCTCAGTTACAGAAGTAGCGCACGTCGTGGAGGTAAGGGCGCATTCATTCTTCAAATTTTCTGAATTATTGCCATTCTGACAGAGTTGATTCCAAGGTCTATTCGTTGTATATTTCATTTTAACTTTGTTTTCCCGTGCTTTTAAAGACTTATAAGTGGAACGTATTTTGTTCTTACTTTTATCCGATTCGGTTACGTCAGCTTTGTTGTTGGCTTTAAGAGAGTTAAGAGGTCGGATCGTTGATGAGTTTTTATTATTGATGAAACCAGGGAATAGGTTTAGAATATTTTTAGTAAGCGAGAATTTCTTTTTCCGATGTAATATTTGATTATTTATTTCAAAGCTAGGGAGAAACGCATTGCTGTTAACGAGGTTTCTTAATCCTCTCCGGGATTGCAAATCAGATATTTTTGTTTTGAGAACTCTATCCGAATCATATTGAACGTTCCTATTGGAATCGTCATTTGTATTTTTTCCTCTAAGCAGCCCTGCTGTTAAAGGAAGCTTAGATTCCAAACATATATCCTGCTGATTCTCTTCATCATTATTGTGATTCTGGAAGTGGACGATCGGTATCGGAATTTTAGGATAGGGTATATGTCTCCCGTCTCTTAGCCGTGAAGAAAAACTGGATAGGACATGAGAGGCAAAACTGAAACATTAAAACCGATTTTGTTACATAAAAATCGTAGGTTGTGAAATAACTATCTAGTTTTGGGTTTAATTTATCGATATCCTTAACAGCTTCAAAAAAGCTTAAAAACATGTGAATAAAACGAAAAACAGTTTTATGTAACAACTATACTTGAAATGAGAAAAAAAATGCAAGCTTTAATAGCCAAAGAAACTTTTATAACCTAATGATAAACCTATATAACCATAACAAGAGAGAAAAATATTAAGTAAACTGGAAAAGGAAGAAAGGATTGAAAAGTGAGGGAGGGGAAAGCATAGAGAGAAAGGTTAGTGAGGGAGGGCGAGTGTGAGAGGGAGGAGGGCGAGAGAGAGAGAGAGAGAGAGAGAGAGAGAGAGAGAGAGAGTGAGAGAGGGAAAGGTAAAGGGAGAGGGAGAGGGAAGAGGGGGATGTTTCTCTATACCCTCCACAATACTCTAAATAAATTAATAAATTAGCTGGCTTACTTAAAATAGCCATTACCCAAAAACTTTATGTAAAGCTCAACACTTAAGTGCCATACTGCACGAGCATGAGCAAGCTCCAGCTTGAAACAGGTAAAGAAGAATTACCTGAACCCATCGATGATGGCGTCATATGCGATCTCTGCCTATCCCCTATTCATCTACTTCCAACCCTCCCGTCAGGTATCGGACCAAAGAAAATGAGTTTTTTTCTTACTTCCAATCTAAACTTTTGAAAAATTCACGGCACACTCTCCCAATTTTACCGTAACTTGCATTGAGTATTTTGGAGGCTTCTATAGACTAATCTATAATATATTTATAACATCTTATGTTACAGAGAAATTTAATATATTCATTCAATGTTTCCCGATTTGTTTTACACTGTTCACTGTTCATTCACAGTGAACAGTGTAAAACATTGAATATGGTACCATACACAGTGTAATCTTTACTGTAGATAAAACTATGCAAAAAGAAATTTTTTATAAACAAAGATGCTATGCCATCTTTTCTCTTGAAACTATTTCTTTCGTGGTGTATTATTATGGCTATATCAAATTTGAATTAATGTTTCTTTTTTGTCTGGAACTTGCGGTGAGAGCTATCTGATTTTTTTTTCAGGGAGGGGAAGGGTTCCTATTGAAGTGTTATATTTGTGTTAGTATCCTCTTCATTTTAGTTTCCAGCTCCCAAAATATATATCAAATTAAGCAAATATACATTCAAATTTGATATACCCAAAATAATACACAGTTTATTAAATATATATTTTTTAATAATTGTATATTTATGATGTAGAAATGAGTTGTCCATAACCATTTATTATAATTCACTAAAATCCTTTGTTTTAATGTTAAGGAATGAATATGAGATTATTTTTACATCGAGACGTTTCGAAAAGGTATTTAAATTTAATGACTGAACCTCCATAACACAAATAATAAGTCAAATTTTCATCAAATCAAGCCATCAATCATCAAGACAAACACCAAAAGTAGAATCACATCAAACAAGATTAAGTGTAGCACATCTCACGCCATTGGACCAAACAAACTCATCAAATCGAGGCAGAAAGCTCACTCAAAGAAGTTAAAAAAACAACTAAAAACATATAAATGCATCTTTATATCATGTGACCAATATACAATTTTCCATTTCATAATACAATAACAAATTATACTGAGAAAGGATAATAATCTGTCCAATTATGTAACTATAAATAATTGAATTCTTTCTTTATTAAATTAAAGGACAACTATTTTTTAAAATGTGTTTGAATTGAAGTTAAGATATGGTCATAAATGATTGTTTGTCTTGAGATAATTTTAAATTCAGAAATCATCTTTTAATACTTGCACTGTCTTTTATAAAGCAATCACTGTCTTCCTTATGAGGCTGTTTGTAGAATGGTAGAATTTCAAAGATACTAAACAAAAAGGGGTTTTTAAAATCCTGGAAATGTCCAACACATGGATTAAAAAGACTAAAAAAGACATTGAAGAACTCGAGGTCTCTGCGGATGACACTGAGTGAAGGAACTTCAGGATGCTCAAGGCTTTCAAGAAAGACCAAAAGGAAAAGCAGGCGCAACTTGGACAGAGGAAAGAAGGCTAAAACACAAAGAACGAATGAAGGAGATATAGAGAGAAGGAAAGAACAGTTGAAAGAAATGTATTCCAAAGTGGCTCAGTCTTAAATAAAAAAAGAAGAATGTAATATAGTTTGAATTATGCTTGTAAAATTTAAACAACTTATATTACTATATTCTGTTAATGAATATAATATCAAGGAGATGAGTTGATTAATAATTTTGTTGTTTTTTATAACCAATCGACATTTATAAACTTTGATATTAATAGTTGTATAAACACTATAAATTTTTTTCGGTATTTGAATAAAAAAAATTAATTTAATTTATAAGCACTAATATAAATAAACAAAAACAGGCGTTCAGTTTTGTGAAAAGTAATAATGTCAATATTTATATCAAAAGAAAGAAAGTTTACGATTAATTGTAAATATAAAAATACCAGTTAAGCTCACTAAACCATATAAATTCTGCTAATTTACTTCCTGAATAAAATGTCTTGTTGCTCGGAACTTGTATTTCTATTTAGCAGTTCGCTACAATTCCTCTACTGATAGGCTCCAACTATTCGATCCACAAAATTCTAATTATTTAACCTTTCTTGGTATATTTGATTATATTTCAAAAATCTATCATGAATGAGCCAGAGCGTAATTTTTCGTTAATAATTGGATATAGCACTCGAAGAAATCCCTCGGTAGTACAGGACATGGATAAACGTTTTGTTTTTAAATTATATAATTAAAAATAGGATTTAGTAAATAAATCTTAAGTGAACACGATCTTAGCAGTCGAACAGAATAAGCATTAATATGCTAGAAGTTTGACAGTTCTGTTAGTTGGGAAAGTTGGTCAGTTTCAGAACACGGCCTGCATAATAAATTTCGGGGAGACTTTTCAGTTAGCATATATTTTGAAATGTAGACTATGGATTGAGGTTTTTTAGTTGAATGTTTAGAAATTAATTAATATGGTATTATAAAAAAATAAATAATGAAAAAAAAAGCACTATTAGACACTATAACCTTAACACAATAGCACTCTATGTAATATCACGAACAATAAACGGTGCTTTCATAGGGCTATTAAAAATTATTTAAAAAAAACAAAATCAAATAAAATTTTAAAAAAACCATAACTATGTCCATTTATTTTATAAATTATCTAAAAATTCAAAAAATTAATTTAATAAATACCGATTTATTATTTTTTTTTTATTGGTGAGTGGTGCAACAAATATTCTTTCTCCTTCTTGAATACATTTAACTTTATTTTAAAAGGTCACCTGTGGTCTAGTGGTTAGCGTAACAAACTACTAAACCCAAGATCGCGGGTTCGTAGTCCGGCAGGTGGTCCTAGGATTTTTTTAAGGGAGTAAAAAATCCTTAGTTACGCCGTCCTTCGGAAGGGACGTTAAACGGGGGTCCCGAGCCTGTACGATGTCAGGTACTCGTTAAAAATCCCTATCCTAATTAAATCTGGATAGGCAAAATTTAGAGCTCCCACTGTAGCATCGTCCGATTAGCCATAGCAGCATAAAGTGACGTTAAATGAACAAACAAACAAACAAACTTTATTTTAAGTAATACCTTTATAGATTTATTTTATGAAGTGAAAAAACAATTAGAAATACTTATTTCTTTTTTTGGTAATTAATTCTCGATTTGGTGAATGGTGATAGTGGCCTAATTTGATGTTTGAAATACTTGAGGCTTTGTTTTCTATAAATCTTATCGCAGACTTGTGATATCGAATACTAAAAGACTATCTTTTGAAAATTTAAAAAAAATTTAAATCATTTACGAAATAAAATACTTTAAAAAAGAAAAAAAAATATGAAGGAAATGAATATGGTAATCGGACCCATTAAACTTCAAAATGAGGCGTTCCTTCAAAAATTCTTTATACACTCTCAAAGGAGGAGGTCAAACTGGTTTTATATAACATTTTCTCATCGTTTAGAGCTCAAGTCGCTTCAAAGCGTTCGCGGGATTCTGATGAATAGTTTGAGCCAATAAAGTTCAAAACAGATATAGCCAGCCGTTCGTTCAAAAACTCGATTTCACCTTCAAGTGATAAAAGTAAATACCTTCCTTGTGGTTAGATTTTTTTTTCTCAAGGTAGTATCCTTGGCCCAATCCTTTATACAGTTTATACAGCTGACATCCCAACTCATCCTAATACTATCCTTACCACGTATGCTGATGATACATGTGTATTATCAGTCAACACCAATCCAGTTATTGCATCCCAAAGCCTCCAATCCCATATCACTGATCTTGAAGAATGGTTTCAAAACTGGAGAATTAAAATAAATTCTAAAAAATCGCATCAAATCACTTTTACCTTACGTCATAAACCAATGACTTCCTGCCCTACAGTATCCTTTAATAATATCCCACTGGTGCCTGTAGAACAGATCCGATACTTAGGGTTGCACCTCGACAAACGATTAACCTGGAATCCTCATACAAGACTGAAAAGACAGGAAACCGCTCGACGTTTCAGGCTACTTCAATACTTACTAGACAAACGCTCTAAGCTCCCAATTAACTACAAAAGACTCATCTGCATGACCATCATACGACCTATTTGGACTTACGGAGTAGAGCTATGGGGCTCCACTAAGCCATCGAATTCCTCTCGTATCCAATCCCTACAATCCAAAATCCTTCGTAAAATCCTCAATGGTCCTTATTTTGTTAAGAATAAAGTCATCCAGCAACGACCTTAATGTCCCTTTTGTTGCTGATTTGGCCCGAACCCGGTATCTATCCTTTCATAGCAAACTTCATTCCCACTCAAACCCTCTAGTTTCAAACCTAGCTTCCTCTTCAATTCCCGATAATCCTCCGAGGCGTCTGAAAAGAAGATGGCCACGTGACCTTCTTATTGAACTTTGATTTGAGTACTACCAGTGGGTAGTTTCTCTACTTGTCATTCTCATGTCATTATGTAACACGCATTCTATTTACTTGTTGTATAATTGTAATACAGTTGTAAATATCAATAAATAAATTTAAAAAAAAAAAAAAAAATTTTTTATATATATTCATATATTCCACTATAAGCTAATGTGGAAGGAACTTGGGTTTGATACATATCACTGACTCTTTATAAGCCAATTAAAGTTACACCCTTTATAGAAGCTGTGGGACTCCAGGAGAGTATGCAGATACCACAATGTCTACCTATCTATGCCTGTTAAATGAATAAATAATTTATCTGGTATAGCAACTCAGCGCTCTATGCACCCTTTCTAAATACTAAACCACTTTATGTAAACCTTCATTGCTTTCTTCCGGTCATAAATGAACCGCATTCAATAGGACAGCTCCACAAGTTGCTTGCCTGGAGGAAGCACCTTTAAAGATAAGGATAATCCGACAGAGAATACCTTAAGGACAGAAAGGGCTGATTAAAAGCCGTGAATGGGCGGGGAATGAAAAAGATGGCCGATAAGGCTCATCTTACTCCAAGGGCCTCCTTGATAAATTACACCTGCTATCTCTTTAATACGCACCCTTCACAAAACCGCTCTCGACTTAAGGACCTCTGGGGCTCAATCTTATTCCCAATATCCTAATCTGTTAATGTCGACTAACTGACTAAAGTGCTCTCAACGGTTAATTTAATTTACAATAAAGGGGGCTTCCAAGACATTTTTAAAGTGTCTAGATTCTTTTTGAATAAAATTAAAAAATAAAAGATATATTTGAATAGCTCCTTAGATAATTTACAAAAATTGCACCACTACAACCCATGAAGAGTGTACAGTACAATGGTAGGGACTGTATATTTCTAGTATAACAGTTCTGCAGGGAGTGACTTGTCCTAGATCACGCTCACCCACCGGTTTTCCTTCAGCTTAGGGTACCCAATTTATAGAGGCTGGGTGACTACCAGTTGGAGCTGTAGATCTACCACGAACATCCATCTATGGTCGCTAACATGAAATAAAATTATCTGACACGGCTGGATTTGTAGCCGAGACCTTCAGCACTGAGCTAATCCGTTGCCTTTTAATTTACCAAGTGGACGAATTAATGGATCTTTGGATATTTGTCTTCTTGAAGAATGAAATTTTAAGAGGGTACTCTTTAATACGAGAAATTGAAATAAGAAAATTGTAGTTGTGATCAGAACTTCTATTTACACCAGTGGTTTTCGAAAGATCACAAATGGTTAAGCATAAGTGCTAAATGGCATTTGTATAATTTCTACCAATAAATATTTGTTCTTATTATTATTATTATCTCCATGCTTTACTATAATATAACAGCGATAAAAATAATATATGAACCGAAAACATTTATATTTATTTATTAACCTTTTGTAATTAATTCTCAAGAAGCAGTTACATCTGATAGAATCACTTGAAAAAGGTATCCTATGTGTCCCAGAGACTTAAAAAGTGATTTATCAATATCTTTAAAAGACCCTTATAATTCTAACAAAGCCATACTGAATCTATCTATAAATATATAAAACAAAGTCCTCAGCCGCGTTTCTTCGCGGTAAACTCAATAACTACTGCACGGATTTGCATGTGGTTTTCGCCAATAGATAGACTGATTCATCAGAAAGGTTCAGGTATATAATTTGTCGAGGTTTTGTGTAAATGGATAGAAATATCGATGGGTTTCAGCGAAAACGCTGCCTAATCCGTTATATAATAATTATTATCTAACGGGCAAGATAATAAATTCGTGTATGAAGAAATATTTGGTTTTGTTTTATTTTTATAATTTCTAAATAATAAAGTACATTAGCTGAGATGGGAAGAAAGAAAATCAAGACTCTCAAAGAAGCCTAACCAATGATATTCACGTGGTCCTTAGTGGCCGGTACGTGATAAAAAAAAATACATCACACAGACAAATTATGTAGGCATAATGCCTTATTACCCGAGCAAAGCTGGAGTGGGTCGCAATTGGTAATATAATAATGAAGTCATATGATTTAATATTTCCTTTAATCCATTTAATTTATTGAATAATTTGATGAAATATAAAATATAAATAATGTCATAAAAATAAATATTGTTTATTTTAAAGAAACTATAATTAATGTAATTAATAGGCTGATGTAGAACGAAAAAGATCCCTGAAGAACACTGAAATTGCCATTTACTCGACCAGACTTTTCTCGTTGTTCTTGTTGCCTCCAACAAGACACAGCGTAAACGACGGGATCAAAAATATGTTTATGTTAATTATTTCTGTCAACCTAAATTTTATTATTACTTTTTATGATCTGTATGTGATCGAAACTAGGAATCATGTTAAAATGTTTGTGTCATTTGTTGCGATTCGGAATTTTATTCAAACATTATTGACTTGTCTCTAATCATTCCTACTTCGCACGTTACGGAAGTTAAGTCAACACTTATTTTGTGAATGATAAAATCTGAAAATCAGTGAATAAATATCAAAACAATAGTACAAATGTGAGAAATGGATTTTGTTTTGACAAGTATGCCATTTTGACCTTGTTCTATAAAAACAACAATTTAAAATTTATCATATTAAATAAAATTGTATGCTATACATATATGGGTAATAACAATAAAGTAATAAAATTTACTAACATATAGTATCCAATATGCTTTGTTCAAGTTAGTGAATAAGCAGACGTGCAATAAATAAATACACAATAACTTTTGTAACTCATTCCTTCAGTCTAGTGATAAAACCAGAGAGTGAGAACCTTCTCTAACACGTCAAGTGGAGCAAACCCTCAGTAAAGTTGGCACAAAAATAATGCCAAAATTAATGTAATATAAAAAATATATTTTAGGTTTCCTAGGATCCCTGACAGTTCAAGATAAAAAAAAATTTTTTTGAACCACTAAAATATCACCAAAAGGTACAAGGGGTCTACTCGCATTTAAAGCAATTTCGAATTCTTTGACGTGTCTGTTTGTTGCAGTACTTGGTGGTAGAGATGTGAATACCACCATTGTGGATGAGGTATCCTCATGCTTACAAATCAACTCTGTAAGAGATTTATCTGGTTTATGTTGGCGGTATTGAATCCACCTACGCTTTATTATTTATATTATTACTTTTATTATATTTTATGTATATTTTTTTAGTTCACATAAGGATTATAAATATAATTGGCTAACCTAATTGACTATTTCCTGACGCTACGCGTTATTGCAAGTTTCCTCACAGTACACTTGAGTGACGTCTTTAATATACGAGTTCTAGACCCGAGTGACTCCTGGAATACCAATGGGGGATTAGATTCTGTCTTGGATTGCGGATCTGACAAACTGTCGCGTTTCGCTCTGACAGCGCTCAAAGCAACAAGAACCGGTTCCTATAACAAGTTACAAATCCTCCCACTAAAAAAAACAAACTTGGAATCGATAAGTAGATAATTATATTGGAATCAAAACATGGAAATAAGTAGAAAGGATCATGTTTAGATTTATGATGTCACATAGTCTTCACTTGTATTTACAACGAAACGTGCAAAATTCAAACAACATACGAATTAATAATTTTTAAAAAGTATTAAACCAGATTTATTTAAATGATTAATTTGATTTTAGCAAATGTGTTGAAAAGAGTAAATTATTATGAACAGCTCTAATCTGAAAGTAACTTTTATATCTGACTTTTTAGTAACTTATATATTGAAAGAGTAAGTTTGATTCTTGCGTTTTTGTACTGATATAAGAGCAATACAGCTTCTGAAGCTTCAATGACAAACCTATAAAATTAAAGAATAGGTAATTATAAGAAAAATATTAGAAGCGATAAGTATCTATCTAGCGATGTGTATTTGGAAACAATGTGTTTAGGTTTTCCTAAAAAAAAATACAATTTTTTTTTTTCAATAATCATTAACAAGGCCGATTTTAAAGTGCATTTTTAAGATAATTAATCGAATATCACATATGTATAATTATAAATCTGAATACAAAAATAAAATTCATCATGCAAAAATTCGGCTAGTACCATTTTGAGACGTTCGTTTTTCTAAAATGCATTTCCTCTAAAATCGTTTATTTTTGTTTAAATTTTGTACTCTAGTATTGGGCAAAGTAATGTCCTGGAAGCTGCTTTCATTATAGCATTCTCATCGAATTATTCTTTAAAAAAAACTAATATTTTTTCGCTATCGCAAATTCATTTTCTAACTAATGCTAAAATCTCCTCTAGGAAATAACTAAAATGAGTGTATCATAGTAGATCGTCATAGTATGTACTTCTTATTTTTTTTTTAATTTTCTACAGACTGAAACAAACCTGAGAAACTAAAACTCACTTTCATTATAAAATTCGCGTGTCTATTCATTTAATACACAACAATGAATTCTCGAAACGCCACCAAAATACAGTACTTTGTTTATTGACGACACCTTAAAAAAATTATTTAAAAGTTGCGAAAAAAAATCATACAATAAGATGTAATAAAGCAGTTTATCAGGAGTTCAAACCGAGGCAGTATAGAATTACATTAAATTAAGGCATCACTATGGCTCGTTTTTCAATCGACAAGGGAACAAATTGAAGCGGTGATTTTCAAGACTACGGGTAGAATTTCAAATACCCTCACAGTGGTTAGCACTAGGGAAGAAGCAATATTGCTTATTAAAGCTATTCTTTAAAATTAATGAGAAAGAAATTATATTTTAAAGATATATAACATTTACAGTACGATGTGAAAAATAACACTAAATGCCTGATGAAATACTTATGATCCCATTCTAATCATTAAATGAAAAATAAATACAATAAAAAAAATGAAATGTTACCTAAAATGTTACTTTTTTAATATAAAAATCGGGACACAGAGATATCCCAGCACAGGTTTTGTGAGGGGTAAAAATATATTTCGAAATAACTCGTACACTGCATATTTTATTCTAACAGTTAAAGGAGGCATGTAAAGTAATTTCATTTTTATGAATCTCTTTTATTACGAGCATGGAATATAAAATCAAAATATAGAGGTCTGGATGATACTAAAGATAAGGATTATTCCAAATCCTCATTTCCGCTATTCAAATTTAAAAAAAAAAAAGCCGTACCCAGGTTTTTGAAATTAAAATGTACAATTAAAGGGTTTGGCCGAAAAACCACTTAATTACAGTAAAGCAAAATTGAGTTTATGAATCAATAAAAAAATTATTCAGCTTTCATTCTATAATTACGGTCCAAAGTTTAGGAAAGTTACATTGTCTAGTAACTTAGTTATTTATTTATAGATACATACTATCTAGTAATCGCAATATTAGAGAACAGTGGGAATATGCAAAATCCCACTAGTACCTGAATGAAACTGACTTATTATACCAGCACGAGGATAATAGGCTCTGAGAACAATGCCATACAAATTTTACAGCATAACGATCTATGTTACATTCAAATAAAACGGGTGTGTACCCTAGTTGTCGTGAAAATTTTATTGAACCATAAACAAGCAGTAACCGTTATATTGCTGAAAACTTCAAGTACTTAGATGGTGATGGATGAAATGTTGTAAAATAAAGTAGATATCGCAAATGTTGAGATATAAAGCGCCTCGGCACTGAACAATTCCTAATAAGCAAACCTAGTGATAGCTCTTTATACTTAGCTATAATGTCCAAGAATAAATATAACAAATATTAGTAATTATAATAAAAGTAATCGATACATGATACGAGTTCTCAAGCTTAACGAGACACGATAAATACTTACGAATAAGAAAAAACAATTACGAATCATTTTATGTACCCAAATATCTGCAACTTCGTATGGATAAATCTTTATATATATATATATATATATATATATATATATATATATATATATATATATATATATATAAGTATTAAACATACTTTATATATTGTTTAAATATTGAATAATAATTAAAAAAATATTAAATATATAAATATACTTTAAATATTGTTTGTTTATTTATTTAACGTCAATTTATGCTACTACGGCCAATAGTACGATGCTGCTGTGGGAGTCATAAATTTTGTCTAATTATAATTATAATAGGAATCTTAACCGTGTACCCCCAATTTACATCCCCACCGAAAGATGGCATGGCCAATAAGCTTTTACTCCTTTTAAAAATCCTAAGATCGCGTGGCGGGCTGCGAACCCGTGATACTTTTAAAATAATTAACTACACCGGACTATTATCCTTAAAATATTATAATAAATTGCTCATTTATTAGGATTAAAAACAACAGAACCTTTATTCATCAATTTTTACTTCTTTCTTCTCAGGGAAAGTAAGTAGATAGCAAAACATTAAATGACTGGTACATGATTCCAAAGTTCATCAACTCCAGGTTTTTATGTACTTCGCACTTATGTCATCGATTACATTTCTTTATATTATATACCACATAAGGATTCGAATTGGTATGATATTTCAATTTACAGGGAGAACTGAATGAAACGCTTGATCTCGAGTTTATTCAGGTCATATATGAATCACTTGATGATACCTGATAATCCAAGGTTATACTAGATATGTTATGTTACAAGATACGATATCTTATCTTCTAGTGGTCTCATTGTAACTGGTCCCTTCTGATTTAAATGAGAAAAATCATCTTTGTTAAGATGATCGATCATTTCATCCATGAAAATAATCAATGATGGTTTAGTAGAAGCATCGTAACGTCTGCTGGAGGAAGGTTTTCTGTTTGATTTCTTCGTCAGACCAATCCAATCAACAGCATTTTCTTTCAACGGAACAGTGTAACTTGGCGGTTTATCAGATTTTTTTTCAAGAGTATTATTTGGCAGAGGCGGAAGTTCAACATTCTGGTCTCCAATTTGAGGTATGCTGGAAAGCATGGGCTTCCAGTAGCCATTAATGTTCGATGGGGAAGTAGCGCCGTTCAACTGAAATTGATGGTGCGGAGTATGCAGATGCATGGCTAAATAAGCTGGAATTAGAACGAATGGTGATACTAAATCATTATTACCGATGAATCCATTAATAATAGATTTGGTAGGGGGGGATGAGGTCTGCTCCGTACTATCATAGCTCTGCTTTGTATAATCAGGCGCTAAAGATTTGCTTTTGACAGGATTCTCCAAGTCACTCATTTGTAAATATACATCATTTCCGTTTATCTGGAATGGTTGGAGATACAAAACTATAGGTTTTTTCCTCAATGTTTCATGTTTTAGTTTTGACTTCTTTTCTAGTGATACTGAGGGAAGGCTGGAAGAACGAGCATCAAAATTGATATTGTTCAATTGAGCCGATAGGTCTGGCACCTCAATAAAGTATTTTGGTGGTGAATCATTTGAATGCAGAATCTTCAAACCTTTCAAAGACTCGGTATTTTTAGAGACCGGAGAAGTGACTTTAATCAAATCGCATTCAGATATCTTTAAGACGGTTTTCTCTTTGGTTAGTCCATTACATGTTGAACTTTCACTACCAGTGTCTTCACAGGATGCCCGAGGATAAGTTTCAATTTCATCGTATTGTTTCTCAGTGGTCTTGAAGGTGGCTCCCATTCTATTTTTCGAACAACAAGGACAAGTTCTTGCGATGTATTCTAATAAACTCTTACTAATAACTAATGGTTCAGTAGTTGTGGTATTCGGATTATATTTGCCTGGAAAGTGCGTGAGAAAGTTAGAAGTGGTAAAAAGGTTGAACTTCTGTTGCCTGAAGTTCCAAGGCTCTTCCCAAGGTTTCTGTGGACGTTTTGTTGATCTTTTTAACGAAGATGGCATAAATAAGGAAAGTATGCTCCTGTGCTTTATATTTCTGATATTAGATGTGCTGTTGGAAGGTAAAGACAAATTCCAGTTCCCATTTCTATCGTGTTCTTCAGCTCCTGCTATGGGGACACGAATAAAAACAAGACTTTTTCTTGTCTGGATGGTGTGTAAATCCTCAAAATCTTTTTCTCCGTCGATCCTCTTATTTGTGAA
Source organism: Arma custos (assembly GCA_037127475.1). Taxonomy (NCBI): domain Eukaryota; kingdom Metazoa; phylum Arthropoda; class Insecta; order Hemiptera; family Pentatomidae; genus Arma; species Arma custos. The sequence continues at coordinate 85,423,987 of CM073763.1, read as the reverse complement.
ATGTAGACCAGGATTTTGAGAATTCAAAGTCGAAACTGGATTGGACTGCCCTGATCTCTCCATAAATTTGCACTCAAATCTCTCCTTTGAGTATTCATTTGTACTAATGTTCCTCCCCAAACATAAAGAAACACGGGGCTGTCTATTCATACCAGGTGAAATCAAGTAATGCTTTGGGATGCTTTCCAACTTGTCTCCACTTAATTTTATCAGATCATCCTTATTATTTAATACTACGTTTAAATCAAATTTATCTCCAGGTTTTCGTGTTACCGCTACTTTTTTAGAAGGCATATTCCGTACCTGCATGAGCATTTGCAATATTGTAAAATTTGTGTCAGGAGCGCTTGTGATTTGGGTAATTGTATCTACATCATTTGAACCATCAGGACTAAAGCTTCCAGAATCTGTCAGAGAACCATTTTTTTCGAATAGCCAATCGCTGGTAGCAGTTAAATCATCAGTAATGGGAGTGTTATCGGGTAAACCTAAGTTGCTTGCCGTGAGTGTCATGTTAAGAGCATCCGTAGTTGTCCCCAAATCGTTGAAGCTCGAGGCAGATGATGACGACGATGAATTCACTTCATCGTGACAGCACAACAAGAGAGAAGGCTGTTGTTTAAAATATCCAAATGGCTTGATAGTTCTGGCATTCACTAGACCAGGCAATTTATAGGAACAAGATTTCTGACAAAAAGGAATACCACGATCCAATTTATCAATTTTACACCTTCGCCCGATCGAAATCAATTCCGCCGAATCGGATTTTTTTTCATTTTTAACTGGTTCTAAAGACCTTTTCAATTTTTTTATTCTAGATAGTAACTTATTTGGCAAAACATTTTTAATTGTATCACCCGTAAACTTAGTCCGCTTCATAAATCTCTTCGGTGCACTTTTAAAAATACCTAGTGTTCCCTCAGAAGTCGGATAGTGTGTGTTTTTGCTTCTTGGCCTCTTGATGAAGATGTTTTCTACATGATTACTTCTTTCTAAATTCAGGCAAGGGCTAAGTACATTATTTTCGCAATTAATATTTTTTTTGAAACGTTTGGTAGTGGGATTTTGCAAATTTATTTTATCTGAATAATACAGTAGTTGATCCAATACAGATGTACCATTCCAATCTAGTAAACGAGGTTTTTTAGTTCTCTTATGTTTCGTATGGCATGTCCAGTAGTTTTTAGTACAATTGTCTTTAAAATATTTTGGAGTATCACAATTTGAACAAACTTTATTCCATGGCTTTACCGTTACAGATTTATGTTTAGCTCTACTGAACCATGCTTCAGTGGCAGATGATTGTATTAGTGGAATATCAATGTTATCCTTATTTGGTTCCTTTAAATAAATTTTGCTATTGTCAGTAGGGCTTAGAAAGGAGTGTTCAGTTGTAATTATGCTCTGGAGGACATTATACGTATCTGATGGTTTCTTTTCCCTATTCCATCTTGAATGATTGTTTTCATAACTTGTGACAAATGAATCAAAGAGATGCATATATTCTTTTAGTGATTTTATATCAGGTATTAGAGCACTGATTATTTTATTTACCTCATGGTGGTACGTCCGACCAGAATCACCATTTGCTATTTTGTCTCTATTCCCATCTACGAATTGCATTATATGATCCAAAGCACTATCCCGTCCATTGCATTCATCATTATTGTGGCCCATTCTTCTAATTTTAGGCTGTGAAATATGCCTTCCATCATTTTTCCTTGAAGAAAATGCCTGATTGAAACTTGACAGAGCATGGCAAACAAAACTGAAACATTAAAATCGATCTTGTAACGAAAGAATCGACAGAAGAGCTTGATTGATTTAATTGAAATCCTCGAAATAAAATTTAAGATTACATATGCACGAACGATGCTTTAAATAAATTCAGGATAATACCACACCCTTAAGTAGCTCAATTGTACATTTATAAAACCGTGAGATTGCATTGAAGAAGTATTACGCAGAAGATTCTTCCATAACCAAAAATGAATTAACCGAATATTCGCCTTCGAAAACCATCGGAGACTAACAAATAAGGAGAAACAGTAAAAAATAAACTGTTTTTTTTCCTATTAAGTGAGTACCCTTATTTGAGGAAAAACCTGGCGTTTAGGCGTAATCCCAAAGGAATCGTGTGATTTCAATCAGTCGTTCAATAGTGCAATTAGCTATTAGTAAATAGCTATTAGTACAATTAGCCTAGAAATAGTACTGTCTTTACCAAATACTCGCTCTACAAACTTTCAAAGAATGTAGTGGTAGAGTTTATGGTTGGTCTATTTTTTTTTTCTTTCAGTTCAACGGATGGATTTTGGCAATTATTTTGTTTAAATTGTTATGAACTTTCATTAAACATTCAACAAGTCTGATTATGAATAATGTACGAAATAAAGGGGAAAAATACTACATTTGCTGATTAGGTAGACTGCTGCAGTAGAGTGCGCTTGAGACATTAATGTGTTAGGGTTGTCGGTTGTCGAGCTCCTGCGAAATATGAGTTAATCAGAACAGTCGACTGACAAACATGTAGCTGCTGTGGGGGTCTGTACCGAACAAAATATCCCTCAAGGGAGCTACAACGAACGGATTTCGAAGACATATACATCTAGGTCTGTGTAATTCTTCTACATTCAGGTCACCCTTTAGGTGAACTAAAAAGTTAAGAACATGTACAACAAGTTTGACATCTTTGCTTGGGCCAGTAACAAACTCTATCATCGTATATACTTAAAATATACCTTGAATAATAATTTACTAGGGAAAAAACCCAGTTATATAAATATATTTGGGTCATTTCATGTCAAATCAACCAATAAAAAAAATGTTTTCAACTTGACCATTTCAGATTTGGCTGAAACTTGATTTATTTATACTCTCTGGCATCCTGAACTCAAATATAATTTTCAAAAAATTGTAACCGTGATAGTTTTTAGTTATAAATTTTTAAGAATCACAAAATGCCGAGTTTTTTAACGTGCGCTAAAATCTAAAATCTACAATAACTTTGGTTATATCAATGCTAGAGAGCAAAGAGATAGCTCATTTTAAAGAGGGTTTAATGGACTTTAATTTGATACTCGACTTGAACACAGTAAAAAATCATTTATGAAAATTTTTTGAGTTAATGTTTTTTTATTTTTTTCAAATTTATATATGTTTTTATGTATAATTTTGTGAGTACACCATAAAAATTTCAGAGTGGGACCATGGTGGAATCAGGAGATATGTTGAAATTACATCACTGAAGTATCACAAAATTTTTTATTCCAATTTATTGTTGAATAATTAAAGTTATGTAGGCCTAAATCTAATGTTTTTATAAATGTCGGACCTTAATATAGAAAACAATATTGATGGTACATGTATATATGGCTCATGACACAGTTGCTGTGCATTTGTACCAGCTACTTTTGATAAATTACCTAAAGGAATAACTACCTCATGAAATTGAGAGGATTCACTATTTTTCAGAAATACAAGAATTTTTGAAAACAAGATAGGAAGATTTGTGGGATATTTGGACCCTCCTGGGGCTAACCCAGCCTCAGGTACCAATACTTGGGGGAAAGTATGGCGTTTTAACGTGTTCTAGGACAAATCACCTATCTGCACAACCGTTGTCCTAGATACAGGTACTATCTCTAACATATACTGAACCCATTGGCACAGGCTATATAAGGTACCTACAACGTCATTGAGGGAGAACAGTCTTGCCAAATCACACTATGCAAATAAAAACATTTATTTCTCACTTTTTTAAAAATTATTATTAGTGGTCAGATCCACTAATGTCATAAAGTAACTATTCAGGGTTTTTTTCTTACTATGAATACCCAAAACATTACCAAAATAGGCATCTAGTAAATGCACAGAAAAAAATATTTTTAAATAAAATTCACTGCAATATTTCCACCAAACTACCTAGAATCAGAATGTGTCCGAGGCACAGAAACCGATGAACAAAGCTGATGGAAACAATTTTTTTTTCTTTAACAAGAACAACTCTACCGACCTTTTCCTTAATATTTTATATACTTATTGCTTATTCCTGTAGAAAAAGTGGAATATTGAAACTGAAATTTAAAAATCCCAGATGAGTGATCGTTTTTGCAAGCATCATCCTAATTTTTCCGACAGAATAAACTCTAACAAATTTCCTCATAGCAAGATAATGCTTTAAAAACTATTTCAAAAATTTGTTAAATAGTATGTTTAATATAAATTCATGTTTAGTTTTTCAAGATAATTTAACAAAGATATTTTTTATGTCTAATAATATTTGGATGGTACATGTAATACAAGAAAAAATTATAGGAATCAATAGACAAGATTAAAAACAATTTCTTATTAAGAATCTTTATCAGAAAATTGTCAAGGTATTTGTAAATACTAAATCAATTAGGTTCACGGTACTGCTGATGATGAATGATTAGATACATTAGCTACAGAGTTAAGATTTCTTTCTAACCAATAATATTCGCAAATTACCATAATTTTGGACAATAGGTGGGAATAGACTAACGTGTAGAATTAATCTGATTTACATTGCAGATAAAGAAAATAACAATAATAAATTTGAGTTGAGGTTAGACTGATTTTAAACAGACACCTGGTTTTACTCACATCATGAAAATGGTGGTGTAAACTTCCATCCATCAATTCGAACTTTAGTACGTCGTCTTCACGGGAGTTTATCCTATCTGTTCCACAATAGATAGTTGGTTAACCTAATCGTACACTTAACTGTATCTTTCAATTTTGACAGCTGCTCTGATAAGGTTTGTTTGAAGCTTGGAGCAAATTCTACTTGTGTAGGATTCACAAAGACAAACAATGTTGCTGTTTAGAAATTACTCAAAACTACCTTTCCAATACCTAATAACATCATCTAAATAAATAAATCAAAATTGATTCTATAACTAATGCATATCGCGATAGTTATTTCATTAACTACAAACCATATTACATTTTTTCATTAAGTAATCTATTTCTAGTTAAATTACGACCATTTCAGATTTTTATTGTTTTATCAACGTGTTTATTTTTGTAACAATATAAGTCTATTATCAAATTAAATAATTTTGTTTATTAAAACAAAGAGGTACTTGATCTTCCGGGGGAAAATAGTTTTTCCTTCCACTTTCTTTTAATCATAAATGATTTAATTATTAAAATATTTTAAATTAATATTCTTAAATCATTTATTTATTTAGTGACATCATCTGATCCAATTTTTCTTTATTTTATAACCTTAGCAATAATTGGAGACAATTATTTCAGGATTCGAATTAATGTCTATTTAATCGAACGTTTTCTTGTAAAAATAGTTACCTAATCACTTTAGCCATCCAGAATTTAGGATTTCTTATTTAATGGTTAATGTGAAGGCACCATCTAGCTAGCAAGAGCAAGTGGGGGAGGGATCCTATGGGATTTAAGACCCTCCTGGGGCTCACCCAGCCTCTAAAAAGTGAGCACACAAAAAGGGTGTGCTGGCGGCTGAACGTCATTTAGCTCCCTGTACAACCATTGTCCTGGAATCAGTACGGCCTCTACCACGTACTGAACCCAAAACTTTGGTACAGGTTGAAAGGTTGAAGTGGTACAGGTTAAAAAAAAGCTCAATCTATTTCCAAAGAGTGCTTTTTATGATTATATTTATTATAGACAACTTATGAAATTGATTTATAACCTAAAGCAGGCCTTATTTATGTATTCAAATTGAATTTCGTTTATATCATTTAAATATTTATTCCCATATTTATTTATTTTTAGCGGATTTTTTTCGATTCCAATAATGATTAAAGTAACAAAAATTGTCATTAAAAACCAAATAAACGAATTCGATAAAACAAAACAAATATTTATCGTTAATATTGCTGGATTTATAATTATAAAAATATGTTCCGATACCCAAGCTAAGCTTTTGTACTACGATACTTTTAACATGAAGAATTTGTAGTTATAAGTTAAAATTAATATTGTTAATTATAATGCATAAATTAATATCTCACTATCCATTATTAATATCTCAATTTAAAGTAAGTTTTTATTAGAAAAAAAAATTATGAATTTATTTCATTATATAATTCATAAATAATATGGCAATTCATTAACAATATGCATAATTTTGAACAAATACAAAAAATATTGTTTTCGAAGCAGTTGTTAAGCCGAAAAAGAATTAACTGAACACTGAACAAATTAACAAAAAGACTGATACAAAATATTTAAATAATAACGTAAATAAAATGAATCTCACTGAGCAAGTAGATATGCTAATTAGTTTAGTAAGAAAGAATTCTTCGGAAAACATTCCTATAATTAAATTGAAAGTCTGTTAGTGAAGCGGAAATCAGTTTAAAAGAAGAATTGTCTCGTTCCTTTTCGAAAAATCTACTTAATATCTTTTGGTAAACTTTTCCGTTTTATCAATCAAATATCTCATTTTTTTATCGCTAAACCTTTACAAGATACATTATAAAATAATAGTAAACGATTCTTACGACAGTAAACAAGTTCTAAATTCTGATATTGTAGTTATTACTTATAAATTCTTCGTAGATTGAACTGTGCCAAAACTAAAATTTAGACGTGTATGCTCAAAAAAGTTGCTAGCTTATTTATTTATATTAAATAAGTATATTATCAAATTTATATACTAATAAATTTATTTTTACTATTAATACCAACCATCTGGCTAAATGTCAATTCTTTTTCCTGTTACAAATGAAAAATCCAACCCTATTCCTTCATCAAAACGCAATCAATTAATATATTATGCGTAAGCAATGGCTATAATACATAATTGTTTAAAATTTAGTTTGACTTATAAATAATTAAAAAATATTCGGTTTTTCATCAAGGAACGGTCTATCCATATACTTTATGATCTAATAATTGATAAGTCATCAACCGTTTCTAATATAAAACCTGTTATTTCTTAATAACCGGGAACTATACTAACAAGTAACTTATTATTTTTCTAATTCGGAACTTAAATAGTTTATATTATCCTGTTAAATACAGGAACCTATTATAATTAGTAACCTGTAACATTTCTTTTCGAAATTGAAACTGTTGTTGGCATTATTTCAGAACATTTAAAAAAAATAATTTGTAAAGTATATCTTGATGTATAGACTTTTAGAAAAATCGCTAATATCTCTAGGATGATTACTGATTAATAAAAACAGCAATACAAATAAACAAGCATAAAAATTCAATTTGAATTATTCAAATATTAGGTATTGTGGAGTTATTTGATATTTAATGCTTAAAATATTAATAATTTTAGTTACCTAATACATATATTAATATTAATTAAAATAATTATATTTTTTTTTACTTTTAGTTATTAGATAATAATTACTTTACTTTTTTATGATTAGCGAATAAAAAAATTATTTCTTGTGAGTAATACACCCATAAATATACTTTACAACGAAACATAAGCATTCAATAAGGAATTAACTGCTTACAGAGAACTCCAAAATGGCTAATCTCATTTTCTAGGAAACCAACTGCAATATTCTTTCTTGAAACCACAACACACTTTCGGAACTAGGCCGAAATTATCACTAAAATGGATTTAGCTAACACTTAGCACAGCACAATCACTTTAAAAGCACAAACACTTTTAACACAAACGGACACATTTTAAATATCTGTAGAAAAAATAAGAAATGCAGAGACCCGATCCGCACATCTCTCTGCATAAAAAATACTGACTAATCATTGGCTAGTGAGAATCCGCCACTTCGCAGCAGTCTTGCCGCGCGAAAAAAAAATTATAGTTATATATGCTTTTAATACTTATTGTATATTGAAATCTAATAAAGAAAAAATAATGAAAAGTTTTTAAAAATATTTAATACAGTATGGTATAGATATTAATTTATTGAAAATGAATAATTTACATAACATATACAAGTATACGTTCACCTCTGGATTATTCTCCGCCAGTTTTTACTGCTTCTAATGATAACTGTTTTAGAAAAAAAATATTTTTTAAAGTTATACTGTGTGATGTATTCGACCAAACCAGAGTATATATATTAAAATCATTAATATGTATTAAAAATAAAAAAACAGATAATAATTGAGTGAAAATTTTGTTTTCATTAACTTTAAATTGTAAGGGTTCAAAATTTAATTTTCCTACTCAGCAATTTATAGCAAATATGATATAAAATAAAATAAAAAGTGCCAATATGTAAGTATAACAGATATTTTCAGTTACTTTCATTCAAGTTATAAATACAATTCTCTGTAAAAGTAATTCGGTAATTATTCCGCAGGTTGTCACAACAAGCTTTAACTTTTCATTTGTTTTTCTTTGAATATTTTCCCAAAACACTAGTTATTATGGGCTTTAGTATGGAAAATAGAGTGTAATTATGGATAATGAGTAGATTTCAGTTATCATTCTATCAAGAAATAAAAGTTTCAACTAACATTTTGAAGTTCAGATAATATGTGTTCATTGAAACATTCATTTCAATGAATGATGTTTACCCAAATCTACTTATTACCCATAATTACATTTACTTTTTCCATCCTAACACTCACGACAACTTGTATTTTTGGAAAATATTAAAAATGAAACGAATAAACTGTTAAAACTTGTTTTAACTCAACTTGAAACAAAAACCTACGGGATAGATATCTATAGGGATAGGTAATTCATTTAGATTTTTAAGTCTTCAACAGTTAATTTTCATTAAATTTCATAAAGTAATAATACACTGAAACACTTAAGTTTTTATCTCACCAAATCGTCAATGCAATAAGATACACCTAAAGTTAGCAATATCTCAATCCACTTTATATAAAGTTAAATGGTACTAGATGTTCATTAGATTTGTCAAGGATGTTTTAATGAATAAAAAGCAACAATTTTATTATCTTTTATTATTTTTTAAGAATATTTTTTCTTCATTACAAATCTACCGACTACATGCTTGAAAAGAAATGAAGAATAGAAAAATTATTTTATTATAAAATTTTTATTTCATTTTAATAATCTATTCTGAGAGTAGTTTTATCAACTTTTCTCCACACAAAGTAAGTTTCTTCTTTTCATCATTACTATTTTGTGTCATCTGAAATTTTAGCTGAAATGTCAGACAAAACTATATATTTATATATATATAAGAAAATATAAGTTTTCATAGCTTTATCTGATTTCTGAAAATAAATGGTCAATTATTACGTGGTTTAGCATAATTTGTAAACACTGCATTGATACTAATCATCACTCTTCCAATTAGCCACAAATCAGTTGGAGGATGCTATAAGTAAAATATACAAGATATTCTTTAATATTTAAGTAATAAATATTCTTGAGTTGTATGCTTTGAATTGTCCTATAGGAAAATTTATTTATACCCCAGATCTCTTCTTTTAATTAAATTTAATATTAAAATATTCAAATATACAAGCCTTCCCATTAATTTATCTCTGAATTCCAAATATACCATACACTTGAACACATAGTTCCTCAAACCACCACGTTCAGAAAATTCTTGGGGATGAAATTAATTATTTTTTTAAATAGTTTTGTTTTGAAGAGAAAAGATTTGTCCTGGCCGGGATTCGAACCCGGGTCCTCTGTATCTCAGGTGCAGTGCTCTAAACCTCTTTCCACGAGCCACAATCCAAACCCAAATCCGCCTGACGTTATAAAAATTAGGAAAATAATTTGAAAAAAGAAATACCTTTGTTAGTTAGTAATTTTTATTTTAAACTCTTAATTTCGGTTTTAATCAGATGAATCATACTAAACTCACTTAAAATTAATCTAACCCTTATTCGATTCTATGCTTACTTGTATCAATTTATTTCCTTACTTACTTATTTATTTTATTGAACCATTCCCTTGTGAATAAATAATTTTTATTATTTTGTATTTATTATAAACATCTTCTTTTTTATGTAATAATAATAACTTTCTTTTTGTTATCAATAAAACTATGAGCCTTTTTCTTCAGTAGTAAGGCTCTGGTTTATAAAAAAAAACAATATTGTGCACTAGTTCATTTAAGTGGAACTCTTCAATGAAACAATTCTTTCAAAACAAAACTAAACAAAATATTTTATCAGCAATTTTGTCTTTAATGTATACTGTATTTTTTTTATGCTTTAGGCTGCAGAAGTCTAAATCTTCGAAGTCTTCCATTTTACACAATCTTGTTTTGCCATCTCGTAAATGGTCTTCCTCTAGCACTTGTGTTACAATGGTATATGTATATAACAATATTATTACTGTAGAAAATTGTTGAGAGTGCTGTCAAAGAGTAGTTGACAAATCAGCCAAACTTATTAGTGGGTGTCAATGTTTAGGTCTAACTTTTAGGACCTTATCAGGGCAGAGGGATGAACAGTAACAACAAATACAATACTATATTGACATATAATATAATAATGTTATATTTATATTCATTATTTGTTATAATCATAATGATAACAACTAATATTTGTTTAGTTGCCTCTAGAACATATACATCCCTAAATTACATCTCTCTGCTGATGATTGCCTTAAAATTAGGCCGACTTGTAGGCACATATTCAATAAGATTTGATCACACTTCTGATCATTTTCTACTACACTCAGGATATAGATAGTCAACCATTTTGGCATCTTTAAATTAATTAATTTTATATTCAGTTAATTTAAAGATTGGGGATAGTTTATAAGGTATCAGTTCCGCAAGTTGTCTCTTCCAGTTAAATCACAACAAGTTATAATGTTTCATTCGCGTCCCTTTTAATATTATTGAAAATAAAAATAACAGTGAGAAATGAACCTTTCAACAAACTTTTTAGAGTGTCGATCACTTAAACTTTTCGATGATTATTTCACCTAAACTGTATGTGTTCGGCGGTTATTTAATCTACATATAGTCGGTAATAGTTACTATATACAATCAGTTCCACAATCATTTTTATTTTCAAGAATATTAAAAAATAATTTAATAAAAAAATGTACGAACATGTGACAATCTGTGTCGATTGTAGAAGCGACAATCTGTTGAACTGACACCATTTATTGGATTAAGGTACTAAATAAATTTTAGAAGCCTAATTTTGAACATTGTTGTAGCAGAAAAAAGATGTTTTTATCAACCAGCCACCTACAATAGGAGCAAATGGTGTGGAATGGCCCCCTACAATGGGTGTGGGAAGATCCTGGTTGAGAATGGATGCTAAATATTGTATTACCATTGGTTAAGACAACAAGAACTGGACTCCTGGGGTTGAATTCATTGTAGGTTGAAATGTGATTCAAGATATGAAAAAGTATGCAATAAAATTGCATAAATAATAACCCCGGAAGCTCTTATAGCTCAGTTCTTGAGCACAAACATGATTTCTATATAGTCCCTTTTGAAATAGTGAGCTGACACAAAGAAATAGAATATGTTTGATAGCTATTGGATACTTGATGATCTGTTTGTTAAAACTTTTAGAAATAATTTTATGTATTGAAAAGCAAATTATATTTCAAAGTAATGATATTAAATAGAAAGATCGATTCCTGGGGTAGGCCCCCTCCAACATTCGTATTCCTATTGCTAAAAATATTTGTATTCATTTGAATGAATAGTTAAATTATAAAACTATTTTAAAATAAACCTATTTCAGTATGAAATATATTAGAAACTAACAATTTGCAATTGTTAAAAAATTCGTTGATCTCATTTAATACAACCTGTTGTTTAGAGACGCCATGTTTGTTTACTATTAGGTAGGTCGGAATTATACAAAATTTAAAATATTTAAAGTTAGTTCCGATAATTTTTTTTTTAAATTATAGCATGTATTGTCATTGTTGTAATGTGTGGTGGTAAAATGCCGCAAAGCAACACACATCTGAATGTTTTGGATTTGTGTCGTTTATGTCTCGGTAAAGAGAATAGTTTGACACCGGTTTTTGACAAACTGTCTCATAAAATCAGCGTTTGTTTATCAGTTGAGGTAGTGTTAATAAATGAAATTCATATGAGAACATCACTCAGCATAATTATTATTATTATTACCACTATACGTAACTTGATTGTTTTAGATAAAAAAAGAAGATGAAGTGTCACAACAAATTTGCAATCACTGTTTAACCAAAGTAGATTCTTATTTTGATTTCCGCAATACAACTTTAGAGTGTCAAAAAGTATTACATAGATGGGCCAATGAAGCCAATCAAACTTTATCAAATTTGGATAGCCCAGAATTTAGCAGTAAGGTATGGTTCCTAGGTTTTAGAAATTTTGCTAACATGTATTATGTGCAAGTGCTACATTGTAAATTATTTAAGTAATTAATTGGCCGAAATAAGTTATAATTATAATTAACCATTTGGCCCGAAAACCACTTTTGTGTGTTGCATAGGCAATTAGTTCTGAACTTAAGGGGTCGCCAAACTAAAAAGATTGTTACAGCCATCAGTTGAATAATATACTTCAGGTAATACAGGATTCCTTTTAATCTTTGATCTTCACTTCTTCAGCTACCTTGGGTTTAGTTTTGTAGAATTCAAGAGACCCATTTATTTAGTAGATGGATCAAGAGAACAGAACTCCTCTTTAACATCAATTTTCAGTCGTCAAATCATACCTAAATCATCTGCATAGCCATGAATAATTCTAGCCCAGATTCTATATTTTTTTTTCAAATAAAAATTAAACAATAAGCTTGACATAAGAAGAAAGAGGTACTTGGTTCCACATGTTTTCACTCTGAGTTGAGTTACACCAAGTTTTAACGCTTTAATGTATCCTTGAATACTTCCATTTATTTTATTAAATAAGTACTAATTGCATCATTCAATATTATTTTATAGGATACGGACAACGAAGATAAAGAAAAATTAATTACTCAATTTAACAGAACTAGTGAGACTGATGAATCTGATATTAACTACGATAGTCAAAGTGGCTCCGAGAGTAGTAATGATGAAAGAAACGATAATGCTGATAAAGAACTCTCGCCTCTATCGAAATCTATAGATTCCAGTATTGATACTGCAACTCTTGATGTTAGAGAAGTCCCAGGAACTTCTGGTGTCCAGCTTAGCAACGACAAGTCATCCCTTATTGAGTAAGTGGTCTTTTTTTAAAATTGACATATTAAATGTGTTATTACATTTTTATAGTGTATAAACAATTTTTTTTTTTTTTTACATCTTTTCTGTGCCTTCCCTAATTTTGCTACTTACAAAGATTTAAGAGTTAACATTCATTTTTGAATATTTTAAATACTGATGTAAGCATGTGGATTTTGTCTTTCCTGCAAACTCTTAAGCCTAGTACACACCTAACGACAAACTCACGGAACACGTGTCACGGGACAAGTCTCAATATGTATGGGGACATTTTTCTGGTGTACCGGAACTGTCGCGATACAAAAGTATCGAGTCTCAGGTCTCCCGCCAAAACGGGGAACATTATACGATGTTACGCAATTTTTGGTAGTCTGTACTTGTTCCAGGACATGTGCTCCAGTTTACGCCTTGCCGCCATGGAGGTAACATTGCGTTTAATTGAAGATTTTCAAGCGCTCCCTTGCCTTTGGGATGTGACATATGTTGATTACAAAAACAGAAATAAAAGAAGGGATGCGTTGGAGCAACTCTCCAAAAAATATGACATGTCATATCATGATATGGACAAAAAAATCCATAATCTAAAATCACAGTTTAGACGAGAACATAAAAAATTAATTGAGTAAAAAAACTGGTTCTTCCCCTAAAAAGTGTAGCTGGTTTGGGTACAAGCCCCTATTATTTTTGCTACAAGGAGCAGAATCCAGAGGAAGTAGAGATACTGGCTGCAGTGAAGGCGAAGAAGAAAGGATAACACTAATGGAAGTAAGTGAATTTTATTTTATTTCAAAAGTTTACATTGTAGGTTGAGTTAATTAAAGAGTGTATAACTGGTGTTACCACTTCACAAATTATTTTGCCAATGGACTGCTCCCCTTGGAGATACAAAGTAATCTTTAAATTTATCTGTAATTTTTTGCACATCGGTAGGTGCTCGAACAGCAATGCTTTGCAAATGTGTTAGATGTTGTATTTCAGATCTCTATTGTCCTTCTATCAAATTACCGTCCCCGTCTTCCAAATCAAATGATCCTGGAGGAGTATAGAAGCTCCTTGATTCAGAATTTCTTCTTAAAAAGTTGTGTAAATAAAAGCACGTCATAACAACTGATTCTACTTTATGTGGGTGCAGAGCAATTGGTTTCAAGAGAACTATAAATTTGGAACTAAGAATACCAAAAATGTTTTCAGTAATAAGTCGCGCTCTACAGAGCCGGTAATTAAAAATTCTTTCTGGTGATGATGAACACAACCATTGGCCTGGATAAGGTTTCATCACATTAGAGGATAGCGCAAAAGCATCATCTGCTACGAAGACATACGGGACAGGCGTAGATCTGCCTGGCAAAACATCTTCAGGGGGAATGTTAAGTTTATTCTGTACCATTTTCTTGTAAAAAGATGTAAATTTTAAAACACCACCATCTGATATTCTGCCCTGGAACCCTATATATCCATAAATAAAGCTGTAATTGGCATCCCCTACTCTAAGAAGCACAGTACTGAAATTCCCTTTGTAATTAAAATACATGCTACTACTATTTTCTGTAGCAACTATCTGTACGTGTTTGCCGTCGATACTACCTAAACAGTGAGGAAAATTCCATCTTACTGAGAATTGTTCTGCAATAGCCATCCATTCAGAGTTTGATTTCGGCAACTAAAAACAAAAAATAAATAAATAAATTTTAATTAATTATGATAAAATACCTGAACAAATTAAAAAAATAATAGCTGCTGCAAATTTAACTTGGGGTCTATATAATATTCCGTATCAACAATGTTGTATGTCCAACTAGGAGAAAGGCATTTAATTAATAAGTGCCCTGTAAATGTTTTAATTTTTAGATGGAAAAGGCTGAAAACCAGACTAAATTACATATCACATTTTGAGGGGTGGTTAAAATTTTTCGGTCTGCAAACGATTGCATAGGTTTATTATTTGAAAAATAATACCAAAAACATTCAGTCAATGTGTATAATAACTACTATAAACCATAAAATCATTTTAATGACATTCTTCGTTGTTTAATAGGAAGTTATTAACAACAACGACAGAGTGGAAGAAGATCAGCAAAACGATGGAGTGCAGGAGTCCTTTCAGTCACAAGATGGATTCAGAAGGCCACCATTACCCAAAAGGGACAAGAACATGGATCACGATGTTTTCATTGAAAGAGAAACAGTAAGCTGTATGAAGACGCTAACTAAAGCTGTCAAGAGTAGAGATGAATATTCAGTTTATGGTGAGCATGTCGCTATTAAATTAAAAAACTGCGGAAGAAGTTCCATCGTAATTTCCTTAGCCCAGCGAGAAATAGACGATGTGTTTATAAAACTAGAAATGGGAATGTAAGGAAGAAATAGTTGGGGGTGCAGTCAATCAAAACACCTAAATAAGTGTAACTTATTTATTATGTGCCGACGTTTCGGCCTACAATGTAGGCCATCTTCAGGGCTAAGAGAGAGAAACAAACAGAAATATATTAAAACGTTGCAGTAACAAGAATATATAAAGTGGTACAAGAGTGGAAATTAAAATAGTGACTATATATGATGAAATAGTGAATAGATATATGATAAATAAAGAATGAATATAAGAGTGGTTACAGAATATAATAAACTTAAAATAGTGATAGATAAAAATAAAATTGTAGATGATGAACAGAAATTCTAATAGTGATAGATATAATAATAAAAGAATACGAATATAAAATAGAAAAATACATGTCAAGAAAGGATAAAATGTAAACAATAATATAAAGGGAAAGAAAAATGAGGAGGTAAACGGAAAGATACAAAATGAGAAGATTAAAATATAGAAAAAGGGGGGTTGAGTATGAAGGATTTAGAAAAAACTAGTCCAATTATAGATATGGACACGATACCAGACATGAGGGGTTACATAGGTAAAATGTAATAATACAAGCATATATAGAAAGAAAAGATTGTTAAATTTCAAAAATTAAACATTGAAAATAGTGTTATTTATAACTATGAAGTATGAAAAGAAAATAGAAAATATAAGTAAGGGAAGTTAATCTATAACTGTATACAGTTAGAAAGAAGTGGCATTAATGCAAAATAAGATGTGAATATAACATAAACATATAGAAAATAGGTAAAGAAATACGGTAGATGAAAAATATGAGGCTAAATAATAATGAACTCTATGCTATTCACATATGATGGATGCCAAAAGGAGGAGTGAGAACAGGTGCGAAGAAAGGTGAATGTGAAAAGGATGGAGATAAGATAAATACTAAGATATGTACTAACCGAATAAAACACGCGGCAGCTAGGCGAGCTCAGACCCAAGTGAAAAATACATTAGGCCGGGCGGAAGCGATAAATGCGATCTCTGATGGCCAAAAAAATAATGACAAAGAAGGGGGAAGGGGAAATGCAGATGCAGTGGATATAAGTGACACGTAAATAATGTAAATTGCGTGAAAAATTAAAAGTCGATGGTCAAAATGTAATTAATTAAAGAATGATAAATGATATGAATAATAAATTAAGAATGTAAGGTTATTTTAGTAAATTAAAAATTTGGGAGTAGGTTAGGGATAGGTGATGGGAGTCGGTCTTGGCATTAACGGTAGAGGAATCTAAATTGATATGAATGGTTTCTGAGAGGATGCTTTTATTATAATTAGGAACGGAGGCTAGGATCGACGTATTTTCGAAGTCAAAAATGTGGTCAAAGGATAGGGCGTGTTCAGAGAGTTTAGAAGCGGTTGGGTTGTGGGAGGAAATGGAGTATTTGTGTTGGGTAATGCGGTCTTTAAGGAGGTTTTTGGTTTCGCCGATGTAGGAAGAGTTGCAGTTGGGAGTAGAGCAAGGTGTTTTGATTGACTGCACCCCCAACTATTTCTTCCTTACATTAGAAGATACAGTTGACCAATTCTTCTCTAATAGAAATGGGAATATTTGGGAGGATCGGATTTTCATCCCACTTTTCCCCACTTCACGTAATTACACTGGCTACAAACCGTTCTTCACTATCCTATACTACAGACATTAAAACTCTTTCTCGTCTGGCACTTCTGTTAATGTCTCAGCAGCTTCGGAAAATCTTGAAACTCCGGTCCAAAATTTAGATACTCAAGGCCAATCTACACAGGTATTTTTCGAAAATTTCAAGTAATAAATATTTTCGTTTCACTTATTTGAATGTTTTTTTCTACTAATTAAAGACTTATTGAAAGAATAAGATGTAAAGTAAATAAAAACTGTGTTATAACTTACCTTTACAAATCCTTTCAGCACCCTAATTATGGCTTCACAGACTTCTGGAACAATGCTTGAAATTGCTTGTTTTGAGACTCAAAATTTATACATCAAGCTGGTAAAAGATTCACCACCAGCAAGGAATCGAAGGGTGATAGCTAGCCTAGCTGAGGCTGGAATAGTTTCTCTAAATACAGTGTTATTTTTTGAAATAATTCCTCCAACTATTTGGAGAAGGGTTTCGAAGTTGGCAGGGCTCATTCGAACAAAATTTCTGAATCCCATCCCATCTTCTAATTTCAATTTTTCTAATAGATTCAAAGCCATAGTTATCCCACCAGAGAATAGTGCTCTCCAACAGTAACGTTTATGATTACACTTTTTTTTTTTAATTCACCTTATATTATTTAAGCACAAGTTAACAGCACAAATATCAATTTGTTACAACATTTTTTTAGTGCACTGGCTTGAATCCTCTAGTGCGCTAGGTGTGGACACGTGACAATGTATCACGACGGTTCTTGACAATGCTCAGCGACGTCGTCAAGTGTGTACTAGGCTTTACAGATCCTGTAATTAAACAAGGAAGGTTATAATAAGTTTGGCTGTAAAAAGATATAACTATTGTTAAAGAGTGTGTATCACAATATTTTTATTTACTGTAAATATATTTATGTTTATAAAAAAAGTAAAAATGAACATGAATAATAAATGGTAAATAGCTAGTTTAGAGGTCAGGGGAGAGGTAAGATAAATTGATATGACTGTTGACTGTTATGAATATTTTTGGACAGAAACATAAAAAATATTGTTTCTGAGGACCCAAAAGTCTATAGTTTACTTGAATGTTAGATCTACAGAAATGAATACAATATGCTAGGAAAGAGGTAGGGTGGTCCTGTTCCTACGGTATTATTGAGACAGGATTTTTCTTTGGTAGTTCGAAGTATCATACTACAAATTAATGTATTTTCAGTTTTCAAATTAAAAAAAAAAAATTACTTGAAGTACTATTAAATGGTCGGTTCTACTTATCATTTTTTTTTCAATTGTTTTTTTACTATGTTATTTTAAAAATTTTGATTCAAAGTTATAGAATTCTCAATAAATGTAATGTGGAATGTGGAATGAGTTACATTTTCTTTACAGATTAACAGAAAATGAAGAAAGGGCTGATGGAAATAAAAGAGTAGTTAATAAAACATTGAATGCTTGTGAATTCTGTGGACAGTCTTTTACTAATTTCAAACTTAAACTTCATAGACGGAAACATACAGGCGAAAGACCATTCAAATGTAGTGAGCCAGATTGTGATTGGGCTTTTGCTTCGAAGGGCATGCTTTCGGCTCACAGGAGAGCTCATAGCAGTTATAGGCCTTATGTTTGCGATAATTGTTCACAGTCATTCAAAACTGCTATCCATCTTAGAAACCATATTAAGATTCATACTGGGGAGAAACCATATTATTGTGATTTGTGTGATTATACCTGCCTTTTTAAAGCAAGTTTGATAAGACATCGTAAGAGACATCTGAAGCATTATTCTGTGATTTGCGAAATTTGTGGGAAAGGTTTTTATAGTGTTTCAGACTTGAAGGAACATGTGTCTGGGCATACTGGAGAAACACCGTTTGCCTGTAATAAATGTGATAAAAAGTTTCCTAACAAATATTTTCTTCGCAAACACAAGATTGCCTTGCACAATACAACTTCAAACTCAAATGCTTCTGTTCAGTGTGAAAAATGCTCTAGAATCTGCCCAGACAAAATTTCTTATAAGAATCATGTTAGGCGTGTACATTCCAATAAGAAATATGAATGTGACATTTGTGGAAAGCTCATTGGTAGCAAATCATACTTGGCAGAGCACATGCGAATTCACAGTGGTGAAAAACCTTATACATGTGGCCTCTGCAGCAAGTCTTTTATTGGACGAAAGAGCTTGAAGATGCATGAGGTAGTTCATACCGGTGAGAAAAAGTATGAATGCAAAGAATGTGGTAAAAAGTTTACTCAGAAATCATCTCTCAATGCTCACAAAAAATTACACATTTCTGTACTGAACAGTTGAAAAATGTGGTTATATATGTGATCTTTATTAATAATCAAGATGTGGTAATTGACTATTGTATATAAATTGATCCTCTATTTTTTTTCGTTTCAATCGTTCACTGTTAGGCACTACAGTCCTTGCAGGATCTGGGCCTCTGCCACCATTCTTCCCCATTTCTCTCTGTCTCCAGCAAGGCTCCTTCAAATTCTTATCCACATATTTCTTAAATCATCTTCCAAGTCATCCATCCCCCGATGCCTGGGTCTGCCCCTTTTCTGTTTTCCTCCTGGTGTACCATTCAGCATCATTTTAGGAGTCGTATAGGACTCCATTCTTTCTACTCGTCCCACAATGTACCATTCTTTCCGTAATGATGACATATATATTTTTTCCATTATTGATTATTGATTTTTATTTACTTTTTGTTAATTTCTTTATAATTTAAAAATTTCTTTTGTAATGAACTTTCATAGGTTGTATATATTGATATCTTCCACACTTTCTTCTAGATTCTTCAATTTGAAGTTATTTTTGTACATGTAATTATTAATTTTGATTTGGTGAAGTCCAAAAAATTAGATACACCACTATTTTTTTTCCCTTTCAAATCAAAATTTACTGTATATGATTTTTAAATGGTTATTAGATCTTCATCTGACTATTTTTATATTGGTATTGAAATTTTTATAAACATTGTTATTTTTTCGTTTATGGGTTGGGCGTATATTTAATTTTGCTTTGCTTTATGTTACTTAGATACAAATTTAAGATAAGCAGGCTTATCATTAGAATACTTTTTTTTTTATCTTCTGTTAAGCCTGAATTATCATTTCAGGTTGAAGACACGGTTTAGGCAGCACAGTTTTGAGGGCTCTAAAGAAGAAACAGATAATAAAACAAAATCTGAAACAAATGTCTGTCCAAATGATCAAGATTCCAAAAAATCCCATACTATATGCCCTACTAAAACTGCAGAAGCAACAACTGGCAAGGAAGTTTCTAAATTAGGTCTCCAAGAAAAAATAAAAGATAAGGGATACACTAAAAAACATCTTGAATGCAATTTGTGCCAGTTTACAGCTAGATATAAAAGCCAACTTGATATTCATATGAAAAGACACAAAAAGGATTACAAAATATTTTGTGATGTATGTCATAAAGGCTTTTTTTATCAGTATGAAATTTTAATGCACATGGCTTTGCATGAAGAGACAAATAGGTTTCAGTGTAATGTGTGCCAGAAAAAATTCGTCTATAGGCATAGTCTCATCTCGCATGAAAGAAAGCACAAAGAAGTTTTGAAGTCTTCAGAGACTTTTCAGTGCGATAAATGTGATAAAAAATTCAGTGATAGGTCTTACCTTAAACGCCACTTAGATGTTCATAACGGAGTGAACAAGGTTGTGTGCGAGGTGTGTGGCCAAGTTCTGTGTAGTCCTGGTGCTCTCCGTTCCCACAGCTTAACGCACACTGGGGAGAGGCCGTTCTCCTGCACTGTTTGTGGGAAATCATTTAAGTCCAAGAAATATATGATGATCCACAAGAGGATGCACACTGGAGCAAAGCCGTTTAAATGCAAGGTTTGTGAGAAGTCTTTCTCACAGCAGTCGACGCTTATCGTACACAACAGATACCACTCTGGAGAGAGGCCATATCAGTGCCAAGTGTGTTGCAAAGCTTTTGTTACTAAAACCATTTTGAAAGTGCACCAGAAAAGTCATGCTGCCTAATATATAAAAACTGTGATATTTGTGCCATAAAAAAAATGTTTATATCTTTAGTAATTATGCTGTGATTGTAATATGGCTGCTGAATAGTTAATATAAGAATGACAGAATTAATTTTTACAAGCCTAAAAATTAGGAACCATATGGAAGATATTAACAGATGCCTAGTTTTCAGCAGATATTGCTAGTATTAGTTATGATGTTTTCATCTAACTAATTATTTTTTTAATTATAAAATGAATTTTTAAAACTGTTATTTCAAAACTGGCATTTTAATGCAAAAAAAGAACTTCTTAATGGCACCCTTAGAGATAAACTTAATGTCATATTATGCTGATTTTTATTTTATTATTCTCTTAGTTTTATTTTGGCCTTACTTTATGAGTGTATAGTATAACAAATAATCTATTATTGAAGTAACCAACCTTGATTCTTAGTTGAAACTGAAACTGAATTTAAGTTTCTATTATTGTTGTTTGATCAACATTTTATAGGTGCTTTCATTAATTATAAAATAGTGGTATTGAATAATGTATGATTATAATACTATATAAATAATATCGGTTTGGAAAAGTGCTAGTGATTTTACTCATCATATCATTAAATGGCCTAGTACAGAAAATCAAAAGAGAGAGTATACAAGGCCTAGGTCATAATTTAGAAAATTGTTTGCATTCACTTTATTTTGTTTACGGGGTATAGATGTAATTCCTGCTTGGGAATGGAGGGCATTAAAGGAAGTTTTTATTGCTTTTGAAGCAGCGGCGAAAGAATCAGGTCTCTTTTTGAATGAATAGAAGACCAAGTACATGCGAGCCGGCTCTGAAACATGGTCAACCACAAAGTCTGATGAAAACAAGCTCCTAATCTTTAAAAGAAATCTGCTGAGTAGAATCTTCAAAGCTATTAGAGAAGGAGAATATGGAGGCGGAAAAAAACCTAGAAAGTGTATGACCTCTATAAAGATATGGATATAGTCTGCTTTATTAAGTTGGGAAAACTTCGACAGGCTGGTCGTCAAACTAGAAGAGTGGGGGACCCCAGAACAAGATGGCTGGATGGAGTGGTAGCAGATGCTAGAGACCTGCTGGACACCTGGCATTGGATGGCTGCAGCACAAGACCGAGCCGTTTATCAGAGGCTGCTAGAGGAGGCCCAGACTCACTAAACAGGTTGTCTCGACAGTCATGATGATGATGATGAGATATAATTCCAGAGCAATTACATGTATTACAAGGCTTCGCACACCCAAGGATTAACTTTCAACTCTTTTGATAAAAGATGTTTTTGACTTTTATGTGAAATATATTTAAGTGTTCTCTGTCTTGTTATAACTTTTATATTAGAAGTTTAGTATTTATCTCTGCTTCTTTCATCTCTGCTACAACACTTGGAGAGTCAAAGTATCCACAGTTTAGTCCACTAGTCGGCTCTGTTGAATGCTACCCTACTGTTTAGAATATTCAAAGGATGGATCTCTCATCAGTTGACACACCATTCTTGGCACATATTCTTCAGGGTTTTGTGAAGTATCTTGTCTGGTGTTATTGTTACAGTATGAAAAGCTAACTGGATTCAACTTGCCTTCATAGGTCTTGCTTGCTTGACTCAAGGCCTTTCACATGTTTTTGCCATCGTCAAACCCAAAGGGATTGCAGATTTATTGAATACTATCTCATGCCTGAAATCCTTAACTCTTTGTCTGATTATATTCCAGAATAAAATAAAAGATAAATGTCCTAAACAGCCAGTAATCTCGCCTCAGCCTTTAGTGTGAGTGAAAACTTATTAGTGTAATCTTTAAATTTGGTATTGATCTGAGAACATCTTGTAGACATATGTTGGTTGGAAGATGCTGCAATAATTATTACAATTGACCACATCACCTTTTTTTGTATATCAGACATTTTATTGTCCTGTATCGTTCAGTTGGGATTAATTCAGTTTTTGCTCATTCCTTAATACTTTTTATTTGAGAAAAAAACATTCTCACTATTTTTTCTGCTCTCCATTTCCTTGATGGAATTTAGTAAACTAAACTAAAGTAGTTTTCTTTTCTTTTTTTTTAATTTGATTTAAAATATCATTTAAGAAAGCTGTTAACTTGTAATTTATTTCCTTTTAGGGAAGGAAGATTAAAAGAAACTGTTGATTATACAAGGGAAAAGAAGTCAAAGTTGCAGTGTGATAAATGCCCATCAGCATTAAAGACAGATATTATATTAAAACATACCAAAGAAGACTCTTCCGATGTCTGTCATTATGGTGCCAAATTTATATGCACTAAGTACTTGAGCAGGCTAGAGGATGAGGTGAGGCAAAGTTTGAAAGCTAGTTTACCTTCTGAAAATTCCGAATTGCAATGTAGCAAATGTACATCTGTATTCAAGAAGGATGTATTATTGAAAGACCATATCAAAGAAGCACACTCTACTTATGTTTGCCACTGTGGTGCGAAATTTGCATCTGCCAGGTACCTTGCAAGGCACGAGGCTAGGCACAATGCCAAGCCTACCATACCTTGTAAACTTTGTGGCAAGCTATTTATAACAACTTCAGAAATGAAAGATCATCTGAAATCCCACGAAGTTGGCGAGAAGCTTAACTGTCATTTATGTAGTTATGTTTCCTTGTACAAATCTAATATGGTCAGGCATTTGAAGAGGCATAACAAAGAGTATACGGTCTATTGCATTTCTTGTAATGTAGGATTTTTCTGCAAAGACGAGCTTAATAGGCATCAAATTAAAAAACATGGTGCTGAACCTTTTTCCTGCACTGTATGTAGAAAATCTTTTACCAGTAAGAGCTACCTAAATGAGCACAATAAAACTATGCATTTTACAACAACTAAAGATTTTCTTTGTGAAGAATGTGGAAAAGCCTTCAAAACTAAAACAGCCAACAGAAGACATATGAAAATCCACCTGGGTCTCAAGTATAAGTGTCAAATATGCAAGAAAAGTGTCAACAGTCCATATTCGTTGAAGAAACATATGAAGGTACACTTAGGAGAAAAGAATGTGGTGTGTCATGTGTGTGGTAAGGCATTCGTAGACAACAAGTACATGGCCGCTCACCTTCGCACTCACTCTGGAGAGCGACCCTATGAGTGTACAGAGTGTGGAAAGCGGTTCACCCAGCCTACAACCCTCAAGATTCACCTGAGGTACCACACTGGTGAACGCCCATATTTGTGCCAGCATTGTGGCATTAGCTTTGTAACCAATAGCCTCCTTACTAATCATATTAAGTCTCATTCTAGTCAGTTTCTTTCAACATAGCTTTTAAATCTATTAAGGAAATCCTAGCTAAGGGCGTAAGAAAGATGTGGAGATGCAGTTTTCGACAGTAGGTTTTCCTCAGGAATTTAAAAAAATAAAGACATGATGTTGGTTCCAACTCATTCTTTGTTTATTAGGGAGAATTTTAAAAAATTTCCAATAAAAATAGTCAACAGGAAGTGCCAGATAGTCTCGGCAATAGCAACTTTTTTTGTCAATATAAGAACTTCTTTTTTTCCTTTTCTTGTACTTCTTTTGTCCAAACTGTTACACAATAAAAAAAATATTCTTGTTTTGCATGGCCCTGAAGAGCAGGCCAACTTAAAAGGACTCGCTGTTAAATAAGTTTATTCTTATCTGAATGTTTTTCTTTCCTGTGTCCTCGACTATCCTTTGCCATCCAATTTCCCTTTTGTTCCCCATTTTCAAATATACGATTTTAAAGTTAATTGCAGTTGAGATAGCATGAGTTAAGGGTAAATATTAGTACAAGCACATGCTCTCATATCAGTACTGTTTTAAACATGCTGATAAACAAGTTCAGGTTGTTCTTACTTTCTCCAAAGTACAAGGCAATCCCTCAGTAGAAACCATTGGTTTTAACATTCAGAAATAAAACAATGAATAAGCCCATGATGAATTCTGGGATAGCAGTGAAATATATTTCTAACACTGCTAGATATCAGCTGTTCTCGCTCTTAAATTATAGCATGGTTGGGTACACAGAAAAAAAGTCCATGAGCTATCTTTGAAATTTGCAGTTCAATTTATTGTTAAAATTTGCTTTAATGCTAAAACATTATTTCTAAAGCAAGATAAATAATAATGTGGATTATTTAAATTTTTATTTATTCATTAATTTTAATAAAGTAAGGCCGAACACTAGTTTTCTTATTTCAGATAAAAAATGCCATAATAACAATAACAACAATAAGATTTTACAGGAGTCAACTTTGATAATAATTTAACACAAGAAATACAGTTCAAGTTTAAACGCAAAATACATTTTTGTAACCTTCACAGCTTCTCCATTAATCCATCGACATATGATCTATGACTTCCTGATCATAACTTTCCAAATTATTTATATAACAAAACCCATTTTTGGGAAATTTGCTCTTCACACATTTGTGAGCTAAGGCATCGTTATATATGTTATTATTATTATAAAATCAGTTGTTAAAAAATTACTTATTTAAATGTATTGAGCTTTGTTATCCGTCCATTTCTTTAGAATATAGGGATTACCATTATGAACTCGTCCAAACAACATTTAAACTATTATTAAATTAAGAAAAACTATGTAGATTTATACATAACTATTATTTTGTCCTGCCATATAGTTGTATTTATGTGGCAATGGTTACCTTATAGTCTTCCTACTGCATACTATTCTTGTAGAGAAAAAAATTATTTAATAATGGAATTTTTCTTTGTTCAGAGTTGTCTATTAAAAATTTTTATTTTATCTTTTACTCCTAATAATTGCTATTGTTTTCACGTTTTACTAGACAAAACTTAAGATGCATGCCGGGTTGTTAACATTGTTAGTTGTAAACATAATTTCTGGCTAATGGTTTTTTAAATGTATTTTAAAATAAGTCAAAGTTTAATTACTAATTTTGTGTTCCATACAGTTTTGGTAATGATTTTATTTTAAATAATTTCCAAAAATTATTCACTTGAGTGATTCAATGGGCCTTTATTAAATTTATTTATATCTTTATATATAAATAACAATTAAAAAATTATTGTTTAAAGAAATTGTTGGGGCCAGGGTGCACTGAAAATATAATAGTGAATTCTCCGAGCGCCTGATAATGATGCCGAAGTAATGTTTCCTGTTAGCCAAAAATAAAAACACACAAAAATAAACAATAAAGAAATAACAGAAACAATCTAAGAACAGAAAAATAATTTATTTTTATAGAATTTTAACTAGAGATAATTTAATTCACAAGAATTTTCAACTAAAAATAATTGTTTTTAATTATTGAAATTGAAACTAAACTAAAACTAATAAAATACATTTAAAATTAAATTAAGGAAGATACATTGAAAGTAAGACACAAAAAAAAACTCTATAGGGGAGATAATTAAATTAAAATTATTAAATAACAAAGAAAACTGTACTTAATTTTAATCGAGAGAGAGAGAGAGAGAGAGAGAGAAAATGAAAAAGGCCTGACCTTATACAATACTTTGATCTCACATAAGTCTTTAACATACTGCGCTGCTGTCTTCCACGGCAATGTCCTCTTTGTGATGCAGGCAAATCGGCAGTTTTCTAGTTGTGCAAAGGCCGTTGAGGGATCCTCTTCCAATGTATGATACAGCAAGACTGACTCAGGTTCGCTAATACTTTGCAAGGTTCACTAATACGCACTGACAACAACAATAATACTCCCTCTCTCTCCCCCGCCTACTTCTTAATCCTTCTCTCTTTCTAGCTAAGTCAATAAAATCAGCAAAATAAACACATTAAATTGCTTCGTCTCTCATTCTATAGAATAACAAGTACATATATACATCTAGTTACATAATTTAGAATACCCAACAGAAATTATGTATAAACTTTATTGTTGTGTAATTACTTTTTTTAAATATTTTAATTTCCTTTATACTCTATTACAATGGATAATAGATACTTAGTGCATATTAAATATCTTTTGCTGAAATTAATAGGTTATTTACATGAGCTTGTATGTAATATTTGTAGTGCATTTTTATAAATAAATAAAATATTTCTATTTATTTATTTAATTACTATTTTCATTCCCCTTTATAAATTTTAGTAAGTATTTTATAGTTTTTTTTTCATTAAAAAAAATTAGCAATAGTAAACTGTTAAGTATCAATAGAAATTATTTTATAGCATGCGAAATTTACTGACTGCTCCAATATAATGTGGATTGTTTCACAAATAACTGTACAGTTTAATAAAATACAAACTTATAGTAAATAACATCACACAAGTAACTCGCAGAGTTATGAAGAATGAAGTAATGAAATGATATTATTTTCTTCACTCTTCTATCAAAGACAATGATATCATTAGTTCTTATACCAATTAATCATTTTTTAAAAGTTTTGCTTATACTGTTTTTTATTACTAGTGGTAAACCTCATTATTTAAAACAATGATGAAATGCATAATATTTATACTTAGTTACTAATTTATTTAGATAAAATATAAATAATTCTAATTAATGTTATTTTGTATTATATTATGTTGCTTCAAATTATATTCAATTGCTAATGTAATTTGCTTTCCATAAAATCACTGTATTAATGTATAATTTTGTTTTGAAAAATAAATGTTAAGAATTTAAAATAATGTATTTATTTATAGGAGTAACATCAGTTTGAAAAGAGATGATAATCAAAAGGAGCTAAATGCTGACCTAAATAGTTGTCCTCTTTGTAAAAAGCAATTTTTAAACGCAGAAAAGTTAAAGGAACATGAAAAGAAACATTTAGGTAACATCCAATGTGAAGTATGTTCTAAAAAATTTTCAAGTTTGAATAAATTATCAATTCACGGTCGTAAACATTTAAAGAAGTATGTTTGCACTTACTGTCAGTATGCAAGCAATTCATCCAGTAATTTTAAAATTCATTTAATGAAACACAACAAGCAGTATCTTATCGAATGTGAAGATTGTGGAAAAGGATTTTACAGCCTGTCTTATTACAGGGAGCACAGATCTGTAAAACATAGTAATGACATTGTCGTAAACAAATGTGAATTTTGTCAAAAAGCTTATCATAGTAAATTTTATTTGAACCAGCACTTAAAAATTCATTCTCCTGATTTCGTTAAGAAAACTTACCAGTGCGAATTATGTGGGAAAACGTTTCAATCATGGAAAGGTGTGAAAAAACATGCAAACTCTATTCATAACGGCACTAAATACAAATGTGATCTTTGCGGGAAAGAGGTCACCTGCTTACAGTCTTTGAAGAATCACAAAAAAATACATAGCGGGGAGAAGTCTTTTGTCTGCGACATTTGCGGTAAAGGATTTATAGCCCTTAACAACCTTGTTGTACACGAGCGAATCCACTCTGGAGAAAAACCGTACAAGTGTGATGAATGTGATAAATCATTTTCTCAACAGTCAACGCTCAAAGTTCACAAGAGGTGCCACTCGGGAGAAAAGCCGTATCAATGCTGCCAGTGTAATAAGAGGTTTATAACCCATTCACAAATGAAGAAGCATGAAAAAACCCATAAACAAACTGCTATAAATATTCAATAAAAATCATTAATTTATTTTTGTCCTCTACTCACCAATTATTTTCTTATTAATAATATTTTATTAAATAGGACCGATTAACATTTTAAGAGTTCCATTTGCAATAGGTACAGGTACAATATTTTCAACAATGATAATTCAGAAGAATTTTCGTAGGTGTTATTTCTTTTTTTCATATTATTTTAACAGTATTTCAAAATCACAAAGATGATATTTTATCTTGTGACCAAATCATCTAAAAATGTTTAATTCTGTTATAAAACTTATAACTAAATTTCAACTGGAAATTCTCTTTATTTTTAATAATCTCATAGAATCAGAAAAAACTTTAACATTTTTTGAAAAATTGAATAGGACGAAATAGGAAGAATCCCAAAAGCAAAGCCTTAAGCCTCTAAAATACTGGAGAAACCAACCAAGCGACGTTTCGTCAATTCAGGCATCCTCAGGACACACATCGAAATAGTGCAGCCCATCCATCACAATTATTTTAGATACTCAAAGCTTTGTTTTTGGGATATTTCCTACAGCATCCTATTTGTATTTTATTCCTACTGTTTTAGAGTTTTTGCTCACTTTTAATGATACTAGTGCTATAGTACACAAATCAATAATATTTTAAAATAAAGCAGATTAATATTTTTATTAGGTATCTAATATAATTGTTTTGGGTATTAAAATAATCTTATTTTGAAAACCAGTTTTAAATTATTTCTAGTTTTTTTTTCATACGATACTAAAAAAATATTTTAAGATAAAATTAGTTGACTTCCAAAAATCCATTTCAATACAATGTTCATTCTGATTTAGTAATGTATAAATGACTAATTAACAGTATGAATGAAATGACTGATGTTTCAAGAATTGAAGAATATTAGACTGATATTGCACAACTAGTAAATATAAAAGCAATTTTTTCTCTACAATTTAAAACCCAAAATATCTGTTCTTTAGCTCTCCTCCTATGCCTTCTTTATATCTTTATATCTTATTAAAACAAAATAATGGTTGAAAGGAAATAAATAATATATTCACATATAACTTTTCAAAGATATGATTTATTGACAAATCTAAAATTTATGATTTTCAGTCTGTTTGCAAATTGGGAGGAAGATATTCAAAACAACTCCCAATTCTGTAGAATTTCAAGGCATGGATATAAATAAATATGACCATTAACAATTTTATCAATTTTTTTTTTGTCACAGCATAACTTAAATATTATGCCAGATTTTATCTAATTTACATAAATACATACATATATATAATATTATAATTATTAATATAATATAATATATTATATATATCTATGTCCAAGAAAGAAACAACAGAGAATAATAACATCTTAGGAAATATATATACCTTTAATAATATAGGCATTTTTTTTCTATTTTACTACTAAGTACATAATATTAAAAAAATCTAGTCTAATGTCTATAAAAAAAGTAACTGTTATTTATTACAGTGTAAATGCAAACCCTTTGACAAGTCATTATACTCGCGTAGATTCCATTTTTTTTTTCTTTGTTTGGTTAACATTTTCTTTAAAAGAAAACTAACTTATCCCATTAACAATGTTTAACACGATTCTGTTCCAACAAGCAAATACATTCAGTATTTAACTAGGATCACAGAGAGAGCTAAATAACTTAAATATCTCGAAGGATATCTGAGTTCTGAAATACTGAAAAAAAACCCAACTGCTTATAACTCGGTGTGGCTGAAGATTCCATTTCCGCTGTCGATGGGAGGTGGCTGAAGCCCTATGAAAAATGGAACATATATAACTAAATGTTAAATAATCAACATAGAAAGCAGACAATGTTTCTAGATTAAAAAAAAAAAAAATTTCCTAACACAAAAATGGACTGTAATGTATAAAATACAGGTAAGTATGGAATTAGGTAATCAATGGATTAAATAATTTCTTTTTCTTCTAGAATTGATTTCCCCTATGAACAACTACACATAAATGATAAAATTACATATATTTTTTCTTTACAAAATAATATTATTGCTTATAATTGTTTTATATTTATCCAGAACGAATAGAAATTATATTTTCTTGAGATAGTTTTGTTTGAAATCTACAGAGAGAACAAAGCTGACTAGAGGTAAAATAGCATTCCTTTAGCGTGTAGAATTATCAATTGAGGACTTGTCAAATCCAAATACTTAATTAAATTTCAAAGGGATATGGAGATCAAAAGGTTAAGAACGTGCATAACAGGAGTGTTGAGGCTCAAATTTACTTTATTTTAAAAAAAAATGTATTCACAATATTTTTTGCACGACTGGTAGTTTTCAAGACACTGTGATCTGAAAATGAGTACTACTAAAAAAAATGTCTTTTTTTAATATTTTATTATTATATACCCGTTTAATATCCTAGATTAAAATCAAGCAAATTAAGTTTGAAAATATAAATAAATAAAATAATACTTTTAATGCAAAAAGCAGAAACTTTTGGAGGGTAAAATTTATACTTCTTATAGCTAGAAAAAAAAAATTGATATCCCTCTGTTGTAATTGGGTATCTTCATTTTTAAATTTTCATACCTTAGTGCCCCGGACTCCAGTAAAAGGGCAAAGAAATAAAATATTATCTATCGTTTGAATTTTCAATTTCATCACTTAGTTGCTAAAACAAAAAAGACCCAAAAAAGGGGTCCTGAGCTTGTATGATGTCAGGTACTCGTTAAAAATACCTATCCTAATTAAACCTGGATAGACTAAATTTAGAGCTCCCAATGTAGCATCATCCGATTAACCAAAGCAGCAAAAAAGTGATGTTAAATGAACAAACAAACTAAAATCAAAAATGTATTTCTTGGTGATGGTAGAAATTATTTTACAATTATTATGCCATCAAAGATGACTAAATCAACACCCCTCTCTCTTTACCTGACTGAACTGATTTTACAATATAACAAAGTGGATAAATGTCTAAAGCCATTTCACTACTCGAGAAGGCAGGTAGATCAAGTTTTAAAGAAATAAATACATATTAACATTTTGAATAACAATTAAAAATATTTATTTTAAATTAAAAATAAAAGTAATTGTAAGATGGTTTACCCTGTTTTTTGTAGAAAAGTATATAAGCATTGCTGTAATCTTCTTCAAGTGGAGATTGTTTCGAAACAAAGTTATCATTAAAATAATGCCATTGGTGAGTATATGGATGCTGAGCATAAGTTGTATAATGTCCTGCAGACACACCTGTTAAAAATAGATTAGTTGAAATTTGTTCTTCGTATTACCTAAAATCACTTCTTAGAAATAATCTAGTTAGGGAATTTTAAAGCATAATTAAGGATATATTGTTTTAGTTTTATAAAATTGGTATATATTCTTATATTTGTTAATAACACATATTAATATTTATTTGCGAGGTATCACAAATTAGTGGTGTTTGCTTTAAAAAAAAAAAAAAAAAAAAAGTAATTCATTACTGAAAAATAATTGTTTTTGATAAATTGCATAGGTTATTCATCTTCATCCAAGTTTGTGGATGCTTAAAAAACTTTCACTTCTTCTAAATACATTCTAAATCTTATGTAACTAATTAATTAATTGTTGACAATTGTTAAGATTACCTCCTATATGGCAAACACAAGCATAAAGATCATAATCAGACCCTGTAGCCAAACTAAGCCCAGTCAATGGAAATAATACCTTTTCTTCAAGTTTTGTACTAATGTGGTTATGGAAAACAAACCTAAAATAATAAAATGAAATAAAGCTTGTTAAATATATCAGTGTATCAAATATAAAATTGTACAACAAACTATAGCAAAATAAATAAAAATACTATAATCACCTCTTTAAATAAACTATCAAGTAATCAGGATACCGCCACACAGATAACGTTTTTGTTGCACATCTGTTTTGTTTGCATTGAGGGCAAAACCAAGGGTTATTCCCATCAAGTGTTTCACTGTAAATTGAATTTCAATTAATAATAAGATTATATCCATACTCAAATGGATTATTAATGTTTATATCAAGTTAATATTATACTGAGGAAAAGTCGATTACAAGAATTTTACAGGTTTAAAGATTTAAAATAATTAATAATATAAAAGCTTTATAATTATTTGTGAGATATTTCATTTTGAATACTGTTAGTTTCATAACCTATCAGGCATCAGCTTAAGCATTAAACTACAGAAAGAGGCAGCAAAGATGGATGATTCACTGTTATATTCTTTTCATGATGAGTTATACTTCTCATGCCTCATTCTTTAATGCATTTGCGATAAGCTGTTCTGTGTTCTCACAAGCATAGATAATAAATTCATTATTTTAATATTTATAATAAACATTTCCATTTTTCTGATATAGATAACAAAAATATTAACTATGTTGCTAGGTTACAAGTGAATATAAATAATACATTTTCAGCTTTTCTTAATCTTCCAAACTTTTGGAAAAGTACTATAGAATACAATAAAAGTACTTTCTTATTTAATTTACATCACATCAATTAAAACCGAGAATAAATTAAGAATAAGAAAACTAAGAATGATCCATGCCGGCTTCTGGCCTTCAGATACTCACCAATCAATGTGACAAAGGCCTACTAAGGAGAGGATTACAAAGAAGGCGAAAGAAAGGGGTCTTATTGACTATATAAAGGTTTACTTAGTTAAAAAATTAAAAACTTGAAATATCTTATCGTGATAATGCCATTGGTGGAATAAGAGTTGATTTAAAATCTAGATAATGTTACAATTAAACACATACCTTTGGCTGAATGCTTGGATGCAATCGTAGAGTGTGAGGGAGGAAGTCTGTGATGATAGTGAAGCAAGAGATGAAGTTGTAGGCAAAACTTTGACGGGAGCGTTGAAAGTGACAGCAATCGTGTCGCTGGTGTAAAGGCTCACTTCGTCAGGCAGCTCACAACCTCTGCAATGACTATGGTACATGCACCTCGAGCAATGCAGGCCCTGGTAAAGAAAAATAATGTTATATTTTTTTTTTATAAAATTCATAAAATCTTATTTAACATAAAAAGAATATAAAAGCAACTAAAAAGTCATTATCTCTTTCTAATACACTTATAATTTATATTTCAAAACTGCGCTTATTGATCTTAGCCTATTAAATTTCTGAATTGTTTTCTTGATTTATAAACGATTCATCCCCTTACTGTGAATTAATCCAATAAAAAAAAAAAAAAAATATATCAGTTGGAAATTCTGTGATGTCTACTTGATTCAATGAACTGTTAGTTTTTAATTTTTTTCTATTGCATTTGAATATGACTAAACATCTGCATTTACATCAATGCATTTATTTATTAAACAAATATAGATTGGTTTTAAGATCAAATAAAAATTATCCAATGATTTAATCCAAAATAATACTGACCAGAGTTCAGTCAACTTGTTTTTTTCAGAGAAAGTTTCATAGCTTGTTTTATTCAATTGAATCACCAATCCAAAAGTGGTATCTGTTCCGGAGGTTGTCGCTTGAAGTTAAATTACAAGTTTTAACTATTTATTCTTATTTTTTTTAAATATTTTTCAAAAATATAAGTTATCGTGAGCTAAAAGATGTAACTGTGGGATATGAGTAGATTTGGGCAATCATTTCATCAAGAAAAAAAGGTTTCAACAAACATTTCGAAGCACAGATGATATATATGTTGATTCATTTGCAGATGAAATGATTACCAAATGTTTACACATTTCCTATAATTACATCCTCTTTTCCATACTAAAACTCATCATAACTTGTATTTTTGGAAAATATTAAAAGGGAAACATATGTAAAGAAGGAAACAAATGAAAAAAGTTAAAACTTGTTGTGGCTCAACTCAAAGCGATAACCTGCATAATAAATACCCTAAAAATTATTAATCTAAATTCAGATAGAACTTAATGAATTAAAAAAAAATAAAATCCTGGTTATTTAATATAAAATAACAAGTTAAATATTTATTTATAACTATTATTTATGCCATACCTGTCCATCAACAAGCAGGAGCCGGTACGGTTCTTTATAAGGTAGCAACGAGGCAATCGCTTCCTTCAAGGCTTCTGATGTACAATGGTTAGGGATTCGTACCAGCATTGGATGTCCAAAGAGTTCCACATTTTTCTGATTGTTGTTTCCATCACCAACAG
This sequence comes from Arma custos, assembly GCA_037127475.1. Classification (NCBI taxonomy): domain Eukaryota; kingdom Metazoa; phylum Arthropoda; class Insecta; order Hemiptera; family Pentatomidae; genus Arma; species Arma custos. The sequence goes on along the minus strand of CM073763.1, from coordinate 85,389,192 downwards.
TATCGATGCGGAAGACAAGAGGTATATTGATCATCCTGAAAGCACTGATGAATCAATAATAATATTAAATTAAATAAATGATAAGGATAAACAAATACAATTTTTATAAAATATAATAATCAATGAATAATATATATTATATTATAAATATTATTTGTTTGTGTGCATAAGTGGGAGTAAGCCTGATCTCAAGATCTGATAATTATATATTAATAATAACCAAAAGATTATGAAACTTAGATGTTAGATGCCAATACCATAAAGCAACTGTTCACGAATCTTTGTCCAGGGTTTATCCCTCAAACACAAATCCACAAGAGCACTTTTAATTGATTTTAAATACTCCATTTAAAAATGACATAGGCTGACCAATAGTTGAAATAATAAAGTAAGGGTGGGGCTATTATATACTGGCACATGTAAAATGTTAAAACAACAAAATTAGAAACAAATAAAATTCCTAGACAGTACAATAATTTTATATGTTCATAATTTGGTTAATTTATACTACTATATTAATAATTACTATTGATATTGTGAAAGGGGATGAAAAATGCATTGCAAAAATGCTAAAGATGGGTAAAGAATGTTGATCTGGGAATTCTTTCGTATTAAAGTACGAAAATACAAGTAAAAATACCAATTTTTGGATGTTACATATTGCTAATTATCATCAGATGGAAATAATATGATTAATTATTTTTTATAGTGTTATATATGTATGATAGCATCTACCACTTACGAGCTAATTACCCATTCTTCCTACAAACCTTCTCATCAAGCAAAAGTATCAACTAGTCGTATAATCTAATAGGAAATTACATAGCAACATTCATTTGGATTTCACATTCAGATCATGGTGTGTTTTAGCTTCATTTAGACAAGGAACATCTAAATCTAATGTGCAATTCAAAGCATTTGGATCAAAACTAACATGAAATATAAATATTGTTACATACCTTGCAGTCATATTCGACTGAGGTTTCATGTTCTTTAGATGCTCATCTGGGTTGATTTCTTTCCTGCAGACAGGACAATCGAATGTAGAACCCCCATAGTGAGTGCAAGAGGCCTGCGATCAAAAATAATAAAATTTTAATTACGCATACCAAAGGCCTAAGCAGAAAACTTTTCAACACATACCCAAATGCAGCACAAATCATGATAAAACTAAATAAATATCCAAACAGCATCAGATGAAATTATTTTGAAAATTCGGGAAATAAATAAATCTAAATAAAGCAGCACTCAGCATATCTTTGAGAATGAAGCTAAATCTTTACAGATTACTACAGAAGTAACACACTGCTCCACAAATAGTTTGCAATTGATAAGTCTCTTACTGTTAATGTACCCTAAATTTTTAACAATTAAATCAATGATAATTATACTCTTGTTAAAACTTTATAAAGTAGTTATACAACAGTTGAGTCAACGTACAATTGGTGTTAACTTATTTAATATTAATTGACAAATATTTAAATATTATTAAATTAAATAAAATGAATGAATAAAAAAGATGAAATTTTTTTCAGACAAGGTCTCCAGAAGCAAAATTATCTTAATTTTTTTCATAATATTGCTCATTTTGATATAAAAAATAATTGTTTCACTATAAAAATATCACAATTCGTATGTTAAGATGGTTCGAACCCAATCTGTAAGTTAGTAGTAACTAATAAAAATGATCGAACTATTTTAAATATAAAATCAAGAAAAGAAATGAAAATATAAAATATAAATCCTCATGCAATATTTGTTGAGCAGGTTTATTTAACCCATGCAAATAAATCTAATTTATGACAAATAAATTTCCTTCAAGATCTAAAACAAAGCACACTTTTTTCAAATAGTATCATAGCTTCGCTTTAGTACGTCCAAGACAAAAAATATAAAAGCAAAAGCATTATCAAAACATAACTACAGATATTTTTATTTTTGAAGAGAAAATAAAAATATTTAAAATTATAACAATTAATAAAAAAATAAAATAAAATAAATTATAACTATAGATACTTTTGAATAGATAAACATGATTTCGACAACTACAAATTCATAATACCAACATAATTACAATAACAAAAATACTCATGATTGAGACCATTAGTAATCAATTATTTTTTGTTTCTTAAAAGTTTTCAATGCATGTAAAATTTAAACATATGAATAAATGGAAATGATTAATAAAAGATATGGAGGTGTGAGCCAAACAAAAAGGTATAAACAGCCTCCAAAAAGCTATGGTCTACATCTATTAACTCATTCAGTGCCAATAGTTTAATTTAAGTAACTTTTAAAATGATAACTCCATTTTGAAATAGAGTCCTTATCAGTATAAAAAATATGACAGTAGAGGGGAATGAAAAAACTTACAAATTAAAACTTTAGAAACTTTATTTTATTTTCCATGTTCCCAAAACTTAGTATGTATCAAATTAAGTTTATTTAATTGTTATTATTATTTTCTGTAAATGTTCCAAGAAATAATCATTATAGATCCACTTTATCAATAGCATTTCTCAAAGGGGAAAAAAAAAGAAATTAGTCCATTAGAAGATCTATATCTAAAAGTGCTATATAACTATTAATTAAAAACAAAATCTGTTCATTATTACAACAGGCAGTAACTAAAGCAAGAATTGTAGCCTTAGCCACATTAAAGTGCCAAGGGAGTCACTATTGTTGGGAATAAAGCACTGAAAGAGTTAAGGTAACAATCAAATTTTATTTTTGTAAACCTTAAATTAAAAAAAAAAAATTGTATTTATTCCTGTTAATATTTTATGTTAAGTACTCACGGCAATGCAAGATTCACAAAGAATGCAGGTGCAGTCAGCGTGTTGTTTCATGTTTGTATCCTTATCCTCAAGGCAAATAATGCAAGAAGTGTCCACCAGATACTCTTCAACCTAATATATAGTTCTTATCTTCACAATATTCAAACATTTGCAATTTTTTTTTCTGTTGTCTTTTGGTTTTAATGTTGATTTTTTTTTTTATTTTTTTTTTTTATTGTTCAGTCAGAAAGAAGAAATTTAAATAAATAAATATATTAAAGCTTTATACTGTACCTTGCTATCATCGATCGGTTCCAAAGCAGTTTTATCCAACAATGTAGTCACCTCAAACGCATACAGGCTACGATCGGAATCATTTAAATACCTTATCAGCAGATGATCTTCCTAAAGAAAACATTTTTAATTTTCTAGAGAAATCAAATGGTTAAACTTGAGAATAGTAACGAATAAGTGAATTTAGAAAATTGCAAAATGCTTCACGGTACGTAGACCATCATGAAATATCCCAATAGTAAGAAAACATATTTGATAGAAAAGATCACTTCATAAGGGTTGTTCAAAATCTTATTTTTGTTGTTGGGGCCCCTTCTCTTGATGTTACAGATTTTATTCCAAGGATCAACTGTACCTTTAGTATTTTTCTTCCTGATCTATTATTTAACACCTTGTAATTATGCGATATCACCAATTAAAAATTTGAATACATTCATTGTTTTGTTTTTTAAGTTACTGTACAGTTTTAAATCATTAAGGAATGAGGGGATAATCAAATTTTCCCAAATCATTAAATTTTTCCTTATCTTCTTTTGTGTTATGAATAGAACAATAGACCATCACTTTCGGCCCCAATAAAAGTAGTTAGGTCTAATCATTTTAAAGCACTTTCTGTGGCCACACTTTTATATTTAATTCTTCTTTGAGAACAATAAAGCTTTCTACAATGTTTCCGGGGACCAAATATCAGTTTGTTGAACTCCATTTCCGTACTGATTCAAATAATTGAAATAAGACCAAAAGAAATTTAGGTTTCATAAGACAAAATCATGTTCACATACCTAGAACTTCACAGAAATAATGACTGTGTCATGTACTGAATTACAGTACTATTAAGAAATTAGTTATTTTTAATAATTAATGGTAATTTAGTGAAGCAGATAACAGAATATGCTAGTATTTCTATATATATATGTATCATCACAGAATTTGAAATCCCTAATATTATAATAATTCCATATACTGTTTTAAATTTTTATTGATCTTCATATTGAAGAAAAAGAAACATAACTTCTACTACAAATACATGAGTTCATCATAATTGTTTTATTTTTTAAAGGGGCAATTAATATTTAACAATTTGAATAATCAAGCTAGATTATTTTATACAATTGAATAATATTCATACAAATACATAAATAACTGTTTTTTTTTTTTTTTACTTTACGTGAATTATAAAAAACGTTCTTTTTTTTTTTTAGTTAATCCAATAATCAATTTTTAAATCAGTAATGTTTTTTTTCTTTTTGTTCCAACCATATTTAATTATCATAATACATATCATTTACTTTTTTTTTTTAATATTAAAATCAAGCATTAGGTTAGGCACTGATTCTGATAAAATAGCTGAAAGAGCATGAGAAAAAAAATTAAGTGGAATATCCATAGTCTTAGTGCCTGTAAAAACTATAGTTATTAAAATCAATCAAATAAACATTAATTTTAGCAAAAATAATAACAAATTTTACTTTATTTAACATGTTACTTCATAATATTTATTTGAAATATCGACAAATATGAAATTGAATAAAAAAAAAAATCTTTCTGATTGGATATAACAGTTACAGAAATTCCTAGCAGAAAAAAATTAAAAGCGAAAATAAACTATGAAAAAAAATTATCAAAATAAAATGAGTCAATTTAGAAATTATCGATTATTAATCAATAGTATACCCAGGGCCGGATTTACCACCAGAACCTTAGGGCACATTAAAAATTAACAAAAGAATGCATTAAAAAATAAAATAATACATAATATTATTTTCTTAAAGAAAATTGTCAGGCCAACCTTTCCCCTTCACCCTCTCCCACTGCTGGGGGAAAAAACACTGATGCATGGGATCTTTTTTGCTTTAGCTACGCCAATTACTTTTAATGGAAAAGTAGCTGTAGATAATTATTTAATAATCATCTGTTTACATATTTCTATTACCATTTCTCCAAATGACTTTGTTGGAAAGCTATATTCCTTAATTCAAAAATAAAAAAGTATCTGAGAATTTTCCAAATATAAAGGAATACAGACAGAAAATGTGCATATTTAATAATAAATGCATCACTTTAATAACATATACATATGTCTCATATTATCATTAGTGATCACTATAGTGATTTAACTGGCTCATACTTTTATTATAGTGAACAATTAAAAACAGTTACTCTTTAACCAGTGAAAGTAACTGGCAAATCTCAAACTCAAAAGACCCAAGACATCTTGGAATCCGATCCTGAGTATATCAAAATATAAATCTACCAAATCAAGACGCTAAGGCTCCAATGAAATTTTAAAAAGCTTACCAATACTTTTGCTATGTGGTGATCAAAAACTTCAGCTATCACGATAGGCCCTTTAACTTCACACCCAACTTTAATTAAAATTTGGTCCCTCAAGTAGTTGACATTATCGTACTTGTTCAATTCTAACAGAAACTCGGTAGGATGTTTTAACGACTCTCCGATGAATGTAACCTCTAAAGAGCATTAAAATTGTATAATATAAGACTTTTACATAAAATAAATTCCTGAACAAACATCAAGTCAGATAAAAATGTATTACTTACTTAATTTCTTTTGCATCGCATTTGGTAAAGGAACAGATAGGTACATAAACGGTTCATAAGTAACAGATATAAATTTACACACAGAGCAAACAACCTAAAAAAAATAATAAATTTACATATAAATTATTATTAATAAAAGATTTTTAAGACTAAAAACAGACAATACTGGATATGAGATGAGACATGACTATAATTTATACATATAAAAAGTGAAAAAGTTAATATAATTCATACACAAGAAGAAAAAATATTTTGGCTTATTAGGAAAAATAAGTTTTTCCTATTTGGAATATACAGAATAACAAACTGATTCTTAATAAGGGGAAGAAAATGGTGGAGTGGAGATAAAAAAAAAAAAAAAAGAAAGAAAATCCTGAAAAAAAAAATGACTTCCACCCGGACCATTTTCTTCCTCATATATACATACATGTATTCTTTAAGTACAAGAAATGCTTCTTGGTGAAAATACGACTTAACTACCTATTCACCGATGCTGTAGATTTATTTATTAAGATATAGTTGAAACCTTACTAAGAATCTTTGTTGACCTTTTATATATATATATATATATATATATATATATATATATATATATATATATATATATATATATATATAAAAAAGGTCAACAAAGATTCTTAGTAAGGTTTCAACTATATCTTAATAAATAAATCTACAGCATCGGTGAATAGGTAGTTAAGTCGTATTTTCACCAAGAAGCATTTCTTGTACTTAAAGAAGCAAAATCGTATGATTCAAGTAGTCAATAAGGGGGTAAGTCAGGTATTGGCTTAAAGAGGAGTTATTGCTCATATCACAACTCCATTTCAACCCAAAAACTACGAGAGTGATATGATTTCCCTTTTCTCAATACGTTTAATCTCTCCTTAGACAAAGTTCGACTTAATCACTTATTCACGAGGCTGCAGAAATAAACTAAATTCTGAGTTTTGTTTATCAATAGCCTACAGCTTTGAGCTATATGCTAAAAGGATGTTCTTACAGTGCTTTTAAACTGGCCCTGAAAAGTATTTACAACAACACTTTTATTTTCTTCCAAATGTTTCTGCCAATGAGAGTCTGCTTCAACTTCAGACGTCTTGTCGTAGGTAATATCAGCGAGATTGGGCGAGAGGAGAGAGCTAGTAATATCATCTTCACAACTATCCTCCTTACTGCTTCCCTTTCTTTCACACTCCATTCTAAAAAAAAAAAAAATCATGTCTTGAACACTAATTAATTTTAGATCATAAGAATCCATCCAGAATCACATTGAAAGAGGATAAAATAGTCTAGCTCTACAAATTAGGTTTTGTATTGATATAGATTTCATTTTTTATTTTAATGTCATTTTATTCTTTACTTTGTGGAAGACCCTTATATGTAACTAAGGTAAAGCAAAATTAGTAATTTTGTTTGTTTCTTCATTTAACGTCACTTAATGCAGCTAACCAGACGATGCTACAGTGGGAGCCCAAAATTTTGCCTATACAGGCTTAATTAGGATAGGGATCTTTAATGAGTACCTGACATCGTACAGTGTCAGGACCCCCGTTTAATGTTCCTTCCGTAGGACGGGATAACCAAGGATTTTTTACCCCCCTAAAATCTTAGAGCCACCTGCCGGACCACGAATCCGTGATCTTGGGCTTAGTACATTGTTATGCTGACCACTAGACCAGGGGTTCCCAACCTTTTCTAGGTCAGGAACCACTTTTACATTATTGTTGGTAGCAGGGACCTATGTAGGTGTAATAAAAATAAACTGTAATAATAAAACTGAAACTTTAATTAAAAGCTCAATAGGAAATTACATAAAAATAAATAATAATATTTTTAGGATAAACTTCTGTAATTTTATATTAATGTGATTTCTGAGCTTGCTTCTTCTTCACGAGTTCGGCTAGTTTTTAATTACCAACAAAGCAGAAAATCCTTGTTCACATAAATAAGTTGTTGAAGTTTAGTATAAGAAATTGTTTTTTTACACTAAAACAACTCAAGTTCATTCTATTCAAAAGCATCCTTGCATTGCTGTTTCTGTCATTTTGAAATTCAATGAGTTCTTCCTGGATTCCTTCAGTAACTTCAACAGCATCTGTGCTTTTGTCTAATTGGTCATGTAATTAAGACATTTCGACCACTGTGCAACGGCTCATTGCCCGCTAAATTTAAAATCATTCGGGGACCATATTTTGGCTTCTGCGGATCACTGGTTGGGAACAACTGCACTAGACCAAGGCATAAATTTAATAGTTTTAATTTGCAATAAGAATACTTTGATATTCACCTAATATTGAAACATTTCTTAAAATAGAAGAGTGTGAAAAGGTTGGGGAATGCGGTCAATAAATTTTACACAAAATAAGATTAACTTTTGCCTACAAATTCCGTTTTCTTTTATTCTCAAACCTGATGATGGCATAAAAATTAAGTTGAAATAATGGCACAAATAAAATAAGTTATACTTATTTTGTATAAAATTTATTGGCTGAACCACCCACAGATATTTCCAGATCAATTCCTTAAAATAATTCATGATATTTTAAATATTTATTTTGAATGTAATATACACTTATGCATTGGGTACCTCTCATTTTTTTCCAAAAGTAGGTCAGGAGATTTGCACTGCCTTTCTAACTCCATCCTCTTGTTCTTTTCTTCAACTTCATCAGCAATCGAATGCAGTTTTACTCTTTTCAGATCTAAACCATCTTTAAAGTCAAGAGATATTGGGAGATTGGATAAACTTGAATTACGCTTGCCGCATGTATTGTTATCGAACAAATGAAGAGAATTAACATTAAATGTTTCGCCTCTTCTACGAGATGTATCACTTCTGGGAAATTTTTCAGAATCAAACCTACAAAATCAAAATATTCTATTAAACGATAAAAACAAGAAATATTTATATTAAACTAATCTACTTTAAATACCTTATTTCATTATTGGCTTCTTCCTTAGTTACCAAAACGTTTAAATTAGAAGTCTTGGCTTCTTTTAAAATATCCTCCAGTCCACTGATATGAGGGGCAGTATTATTTACAACAGAAATCATGTCCCGATTTAATAAACTCTCATGTTTGTTATTCAGCTGCTTATCACAGTTCAAGTTATCACATTTCTCAATATGAGATGTTACAGGCAATGGAACATAAGGCTCAGGAGAACAAATATTTGCATGTGTACCTTTTTCAAGATTACTCTTTTTATCACTAGTTAAATCCTTAAATAATTGTATTTCATCATCATCGCTTTTCTGATCACAATCGATAGCAATATCATGGCTGGTAGATTGAGAAGCAGAAACTTTAACCTAAAAAAAAGTTATATATAGAAAATAATTAGGACTTTTTAGTATATATATAAAAACTTAGCATACAGTATAAGCATTTTACTGAAATTTTAATGAAATGAGATAATTCAAATGATGATAGTTAATTTATTTTCAATGATCATATAAGAAATTAATATAGTATTTAATATTAATTATTACTAGGGGGTAACCCTTATCCGTCGATGTTGGACCAACCACCATTTTACTAGTTACACAAATGTTCATTAATAAATATTTTTATAATTTATTTTATTGTTATATGACATAATTTTTTTAAATCTTTTCTTTTCAAATAAAATAAATATTTTTATTTCGAAGAAAAAAGATTAGCCCCGGCCAGGATTTGAACCCGGGTCTCGTCCGTCTCTCCGTGACAGCACTCTACCAATTGAGCTACCGGAGTCGCCTCTCAGTCGGGACAAATCCGTTCTCTTATCTGAATCGCATGTCCTCACAATTTTTGCGATGTATACACGAGGACGAATGCTCTTTGAACATTACTGTAATTTTAGGATCTTGTTGACTTATCTCATTACTATTTATAATTTTTAAATATTTTTATTTTGAAGAGAAAATGAGAGAGGCCTCCGTTAGCTCAATTGGTAGAGTGCTGTCACCGAGTCACGGACGACCCAGGTTCGATCCCAGCCGGGGCAATTCTTTTCTCTTCAAAATAAAAATATTTAAAAATTAAAGCAATTATCAAAAAATTATAAATGTTCATTTAATTGTAAAACAGTATGCACTAAACGTTTTAGTAGAAATATCCTGATATTAATCGAGAATTTGGAGTTCAGTTAATTACTTATTTTGTACTCCATAGTGAGCCTATTAAAATACAAGTACACACTTAATATTGTTTTGAGCTATTGAGTATTTGGCATTAAATAAAAAACTATATTAACACCATGGAAAAAATTCCAACGAAAAGCCCTTAAGTCTCCAAACTAAAACAAAAATTGAAATTATCTTTCCAAAATTTCTGTTTTAGTTTGAGACTTAAGGGCTTTTTTGTTGGAATTTTTTCCACGGTCTTAACATTTATGTAGGTCTCTTTTTACTTTTCAATAAAAAATTATAGTTAATAAGAAATATGTCTTAACCTTATTTCACTGCATTCTCTATATTGAAAATGAAAATTGAAGGAAAAAGATGTAGCTTGTTTTATTATTTATATCAATACATTCCATTTTTCCACTTAAATGGGGAAAAAAGAAGGTATATATGGTGTTATGGCTTAACGAATTCAAGAACAGTGACTGTGATTTCTTAAGTTTGAAAATATTTAAAATTTAGACAAAATGTAGTTCCTCGATCCGCTGCAAGGCAATGCCGATAAAATATTACATCACTAAAAACTTTTTAATTTAATAGAGAGATATTTCTGTCATATTAAATAATATATTTATTAATATATGCTCGGAATTGGAAGGCTGCTGCACTGGACAGAGATGACTGGCAGAATAGTATCAAGGAAGCCAAGGCTCATTGATGGGTTATTTAGCCACAAAAGAAGAAAAAGAAATGATATATTATATATAAACGTACCAGATATTAAATTTAATATTAAGAGATAGTATGAAAAAATCAACATATTTAGACAAAGAGCAAAAAAAAATGTAACCTTTCAAAATTTTATATAATAACTCAAGAACAAGACAGAAAAATCCATTAAAATCTTAGATGAGAGTTACTTCAGAGTAAGAATATAAAAGTGAACACAGTCAACTTGCTCGCCTTACCATGTCTGGGATACTAGAAAAAGTAGTAAAATAAGTCATGAATTAATATGAAAGTAAAATAAATAAAAATTCATACTGATAGCAAAACATCAATGGTGCCTGGTTCTTGTTTGCTAAAAGGATGGGATTTGAACTGAAGCAGACTAGAGAAATTATGTTAAAGAAATTGTGAGTATAGGAAGATTTCTTGGTTACTAAAAATTAAACAGTTGAAAAGTTGATCTATGCAAATATATAGAAGAATAAAAAAAGATTTACGAGAAAAATGAAATTTTGTTAAAAGAAAAATATATATTTTAGTAAATAAAAATCAATACAGATATTTAACAATACTTACATTGCGCTTTTCAGGAAGTTCTTCCGTTTTAACTTGGCATGCAATATCTTTACTAGTAGCAGTATTAAGCTGTTCATGGAGGCCATCAAGAAGAAGAGCAAGGAACTCTTGGCAATCATGCTACAAAAATTAACACATTTTTTATAATAAAAAGTTTCCTGAAAGGTAAGAGGTTTAGAAAGAAATAAAGAGTAACAAACCTGTCTGAAATCATTGAACTGTGGGTAATGCGAAGCTAACGCTATTTTAAATTGCATAGGCTGAAACATTGCGTAACGCCCGCACCACATCTTACGAGTGAGGTCCGCAAGGCTATTAGTTAGAGGATGGTTTGGAGTATTTGGAGTTTTGTAGAGCGCAATAGCTATTGGAGCAGTTGCCATCAAACATTGGATCCCAGCGCCCATGAAACATGTATTGCCTAAGTTACGGAGCCCACAAACGCCAGGCTCGGCAGTACCTCCCAAACCACCACCATCAACTGTAAAAAGATGCGGGGAATCATTGCAATATTAAATTAATAAGGATGCCATAAATTAAATAAATAAAAAATATACAGTTAAGAGTTAAAATTTAACCACTCAATATAAATATTTTAAAAAATGGTATAATGTATCTACAGCCCTGGTGACTAAGTGGTTAAGCCGAATTTTCTCCAAAATGAGTTTCTTGTACTTACAGAAGCAAAATGATGCTATTTTCATATTGATCAAGGGGCTAAGTCCGCATTGGGTTGAAAAGGAGTTATTGCGAGAAAAACTACGGGAATGGCACGATTCAAGCCAGTAATTCCTATCCTGTGCTCGCGTCCTACAGGCCATGACTTTTATTTAATCTGTTTGCAGCGGAAGATGGATCATATAGGGTCTAGTACCCTCCTGGGACCCACCCAGCCTCTACAAAATATTATAAAAATAGAGTACCCAAAATAAGGGGGAAAAATCTGACGGTTGAGCATGACCTTAGGACAAGTCACCTCCTTGCAGAACCGTTGTCCATGAAACAGTACTGTCTCTACGATGTACTGAACCCCAGGCCCTTCATGGGTTGTAGTGGTAAAAGTTTTTTTGTTTTGTTTTTTATATCTTCCTTTTAATTTATTTTGTCAATACACAGGATTCACTGTCATAAGTAACTATGGGTCTCAGGACTGTTTCGTATACAGTGATATTTTCTTGGTTAGATAGGGTTTTAAACTTTCATGTTTTTTGCAGGGCATGGAGAGACTTGTTAACTGCAGGCAGCCTCGCATTCACTTCTTCTTTCATCCTGTTGCCATCTGTTATGACAAAGCCTAGTTACTTAAAACTCCTTGTCCTTTCGAAATTGTGTATACCAATCTGCAAATTTTAGATTCCCCTTCCTTCAATATAATTAACTTCCTCTGGACAAAATTGAACTTAACTGCTTATTTACCATAGCCGCAGATATTTCATATATATTTTTTACTTAAAAACAGCTGCTATCATTAGTAGAGTGATCATAATAATCTTCTATATGATCTCTATAATTTAAATATTTATTATATCTGGCTTTACCCCGGAAGATCTTGTTTAGTAGAATAATAAAATTATGTAAACATTATTAATCTTTTAGTAACAAAAACATATTCTATTGGTTTAGTTTTTCCTAAAATTTCTCACGAGTTTTTTTAACTAATAGAGATCACTATCGAAACCACAAGCATTATAATGCTTATAGCCTACAGCACAATGTAGTGATTCTAAAAGACAAAGATTTTTTAAAACTGTGTAAAATATAATGTTTTTTGGGAGTTATTTTATCCCAAACCCTAAACATTAAAAAAAAAGAATAATGTATACAATCATGTCTGAAAAATGTTTTCCAAAAACTAGCATCCTAAAACCTAAGTGATTGAATACAGTTAAATCTCCATGAGTATATATCATCTCACACATACACAAGTGCACGCAAACATATGTATTTTCGCTGTTCAAAATTTTTTCAACCATTTAAAAATTTGCACAGTTCCTTATAACTCAAGAACAGATGACTTAAATTTTTCAAATGTTTCAAGATGCATCAAAATGGAGAACTAAGCCTTTTATAAAGCCCAACTTGTCATGAACAATCAAAACTGTATGGGTCTTGGCCACATCAAGGCGTCGCCTCCACTCTCCTCTGTCTTGTGCCAAAGACCTCCAAGCTCTGGATCCAACAATGCCACCAGCGTCCCTCTCGGCCTCGTCTGCCCATCTAAGCCTAGCTATTCTTATATGCTGAACCACGTCTAGCTCCTATTACACCTGATATAGCTCTGCATTCTGCCTGAGTCTAAATTGATCACCAACTCTTACTGCTCCAAATATCCTTCTTAATATTTTTCTTTCGAAGAGCAATAAACTGTTGGCATCTGCCCTGAACAGAGGCCAGGTTTCCTATCTGTAAGTTACAATAGGTCTGATAATTGTCTTGTAAAGCATCACCTTGGCTCTTCTTGATATCAGATGACTTCTTAAAATTTTTTCCATCCCAAAATAACACTTATTAGCAGTCAAAATTCATCTTTGAACTTCTGTGTCAGTTGAGTTATCCACTTTGATCAGAGAGCCAAGGTAAACAAAACCGTCGACACTTTCAAATGTGTAGGTGCCAAACATGATACTGAATGCCATGTAAGGCTATAGCCAGACCATATATTTGGTCTTTGCCTGATTCACTTGAAGACCCATACGCCGTCCAGCATTTTCCAGAGCAAGAAATGCTTGTTGCAAATCCTTTGTGTTCTTCAACAATATCTGTGTCATCCACATAGGCTATTATTTGGATGGACTTAGTCAGAATCGCACTAGTGGCTTGTAACCCTGAGTCTCTTATGAACTTTTGCAAAATTGAATAACAGGTCCATCACCTTGTCTCAGATCCCTAACTTGTCATTTACATTTGACGATTATTCTCAAGGAGAAAATTATTCACAAAAAATAAATCAAAATTAAAAATTGTTTCTATTTATCTGAGATCACTTTTTCTTTATAGAAAAGGTCTTTCCCCCAAGTTTTTCAACATCCAGGAGATCCAATATTTTGACTGAAATTTATCCCTACTTTTATAGTGTTGCTCATTATAGAAAGTAACCATACATACAGGATTTCAGCTCATTTGATTCTATGGAAGCGTCCAAATGATATATTGAATTATATGAGGCATCCCTTAAATTTTAAATTCTGAAAGTTCAAGAGGTTGTTGAAGGGATTTAAAACACACCTCATCTACGATTCAAAGTTAAATTCCACTATTTTCGAGGAAATTGAGGATAAAAAGTTCCATAAAACAATTCAAATTGCTAGAGCAAAGGCTAATGAATATAAGGATTTTTATATAGAAATATTTTAAGACTAAACATTCTCTCTCAAAAAATAAAACGTAAAATAATAGAAAATAAAGTAGACAGTATTAAAAATCCTAGATATTCCTCTTGATACAAAAAAATTACTTCAAAACTTTGGCTGAATGAACTATGAAAGTATTCCAATGTTGACAAGCATTCTGAGGATTTTTTTTCTTTTTTTTTAAAGTAATTCTTACATATCCTGTCGATGGCCTTTTTCATTCTATCGTAAAAACCAAGTGATTAAAGCAGCAATGCCACATCTCCATGTTTTAATGAAGGTTTCTTGAAATAAGTGTTAAAATAAACAAAGTTATGGAAACAAAATTAATAAAAAGTATCACTTCATTTTAAATTTAATTTTCATATGTTTATGAAATAAAGATAATTTGTTTTAATTTATTAAAGCTAAACATCCTAACCCAAAGTTAATAGAAATTAAAATCTGAGGGGTAATCAAAATTAGCAACTAGAAACAAGGTTAATAAATCAAAAATTAGAATAATGACATCAAAGCAATATTAATAAATTTACTTCAAAATAGATGCGTAATAGATGAATAACTCCTAACCTCATCATGAAATATTGAATAGAAAACATATGCTTATTTAAATTTGATAAATAACAGTATTAAACTATTATAGAATTAAGTTTTAAATATATTAATGGCAGTAAAATATATTCCTGAATGTTATGAAATAGTCCTGGATGCAAATAAGTAAATATTTTTAATTCAGAACAAAATTTTAATATTCTCCTAAATAAGCAGACTCAATTTCGTAATATATATAATTAATATGGTAAAATAGTTTAAGAATAAGTTTAAAAAATATTATCTAATATTCTAAAAAATATCAACTTCACATTCCTAAATGCCTTTTAATTAATTTTTTTTTTTCAATATGAGATTTAATATGCATATAACTCAGACATTTGTAGAGACAAAAATGTAAACTGTTTCAGAATCTGTGCACAGACTTAAAAAAATTTATTTTTTTAAAAATTGTTTTAATTTGGTATTTTTAATAATTTCCATTGTTTAAGATGTCAAGAATCCAAATATCAAATTTTAAAAATTCTATCTACCTAACACGGCTTTTCTCCCAGCTATTGAACCAACATTCTTGGGATATTACTAAAGCCATGGGCCACTATAGGATGATCCTAGAAACTTTACATTACTGGCTGCCATTTCGTTTAGAAATATATGAACATTTTCAATGAATACGACTAAGATAAAAGTTTATCCTTGATAGTATTTGAAAGTGTTAAAGCAACTTTAAAATAAAACTGTAAAAAAAGGGTAAAATTGATAATGTTAATTGACAATACAGGTCAGAGAATTTAAGAATGCTATAATATTTCAGGCTAATTTCTGATTTTAGTTTTTATAAATTAATAAGTATAATAAAAGTTAGATTATGCCTTAAAACTTTCAAAAGCATGTTGTTACAGAGTTAATCAAATTATAAATAAAACTGACATTGTTACCTTTACACTTTGAAACATAAAATGTTTGCCCTCCCATCTGGGCTACAACTGAGAAATTATATATCTTAGCCACTAGGTAAAAGTGAATCGTAATACAATCGTCTCAAAAAATAGAACAAAATAACTGAAATTAGGTCCATTAAAAGAAAGAATAGCATTCACTCTCATAATTATAGCATCATTAGACATTTAGTATCTTCAAAATGATAACAGTACTTCATAATAATCCTAATCATGATTATAACAAAAAAGGAGTACTGTGACTTTACTAAAGTATACACTTACATACACTACAACCAAGAATATTGCTCTAAAGGCTATTGATTGAGAACAATATTATTTATTATTCGACAAATGGTATTGATTGAGTGAATTATACAGCCAAGAACTTGCCTCATTAATATAAAGCAACCATTTAGAATAGAAAAACATGGAGTATTTATTAGCCAAATGACAATCTCTCAAACATTAGTTTTTGCTAAAAATGACTAAAAAAATATTAATTAAGGTCCTTAAAATAAGTAAGCAATTGGTAACTAACTATATAAGTTATGAAAAACATTAATATTTATAAGAGGTTCCACTTGGACAACCTCAAAATGAATAATCATTATGTTTTGGAGAATCTTCACATGCTAAAGGTTTAAAATTAAAGTTCTTCTCTAGTAACTAATATACACCTCCTTTAATAATAAATAAACTGTCCTATTAAACACTCGCAATTTTTTAATGCATTTCCAAAACTGCAAGTCTATATTATAAAATCAGATACAATTTAAGAATTATAACAAAACAGTAATGAACGAAATTGAAAATAAAATTATACATTTCAGTCATAGCATAGTTTTATGAAGATATCTATAAGATTTAAATGTTGACACCTAACCATCCAATTACTTTTTAAAAAACTACAATAACATTTGTAAGACAGAAGAGGTTGATTCAGCCCAATTATGACGAGGTGACTCAGCTAAACTATTGAATGAAAAATAAATAAACACTTTATAGAGTTTAACTTAATCATTATAAAATCACCGATATTTGGTCAGATTAGATCGAGCTATTGAAACAATACCTCCAATGTACCATCTTAACTAGAGAAGGGGACAAAAAGATATTAATATTTTCCACGTTATAATTTATAGGAAATAAACTGCTTTACGCAACTAATAAAACTTTTCAATACCTGAGTTAATAAATCTTATTTTGAATTCAAATTGAACACATCAAGTCCACAAGACAATTTATTTAAACAACCAGTTACACAAACACATGAAAAGAAACCAGTATTTCAGTAGGAGCATTAAAATAGGAAATAAATAGAATACACATTACGTATTGAGTCATCTTGAGCTTCATTGGCTTGGCTTACAGGTGAGAAGAGACAGTCAATTTCTTCTAATATTGGTGCACTGGATGTCGAGGAGTCTTCGAAAGTTACATCAACATTAGTGGATGGTGCTGGCAACGGAATTGGAGGTAAATCTGGTATTGGTGGTACAACAAACTCATCATCTGTCCTAAAAGTAAACTTATGTTACTCTTCATCTTCAATGACAAATTAAACATTGTAAGAATATTAAAATACCCAAATGATTCAACAAAACTAAATAAATTCATAAATCATTTGTTAAGCAATAATGATAATCGATAAAAATTAAGGAAGATGATGATCTTTATGTGGAAAAGTATTAATTACAATGTAACAACTTATTAGTTCAGAAATCATCTAAAAGTACACAATTAAACACGAGAATAAGAAATGCCTACCATGTATTTTCTAGTCCCATGTTATCACTCTCGAAAACACCATCTAAGCTAGGAGGATAAATGGTAAAAATGTTTTTTAATTCCGAGTGATGCTTCGGAACATCGATTTCCGAAGATAACAGTCCTACATCACAGTCCATTAAAGGAAATTAAAAAGAGCATGCCAGTCACTAATCTACTTATTAAAGGAAATGGAATGAAACCGATAAGTATTAAAACTGTATCCAACAAAGTTCATAACAATAAGCACTTCACTGATACTACACGTTACAGGTGACAGAACACAGCAAAGAGAAAAACTGTATGGCAAGGGTTGCCAACACCATTAAACTCAGAGGCAATGAGAACATGCAGATGAAAAACGCGTAATTTAGCCAGATTAAAAAAAGATTTAGGTTAAATATAGGAAATATTATATGCATAAAATAATTTTCAGAGGATTAAGTCATCATTCAGTGCATATTTAAATTTGAGTTACTCCCCCCCCGTAGTTATTAGAGCATGTTAATGACCTAAATAAAGCGATTCGGTATCTCGTTTAGAAATTTCTATATCATTTTTAATTTTATATTTTAAAACTATCGTTAAAGAATTCCTTCCTAATCATTTATTCAGAAGTCTCAGATCTGAGTAATATGACTCATTTGAGATAGGTTATAGTTGAGAGTTGCCTTATTAGGTTATCGAAGTGAAATTCAAAATCCAGGTCAGGTTCACTGAGTTATTCCCAATTGATTGCCTTAAAAATGCAGGTAAATTACTTCTTGAATCATTTTCCTCATGATTTGCCATAAGTATTACTTAATTTATTTTGATTAGGACCCCAATGAAGACACTGAATGGAATGACATCTTACGAAGCAAAGGGATTCTTCCTCCTAAAGAAAAAGAAATAACAGAAGATGAGATTGTAAACTTGGTAGAGCAGACCATAAAAGAGAAACAAAGCAAAGGTATTGGTATATCATGTTTTGAATTCCCTTAATGGTTTTTTTTTTAGTGAGGAAGCATGTGTATGACTCCTTGGTTTTATCATAAAACTAGGTAAAGAAAATATATAAACCTATGCAAATATCCAAATATTTGTAAATGAGGATATAAAAATCAAGAAATATGCTAGCAAAATATATCGATGACGGTGCGAAACCACAACTTTTTGGCAAAATAATTTATAAATTTTAAATCATCCAAACTATTTTGGATTTACGTGGTTTCTCTCTCATTGTTACTACATAATTAGCTATACGTTTGGGGGCGAATTGACTGTTCTGAAAAATTGTCTCCATTTTATTGTATTTCTTGCTCCTGCTGGTTCTGGCCAGTTAAGCTGATTCCTTTACCTGTGTAGTGTGTTTGTTGATAATTAACACATGTAAAACCTGATCAACGACCCAACCATTTATCATGAAACATTTGCAGAAAGTGCACCTTTATCCTATTTTGGTTTGATCTGAAACTCAGTGCTGTTCAGATAAATTCAGTTCTTATAGTATAATAGTAGCTCTTTTAATATAATGTGCAAAATATCCATTTATAAAAAATTTATATTTGTTCACATTACATGTTTTAATTATTATGATATAGCACGATAATTTTGAAAATAAACTCCACACAAGTCGTCTCAGGGTGGAAAGGCTCTTTCCTTTACTACTTCTCCCTTTGTTCTCATTGTGGCTAGTTTGGAACTACTGTTTTATCTAAGCTTTCTCTTGAAGTTATTGTTGTTTTCTGTTCCACCTAGCTACCCTTTGAACCTTTGTACTTATTATTGTTATGTGTTTTAGACTCCGCTCAGGTGACAGAAATCCCTTTCACCTATCACCCCTCCCCTGCTTCCGATTTTGCTAAAGGTTATTATGTAAATTGTTGGAAGTTAACCTTGGTATAATTATGAAGAAATCAGTTAGGAGTTCAGTGGAAACAGCATAAATAAACGTTATTTTTGTTGTGTGCCGAAATTTTAGCCTAAGTCTCAAGTTATTGTCAGGGATGAGGAAAAGCAAAATATCAACATTATCAGCAGCGGTAGAACCAAATATAGTGATCAAATATGTTAATAAACAGAAATAACAGGGCTACTCAAAACTATAAGTTTGTTTGTAATGCATTAGGACCCTTGGTGGTCACTCTCTAGGAGGACACTTTTTTGCTATCATCCGCAAATCCACCTACTGTTATGAAGCCAGTGGTTTATTGAAAATGCCATGCTATAAATTTTACTATTCTAACATATAACCGTTATTAAAAATTGTAGCACCAATTTTTTTAAAATTTTGTTTTATGGTTTTTCAGAAGAGAAAAATTTGGAAGATTGCTCGCTAGATGAACTTGATTTGTTAGAAGATGAAGAAGACGAAAGGGTTCTTCTTGAATACAAAAACAAACGGCTGGCCGAAATAAAATCTTACATGCAGAAAGCAAAGTATGGGCAAGTATCGGAGATTTCTGGTCAGGACTACGTTAATAAAGTCAACAAAGCTGGTGAAGGTGTATGGGTCATTCTTCATTTGTACAAAACTGGGTAAGTAGTTCATTTTAAGATAGTTTTGGGGTATGTTATTGGCTGATTATGTGTTGCCAAATTATTTTAAATTATAGCAATATTTTGTCTCCTTAAATTAATTTACCTGTACTTAATTGAAATGCATGTAATTATGCATTTGCCCATAAACTTTTAATGGTTAAAAATATTGCTAAGTGAAATAAAATTAAGACAAAATATGTTAATTAGAATAAAGAGTAATTGGAATTATTTTTAGTATACCATATTCCATTAATAGATTTTACATGCTACATTTTGATGATTATTCCACAGGTTGTCGCTTCCAGTTGTTACATGTTTTAACTGTTTATTCTTTTATTTTTTATTATTTTCCGAAAATTCAAGTTATTGTGAGCCTTAAGTATGGACAAGAGAATGTAATAGTGAGAAATGTGTATATTTTGGTAATCATTTCATGTAGAAATGAAAGCTTCAATAAACAAATATCATCTATACTTCGGAATATTATTTGAAACTTTTATTTCTTGATGAAATGATTACCAAAATCTAGTCTTACCCATGACATTCTCTTTTCCATACTAAAGCTTTTATTTTTGGAAAATATTAAAAATGAAACGAATAAACAGTTAAAAACTTGTATCTCTACTTGGAGTGACAACCTGCGGAACAGATACATACAGTTTTATACCTTTAATTATTTTCACTTATTCACTGTTTAATATTTTATTAAGTATTTTAAATGGGAAAATAAAATTAGTTTAAGATATAGCTGCAATTTATACTTTAAATAAGTAGAAACTTACAAGAATTTTCTGGAATTATTTACTTAATAAATCATTAGAAATATTTGTTGTGAAATATTTCTTATTTTGAATATTATAATATACTATAATATGTAATTGCCTTATAAAACTCATATAGTGTCTTTAGATGGTTACCTCATGAGATGTTTTTTTTTTCAAGGATACCTTTGTGCTCTCTGCTGAATTTACATTTATCTGAATTGGCACGTAAATTTCCTACTGTCAAATTTCTTAAAAGCATCTTTACTACTTGTATTCCTAATTTCCCAGACAAAAACTTGCCGACCATATTCGTTTACTTTGAAGGAGAAATGAAAAAGCAATTTATCGGACCTCAGGAATTTAGAAGAGAAGATATTACATGCGAAGGTAGGCAGATATCAATTTAATATATTATGTCAAAGACTTATCAAGCTTTAGTTTTATCAGCTAAATGAAACTGGTAATGAACTATTAATCTGTCCAACAGTTCTGTTTGCTTTTTACGGTGATTCCTTTTAGCATAGAAGCTGGTATTATCCTTCATAATATTTGTGAATATTATTTACAAAAAGTCATAATTCGAGCACCTACAATTTCTACAGAAAACACTTGAAATCCGTGTTAAAAAATGTAACGCTATGCCCAACAATTATTTTATTAATATCAAATCAATTGAAATTTTACTATCTAACATTTTTATATAAATCAATAAAGATTTAATATATAAAGGCGGTAAACACACGGTCAGTTTGGTGTGTTAGTTAGATGTAATCATTTCTAACTGACACACCGAACTGAACGCAACATTCGCATCCACACGCTCACTTTGGTGTGTCAGTTCGATGTGATCATTTCTAACTGACACACCGAACTGAACGAAACATTCGCATCCACACGCTCACTTCAGTGTGTCAGTTCAATGTGCTACCCCTTGGAAGCTGCAGTCTTTCTTATTGTGTTTTGTGTTATGTATTTAACATATTAAACACAATTTTTACACCATGTTTTCAGACGATAAATTGTTATTTCTATATAGTGCTGTGGCTTGTGTTATAGTGGAAAGGAGAAAGCGGAGAATAAAGCGACATGTATGGGTTAATAAAATATTAAACACACAGACGAGTCTGGAACGCGATTTAAAGGGTGATGTCTATCTAAACGACACCTGTACGCATGCTCAGATAATTGATGTGACACACCGAACTGAAGCAACGGTACACAAGGTCATTTCGGACTGACGTTGAAATGACGAATTTCCATCTGTCCGTCCGTTCAGTTTTTTTATATGAGCTCACATCAATTTAGCCTACACACGGTCATTTCGGTGTGTCAGTTCGATGTGAACACACCAAACTGACACACCGAAATGACCATGTTTAGAGGCCTTAAGAAACATATGATTTACGAAAAAAACAATATGTACCAAAAGCATTCATACACAACTATATGAATATTACACACTTATAACATTTTTTTTATACAAGCTGGAAATCTCAATAGACACCTGAGGCCAAAATTCTTCAGATAGTGTGGGACTCCAACCCACTAAAACCACCTTGTGCAACAACTGAGCTAGCCCAACAAGTCGCTCCTCTTTCATGTGGAAAATCTCGGGTGTGAGATATAGCCCATTGGACTAATCTCCCAATTCAGTGGAATTTTCTTTCATTTGGAGTTTTAATTTATTTACTTTGCATAATTCGTTTTAATAGCAAATCACTAGGCTTTACACTTATAGCATAAACAATGTCTTGCAAATAACGTAATGGATATTTGCCAACTTTTTTTTTTTAAATAAATAAAATTTTGTCCAATTCATAATTTTTTTGTGCTGGAGTGAAGATTAATTTTCAGAATTTTTATATACTTTACTTGATATATAATTTATATAATATAAATATCATCAATAAGGTCAAGAAAGCTCACATCGCCATCATTCATACACCTTCAATCCATGACAGATTAGCCACCATATTTTACCGTTTCAACAAGTAATGAAGTATTAGATGCCTTCCTCGAATTATATCTGTAGATAATGTCTTTATTTGTTGTATTGGACCTCTTCATAATTTTACCCATTTTATACTTCTGAATCCACCGCTTTGATTCAGAAGTTTCTTCTGGTTTGTGCCCCATTTTAATTGTTTGTGTACTTGATACTTCTTGAGGTATGTATTGTAAATAAACTGAAAGTTAAAACAGTTAAAAAGTTAAGAGTTAATGGTAAGAAGAAGATTAAAGAATTATAATCTAAAGTCAAGAGTTGGACTACTTTTGACCTCTGTCAGTTTTACTTTTTTACTGTAAGTTGAAAACATAATCAATTGGCGAATGAATTGAAATTATGATCAAGCTTTATTTTGTTTGCCTTGGAAAACATTCAACAGCGAAAATCAGTATAATACACAGGTATTAAAAATGTATATATGAAAAATAAATTTAATTTATTCAGATGTACAAATATTTATATCTCTGGCTGTATATGGTATATTATATCCCTGAATCATTCATTCTTTGATTGATAAAAAAGCTTAATATTTTTATAATTACATAAGCATTATTGAATATTATATATTATATTTTATATATTACTATTATAAAGCATTTCCGCCCAATCATCTGTTCATATTTGTATTAATTGTTCATTTCTGTTTCAGAATTAGAATGGATGTTAGGAAAGACTGGAGCGATTCAAACTGAAATCGAAGAAGACCCTAGACCCAAACCAAAACCTAGGGATATTCTGTTCACCTCCCTCAGGAACGAAGTTGGTGGTGACAATGACTGGTTTTAACTTGGTCGAACTTGCTCAAAATTGAATATATGTATTTATATTTTATACTTGAATATAGTTTGAGAACTATATTGGTTTCTACGACATCTTTTAAGTTTTTTATGTTTGTTTTGTGTGAAAAAATATTTTTTTTTATGTTTGCTTATTTATATTTTAATATTCTGTAAAAATCAAAGATTAATGTAAAATTTTTGTATGACCACAAATGCCAAAGTTATATATTTTAATAGTTTACAGTATTAAAAGATAAAAAAAAAATCATTTTTTATCTTGTAACTTGTAAAAATATTTTTTTTTATTTATGAGAGAGTCATAAGTAACCCTGATAAAGGTTCTCAATTAATCTTAGTTGACTGACTATGTCAACCAATTTTATATGAAATTTACTAAATTTTTTTCCACATGCACAAAATTATATGTATATACACACATATATACAAATTTATATTTACATATACAGATTTATATTCATTGCTCAGTTTGATGCAGTTTCTGTTTGTTCTATTATAATAGTTTAAATAGGTTATTTGAGTTATGAGTAAAATAAATTTTACATTTATTTAAAAAAAATTATAATTTAATATTCAAAATAGAATGTATTCATGTTATTGAACATCATTTCATGTTTTTTTAAAAATAATTTATTATTTTATATTGAAAATTATGCTATGATTACATTAATGATATTAAGTTCTTTAATATTTGAATATTTCTCATATCTCCTGAAAATCTTGTTAACTATAGTTATCAATGGTGGTAGTCCAAATTCAGTTTATTGTAATAATTTTATTGAAATATTTATTATCTCTAAGAGATATTTATTAATAATTTTTCCAGTGTAATGGAATGCTGTGGATTGTAAGAAATATTTTTATTATTTTTAAAATATTAGTATTTGTTATTAAATTTATATAAAAATAAATGTTAATAAATAAAATTTATTAATATCTGGACTTTTTAAAAATAAATTCCTTCATTATGCCCATATAATTTATTTTGTATTATGGAAATTAAAACTATAAAAATTGGCACTTCCATTTACTTTAATATTTATGTGTATATGTTTCAGAAGATGTTGAATATTATTTAAAATGATAGATAAAATACATTGATACCATTAAAGGAATCCTATTTTGATTTACCAAAGAACAAATTATTACCATATCGCACATTTGGTGCTATAACGTCACTTATGCAATTTTTGTCAGAACTGAACTGAGTATGTTTATATTTTTTTAATAGCAATTAGTGAGATGTTTGCTTTTACTTTAAAATGAAGTTTAAAGCTGTTTAAATATTATCATTTTATTTGTTTAGCCGAGAAGAACTATACGTTACCATAGGATGTTGAATTTTCAAATGCTTCTCCTGAAAAATTATATCATTTGCATAAGTCACGTTTTAGCAAAAAATCATAATGTTTACTAGAGTGAATAAAACGGCACTATTAAAAAATAAGTTATTCTTATTTTTGTGTTATCTTTGACTGCACCCCCTGGCAATTTCTATCTTTCATTAGAATAAATAGCATGGACATCATAATAAACCACCAGATTTTCCCATACTGAAGAATACCAATGTTACAGATGCTGTGTGAGCTCCTGGAAGGTCTTCAGCCCCTAATAAGTCATTTCATGGCTTATAACAAGTGTATATAAGTATACATACATATACAATAAGTGTATGTATATAATATAATTATATATTAATATATATAATTTATCTACCAAGGTTGGGGTCGAAGTTGGGACCTAGGCACCCCAGCACAGTACTTGAGTACTCTCCCAAATAATATAAATAATTAAATTATTAATTCTAATAATCGCTTAAACTTATGCAAATTCCATAATCTTTTAATGATACGGTCCTTACCAAGTACTGAATCCAAAACCCATCATGGGTTGTATTGGTACAGATTTTTATATTATTTAGGATAGAATATGATACTTATTTCCCAGGTTTCCAGCATAAAGTGGTAGTTAAAGTCCTGTTGCGTTAGGCTATTTCTATGCACAATCTTATCTGTATCAGCAGTATATATAAAAAACAAAAGGAAATTATACCAGTTTAAATTACTGATTTTGAATTACCCATTATTGGCTATGTTCGTCATTCTCAAAGAAGCTAATACTTTGCTTTATTGGTTACAAAATTTATAAGGGTGCGACATAAAAATGACGGGACTTTAACTACCTCTACCACCCTAAGGAATAAGTACTGAAAATATGTTTCCACAGAAGCAAAACTTGTTTAAATAGACACTCATGAGGGCTGCCTATAGAAGTGAAAACTGAAACCTTTGGAATAACTGTGTTCTTTTTTAAATTTCTAAATCAATTATAGTCTGAATTGTTTAAATTTAAAATTTGTAAATTTAGTTTATTAATATTAGCCTGGTTTTCACATATACTGGCACTCTGAACAATAATAATATACACTTTCAAGTAGTTTATTTATTAATCAAAACAGATGATAGCCTGCACAAGGTCAATACAAAATATCAATAATTTAATTGAATTAATAATAATTGTTTATAGTTATATTTTTTGTACCTTGTATTTGTATTTACATAGATGATAAACTTTATTTTCATTTTTTGCATTATTATCAACCTCCTGCCTGTAGTGATTCAGCTTCTGCTTTATGAGGATGATATTGTCCCCATTGCAGACTCCACAGAAAAGTTACAGCAAGCCGTGAATGAATGGGATGAAGAGCTCCGTAGGAAAGGCATGCAAATCAATACCAGCAAGAGCAAGATCTTGCAAGTAGGAAGGGTACAGGAAGAAATCCATATATACTGCAACGGAGGAGAGATGGAAGCAGTCACGGATTTCACCTACCTCGGAGCAATAATGAACGGTACTGGGAAATTAGACTTTGAAATCTCAAACAGGATAAACAAAGCAAACTCGGTCTACTACCAGATCTGTAATGCTGTTGTTGGGAAGCGAGAAGTAGGCAGAAAAGTGAAGCTCAACATCTTCAAGTCGGTATATCTACCTGTGCTCCTGTATGTTGGATACTAACGGACAGGCTGGAGAGTAGAATCACGGCTGTAGAGATGAAATATCTTCGAAGAATCTCAGGAAAACAAGAAGAGATCGTATCCGCAATGAAACGATCAGGGAGGAACTCAGGATCGTGGCAATGAAGGAGATGCTCGAGGCCCGCCAATTAAAATGGTTTGGGCATGTTCTGAGGATGGAGGACTGCAGGGACCCATTGAAGACGATGGACTACATCCCTGAAGGTAGAAGAGCACGAGGACGCCCTAGAATGTCCTATCTGGAATATGTCGAACGTTTGTGCAGGAAAAGAGGCAAAAATATCCGCCAGGCGAGGAACCTAGCTAGGAACAGGGAAGAGTGACAGTCCTGGTTAAGCGCTCCCCTACGCTGAGAGGCACCATAAGGGTGATGGGAAAGAAGAAGAAGCATTATTATCATCTTTAAGTTTGTTTGTTTTTCTCCTCTTCAACAGGATTGGCATTGGTATATTTCATACAGCCTTGTTTAAGATCTTCAAGTTCAACAATAGTTAGATAATTTCATAGAACAAGATGTTTTTTAACTATGACAAATAAAATCCTTTATGGAAAACAAACAGTTAGTTACTAGTTTTTGAAGTTTTAAGTTGTTAATAGTATCAATTGCACAACTATTATAAGGCTTTTTTATTAAATATAATTATTCGTCTATGAATGGAATTCTAGGCTTTAAACTAAAGTTGATTAAAGCTAATTGTATAATTCATGTACAGGCCAATAGGTGTCGCCAGTCGATGATGCAAACTCTCATGTTTTTTTCTACCAAAAATCGATAAACGTGGCTAAAGTTTTCGTTTCAAGAAATTTGAGAATTTATTTCAAGCGGCTTGGTTAATGGAAAATGAGCATACAATGCTCTCATATTTTTTAAATTTTATTTTTAATGAGAAATATTCAACACCTATCAACTAACACCTATGACACCCCAGAGAGAGGAAGCAGAGAAGCCAGTGCTTCTCTAAATAGCGTTCGCCCGAGGCAGTCCCTAAGTAGGGTTGCTTTTTGCCCTTGCACATAATCGCCGCACACATTAGTAAGGGCGAATTAATCGCTCCCAAGAGTTGCTCTCATTTATAGCAGCCAGCTCATCTCCCATCCACCGCACCCATTTTTTCTTTCACCCATTTCCCTTCCAATCCTCTGCATATTTAGTCCAAGTATTCGGTCTCATCTGTTCGCTGTATTTCGACCTTAGGATATAATAAAGGTCCGTTTCTTATACAATTTCATTACACAACAGCGGTCTACAGGAAGAGAAATTCTTTATTGGTTTCTAGAGATCGTATTGTTATCTTCATTTGTTAAAATGATTAACTCTTTATCAGTGTTTTGCAAACAATAATAAAACTGTGAAATTCTTAGTCTTACCACAAAAAAATCGCCGGTTTGGGCGTTTTAACTGTTTAATTTATTTATATTTTTTGTAGATAAACAAACCCACTAAAGAGTTAAACAAACACCCAACAGATCATTTTCAGTTGATTTCGGAGGTTTTCCAAAACCTAAATTTAGTTATTGAATGTTGAAAAAAATATTCATATTCATTGATCTTTAATTAGGCAATTCTTTTTGTGAGACCTTACGGGTTTTTCTTCATGCTATGGTATTGTCTATTTCAATGGACTACATTTATTTATAAACACTTTATACTTTTTTATTTATTGATATTTACAACTGTATTACAACAATACAACAAGTAAATAGGCTAGGTGATACATAATGACATGAGATAATGACAAGTAGAGAATCGGCCCAATGGTAGTACTCAAATCACAAGTTCAACTAAGAAGTTCACGTGGCCATCTTCTGTTTGTTTGTTCATTTAACGTCACTTTATACTGCTATGGCTAATCGGACGAATTTTATAAGAATGATTTTGGATTGCAGGGATTGGATACGAGAGGAATTCGATGGCTTTGTGGAGCCCCAAAGCTCTACTCCGTAAGTCCAAATTGTTTGTATGATGGTCATGCAGATGAGTCTTTTGTAGTTAATTGGGAGCTTAGAGAGTTTGTCTAGTAAGTGTTGAAGTAGCCTGAAACATCGAGCGGTTTCTTGTCTTTTCAGCCTTGTATGAGGATACCAGATTAATCGTTTATCGAGATGCAACCCTAAGTATCGGATCTGTTCTACAGGCATTAGAGGGATATTATTAAATAATACTGAAGGGCAGGAAATCATTGGACACTTTATACTTGAATTTCAAATCCGACTGTGAACGATAATTCATTTAATCTGTTAACAGCCATGGACGAACCCTGTGGAATCTACAGACCCTCCTCAACCAGCTTCTATAAAGAATCATTGTACAATAGTTTCTGTATAGTTTATTAAATTTAATTTTGTGTTTCGTCATATTCCTTTTGTTATTGTCTAATTAAAATGAACAGAATAACACTTTGGGAATAGCCTTGTTTAAAAGAAGTAGAAATTAAGTACTTCCAGAAGCTCAGAATAATTCCAAGAAGAAATTTTGTGAACAAAGACATCAAATGGATTTTGACAAGTTTAGAAATGGAGATGTTTTCGTCGAAACTGTTGGAAAAATTTATACAAGAAGAGAAACGTGGATATAAGTGTCTAGAATTAGTATTTTATTATTACATTTTGTAGATTTCAATTTCCATTAATATGAATAAGAAGGTGGGTGCTACCTGTATCTGAATTATCAGTGTTCAGGTCATAAACAGTGGTGGTTAACACTAAAAAACAATACGTAAAAAAATTAAATAACGCACACTCAAATGACTCAAATGAGACGAATGATAACGAGAGGTTAAACGAGATAAGGAAGTAGGTTTCATGGCAACCTGATAAATTATAAGTACTGCGTTACGTTACCAGGTAAAACCGGTCTACTTAAAAAAAATAACACCGTTTCAAGAATTTTCGTTTCGCTTAAGAAGGAAATTGAATAATGGAGCGGAAATAGTCTACCCTAACCAGCCATTTGTACTTCGCTAAGGGCCGACCTGACCGTTGGCAGCCCTGGAGGAATGGAGTCATTTAGAGAGGGAAGGTAAAGGGCATTATACACGGGGCCGTGGAACTGTGTATTGGGGAGATAGGGCAAATGGATGACCTCTAATCTGCAAGCCGTTTAGGGCCTTTATTGAAAAATCATATTTCACCAAGGAGTTGCTGGAAAAAACGCGCGGTTGGCCACTAGTGATTAACGGCTCCCACGTGGGGCCAGAGCCTATATGTCACTGCCTTATTGCTGGTCAGCAGGCGGGGATCAGTCCGCGTCTCGGTAATGGAGGATCATTTGTTGTGGGAGTGTGTGGGCGCGTCTTAATAAGTATTATGCTAATTATAAAGTAAGAATATTATTATTGAAATAGCTTTTGCCCGCGGCTTCGCTAACTTGGTATTTGGTCACATAAAGTTTCGTGACAGATCATTTTAAATAAATAATTTAATTTTTTTTAAACTATAAGTTACTCGTACATTCAAAATTTCAGAAGTCTAACTTCAACACTGACGGATTCCATACAATGTTTGAACCCCTGTTATATCAAGGGGGAAACCCTTGTGGGTGGAATTATCCAAATTTCTTTCTTAAATTATACAAAGTACCTATCTGCAAATTTCAAGATAAGTTCCTGATTTGCCTTTAATTATGTACTATAATGAATTCTCCACAGTACCTAAAAAACTGTCTGGAGGGGCACGTGCTCCGTGCTCCCCTCCCTAAATCCGCCCTTGCTGTAGCCCATGTGTTATTCTGATGTATAATCTATATTACTATAAAGTTTCATCCAAATCCGTTCAGTAGTTTTTGCGTGAAAGAGGGACAAACATACAAACTTTCGCATTTATAATATTACTAGCTTATGCCCGCTGGCTTCGCTCGCGTGGAATTTGGTCTGCCACATAAAGTTTCGTGAAAGATCATTTAAAATAAATAATTTAATTATTTTTTTAAAATATAAGTTACTCCTACATCCAAAATTTCAGATGTCTAACTTCAAAACTGACGGATTCTATACAACCTTTGAACTCCTATTATTTTATAGGGGAAACCCTTGGGGTGGAATTATCCAAATGTCTTTCTTAAACTATACAAGGAACCTATCTGCATATTTCAAGATAAGTTCCTAAGTTACTGATTTGCCTTTAATTATGTACTGTAATGAATTCTCCTCAGTACCTAAAAAACTATCTGGGTGGCAGGTGCTTCGTGCTCCCCCCTAAATCTGCCCTTGCTATAACCTATGTGTTATTATGATGTATAACCTACATTACTGTAAAGTTTCATCCAAATTCTTTTAGTAGTTTTTGCGTCAATGAGTAACAAACATACATACAAATTTTCGCATTTATAATATTAGTAGGATATCAAAACTATAGTTTCACTCATGTTCATTCTGTTATTTTAACAACTATTAAAACAACTATATAGTGATTAGTCTTTAATTATGTACTATAATGGATTCTCCACAGTGCCTTAAAAATTGTCTGAGTTCGGGCACTTGCCCCCGTGCCCCCCCTAAATCCGCCCTTGCTGTAGCCAATGTGATATTCTGATGTATAACCTATATTAATATAAAGTTTCATCCAAATCCGTTCAGTAGTTTTTGCGTGAAAGAGAGACAAACATACAAACTTTCGCATTTATAATATTAGTAGGATATCCGGTTAAAAAAAAATCATCCTTGACTATGAGGCTGCTAAACTTCACTCCTTTTTTTTAAAGGAAAAATTTGGCATGCCTCAAAGCCATCATAGTTATTCTTAATTAACATCAGCTGTAACATAACTCACGGAATACCTTAAAATCCAATGAACTGAAGTACAATAGGAAGAACCAGCACGACAGAATTATTTATTTATGAGGGTTTTGGTTGGATTATTATGAATAATTGTAATAATTTGGAGTGTAATCACTAAAAAAAAATAAGAGAGGATCACCTGTGGTGTAGTGGTTAGCTTACTAACCTACTGTGGTCCGTAGCTCGACAGCTGACTCTAGAATTTTTTTGTTCATTTAAAGTCACTTTTATGCTGCTATGGCTAATCAGAGGATGCTACAGTGGGAGCTCTAAATTTTGCCTGTCCAGGTTTAATTGGAATAGGGATTTTTAACGAGTACCTGACATCAGGCTCGGGACATCCATTTAAGGTCACTTCCGAAGAACGGTATAACAAAGGATTTTTACTCTCTTAAAAAATCTTATCGCCACTTGCCAGGCTAGGAAGCCGCCATCTTGGATTAGTAGGTTGTTATGCTAACCAATAGATCACAGGTCACCCCTAGACTCTAAGATTTTATCAAGGGAGCAAAAAAATACCTAGTTATGCCTTCGGGGGTACCCTGCCTATACGGTGTCAGGCACTCGATTAAGATCCCTATCCTAACTATACCTCAGTTGGCAAAATTTAAGACTCTCAATGTAGCATCGTCCTTTTGGCCATAACAGCATTATGTAACTTAAGTTTATAAACAAAAACAGTGGTAAGGATTACACCTTAGGATAACCAAGGATTTTTTTATTCCATTTAAAAACTACTGACGCCGGACTGCGAACCCGCGATGGTGAGCATAGTTTAGTGTTGTGTTAACCACTAGGCCACAGGTGACCCAATTTAAT
This sequence comes from Arma custos, assembly GCA_037127475.1. Classification (NCBI taxonomy): domain Eukaryota; kingdom Metazoa; phylum Arthropoda; class Insecta; order Hemiptera; family Pentatomidae; genus Arma; species Arma custos. The sequence continues at coordinate 85,356,810 of CM073763.1, read as the reverse complement.
TCTAATTCTTAAAGCTTGATCGAAAGTAATTCAAGCAATTACAAATCGTTGTCAATTTATTAAAATTTCATTCATACAAACAGTAATAGAAATCGTAAGATAAATTAATGTTCAGTAACTGCGTTTATTTTAATATTTTTGTGAGATCGAGTCCTTAAGGAAGTATAATTATATTTTAAACAGAGCGAAAGGTAGAAGCCAAAACGAAATTGTAGGGTTTATTGGAAGTGCCTTTCCTCCATGTGAATCCTCTCTCCGATAATTTAGTTCTAGCGCCGTTCTCTTCGGCAAACAGCCTTTGAGGAGACGTCTCCTAATTCTGCAACCTCCGCCCTTCTGATATTAGAAGACAATCCTTAAGGCGTAAACAAATATTAATTAAGAGGAAATGAGAGAGAGATGATGCCTTAAGAGTGGAAGCTTCCTTCTCCCTTTGCTAAGAAAAAGAAACCCGGCCGAAATGCAAATTGATCAAAGCGTTTAATCCCTTATCCACAGTTCGTTAAGCCCAAATCCTTCCTCCAACTTTATTATTTGCCTAATCAAGGCCTCCGGTTCCTCGTTACAAATCGCCCGTCTTAAGTTCGACCTGGACTTTTTACAATTCTAATATCAAGACTTCTTCTGAACCAGCGGGAGTCGAGATACCTCCCCCCTTCTGTAGGAGGGACGTGTCCGGAATAATCTTCTTCGGGTTTATTAATTTGTTTGCTACTTTTTTCATTTTACTTTTCCACTTTCCTTATTTTACAGATGCCATTTACATCTCTCATCTGACCCCCTCCCTCTCTTCCCCTTTAGTGCCCGAACAAATATATTAGTCTCTTCCCCTTCGACGGCTTCTGTTTATCTTCCTGATCTGGTTTCTTACTTTATATTATGAGTACTTTTCTGTTGGCATCATGAAGTCTTCTCTTATTTTCGAAATAATGAGTATTAATTTATACTGCTATGCATCAGATTATACTTTTTATTGGTAACATAAAGTTGAATTGGAGATTATTGCCTCATTAATATTTTTTGCTTGGGGATTTTTTTTTAATAAGAAAACGGAATTAGAGAAAACAGGGTCTTCAGAATGAAAAAGAAGAAAAACTTTAGGAAAAAAAAATGTATTACAACTAACCCTGAAGGGTGCTGGGTTCAGTACATGTTACAGACGATACTGTTTCTAAGGCAACGGCTGTGGAGGGAGAAATGCCTGTGATTTGGCAGAAATCCCGCTCAACCGTCAGTACTCACCCCCCCCCCCCCAGTTTAGGATACCCGCTTTATAGTGACTGAGTGTGCCCCAGGAAAGCCTTTTGATTCCACAGGGTTCATCCATGGCAATTAAACAAATTAAATATTTTATCTACAACAGCCGAATTGCACTCTACACCTTCACTACAGCAATTCAGCGGGCTACACACTGGGCTCTATACTCAACTGCCAATTTTTTTACTATTTAAAAGCACCGAATTTATAAAGAATGTAATCCTACCCTACGTGGGTGCAAAGGTCTCACTGAGTCCGTCCCTGACTGTTAAATAATTTATCTGCCACAGCTGGATTGAATTCGGAGCCTTCCACACAAGAACTCAGTGGTATAATCTCTGAGCCATCCCGCTTCCCTTAGGATTAATAGTATTAATTTAAAAAATTAATTTTTTATCATTCAGGCAAGTTTTATCATTCTTCCAAGAAAAATACATATTTATTCGGAAAAAAAGTTGTTTTATTTTATGTATTCGACAATATAAGCTGATAGCTGGTGGTCTTACAAGACGTTTTAATCATTTATATGCGACATACTTATACTTATCATTGTATTATCTGTAGTTATATATAAACTATATAAACCATTAAAAAAAGTATCATTAACCAGTAGTGGGAGTATTCAGTGGTATTGGCCAGATGTGTAATGTTACTGATCACAATATAGTGAGAAATATGCTCTTACAGATTAATCTCTGTTCTTCATTATAGGTCTTAACCTAAGAAATTTTGACCAATGCAGAGTCTAATGAAGCTATTAAAACGAGGATTCAAGCTTTTTTTTATTATTTCTTTAATTCTTACAGAATTATGCATCATTCTGGTTATCAATATGTTCATTTTTAACTTTAGCATCGCACAATGTCCACATAATGTTTTGCTCTCTTCTCATGTCCTGCATTCTTCGTGATTCATAGCCCGTTTCCTGAGTATTCTCCCAATCCTCTCCCCAACTTCATCGGACTTCTTCTCCTCCTTCTTCATAATCACCTCGAGACCGGAGACGGACAGGCCGATTAGTCCCGGTTTTTCGGTTGTGGAGTTTGCAGAGAGGTCCGGAGGAGAAAAAAGAAAGACGGATGTTGGATGATTGTTGGACCCTCGTCAATAAAGAGAACGGACAGGGGGAAGAAAGAAAGAGCTCCCTGTAATAAAAACTTGTAATGGATGTGTGTGATATCCGCAGGGGCCCCTGGGAGCGCCACCATCGATCTGACTTATGGCTCCCCTAAATACTACACTCTCTTATCTACCTCCTCCCCCCCATCTTTTTTAACGGTTCGTCAGTTCGTCCTGTTATTACTTTATTTTTAATGGTCGTTTTAAACAGAGTTTTCACAGTGAGCTATTGTATGTGGTGGTTTATACTAGCAGTAGTTGTATTATAGATGATATACATTTTAGAGAAGATTAAAAGGCTGTCATATATATCCTGTACAAAAAAAAACCCAACATCTTTATTAAAAATTTTAATTAAAGCAAAAAGGAATGTTTATTTTTCACGACTTCATTATAGGACAGTAGGTGTTTAGCTGGCACATTATTTGTAGCAATTCTCGATGTTTTATGTGAAATTTTTATGATACTGGTTTTGACGGTTTAACCTATTTATTCCGGTACTTTCCTCTTTTACGGGGGCCATCACTCATAAGGGGAGATGATACTGCAATCTTGTAGCCTTTGACGTTTATCGCTGTACATGTTTACTGTTTTTTTTTGTTGTTTTCATTTATAAAACATGATGCAAAAGTGAGATCTTCCGAAAACAAAGATCGAAGTTTTATCATTCTTCCAAGAAAAAGACATATTTATTCGGAAAAAAGTTGTATTATTTTATGTATTCGACAATATAAGCTGATAGCTGGTGGTCTAACAAGACGTTTTTAGTTTATCCTTTATAATAATTGAATAATAATTGAATTTGTGGCTATATGTTATACTATATGCAGACACCTATGTAAAAATGCGTTGTTTTTTCATTTATTTCTTCTTCAATATTAAGACTCGTCCACGATTGGAAGATAAGAATAGACTTTGTTTTTCTCTTTCTTTATATCTAATAATTAGTATTTGCCTGCAATATTGCGACCTTTTTCAGTTTACTATCTATTAAAGTAAACAACAGTCTCCTCTTTTAAATTTTAATTTAATATTTTAAAAATAAGATGGCCTCGTGACCCAAGTTGAATTTGTTATTTGAGCGTGTAAATGCAGTGGGTAGTTTCTCTACTTGCCTTTATCTCATGCCAATATGTATCATTCATTCTATCTACTTGTGACATTATTGTTATACAGTTGTATATTTCAATAAAAATAAAAATTTAAAACAAGGATAGGATTAATAGAAGCTATTTTTTAAATTAAAGTCTGTAAACTCGAGTCCATCCATGATCACTCGATGAGACTGCATGTAACCAACCGCAGCCCACCAAAGTTATGGAGATGAGATCTTCAGAGAACTTGTGCAGGGAAAAAAAAACAAAAAAAAAGAGAAAAGTTATAATTAATGGAGTTAAGTTTAGAACCATCACTCATATTCCGAATGATAAATATCTGGTCCTCTTTGGTAATGACTGCTACTTCACGGAATATTCCCCAACTTCGACTTAATGTTTTCTTATTACTTGCATCTTTAAATTCTTTTATACCCGGCCATTATCTCTTTAATGTACTATTCCGGCGAGTATTAATAATAAATTGCAACTAATAATAATTATTATGAGAGTTGGTTTTCTCTTATAATATTCTTGAATAATGCTGAAAGCAATGTTGCTGGGGATTGGAGAATTTTCAGGAAATTCATAAACATCACGAATTTTTCAAGCTTCACACTTGATCTAGGTCCTTATTGGTGATTTTTTCCGGAAGAAACCGAAAAAAATAAAGGCAAACTAAGTTTATGACAAACATGAAGACAGCTCCAAAGAAACTAAAAACATTAAACGGCCAAATTTGCAAAACTGAAAAATTCAAATATTTAGTTGATATAATATAACAAATTATATATCATAAAAGGAAGCCATTAAGATGAAGGCAACTTTTCACCTCACCAAAGATACATACACCAAGAAGCAATATTCTTATATATTAAGAAGAATATTCTTAAGTGCTAAACTTAGACACTACTCAATAATAATCCACCCAGAGACATTGTGTGCAGCAGAATGTTTGATCCTGAAAAAGGAAATCTATAAATCACGAAGAGAAAGATGTTAAGACAAATTTTGAGACCAATTAAAAGAGGGGACCATTATAAACGATGCCACAACCATGAACTCTACACGCACATAGAACAAATTACAGATGATTGGGAAATCAGTTCTATGGACACCTACAAAGAATGGACCCGTGAATATTTACAAAAAGAGCATTCGTGTATCTTTAAACGTCGATTAAAGAAACTGAAAAGGACATGGAAGAGCTCGAGGCTCTCCCCATGGTATTGATGGACGTTCTTCAATTTCAGAACGCTCCGGGTTTTCGAGAAAGACCAAAGATAAAAACGGGTGAAATTTGGAAGAAGAGGAAAATCAAAGAAAATTTGGACAGAATGGATGAGATATGGAAAAAAAGAACAGATGAAACAGACGTAGTCCATTCTTTACCATAATAGTTAGCATAACAACCTTCTAAGCCCAAGATCGCGTGTTCACATCCCGGCAGGTAGCCCTAGGATTTTTTAAACGGAGTAAAATATCCTTGGTTCTGCCATTTTTCGGAAGGGACGTTAAACGTGGATCCCGAGCCTATGTGATATCAGTTACTCGCTAAATATATAATAATATTCTCGCTAAACGGGAAGGCACAATTTAGGGCTCCCAATGTAGCATCGTCCTAATAGCCATAGCAGCATAAAGTGAAGTTAAATGAACAAATAAACAAACAATAAAACCTAGTGAGATAATGTTGGGGGGGATAGTAAGATTAGTGGGGTTTCAAAATATTTTATTAATACATAAAACGCTATTCCCCTCATAAAAATATGTTTATTAGTATAAAATAATAATTATTTAAATCATAAAAATGGAATGGTTTTACGTAAATAAAAATCCTAAGTTTATACTCCGGAAATATTGAGCGAAATCATTTTAACACCATTATGATGATATGAGGGACTTTAGTTTTTGTTTTTCCAATTCTCCTCCAATTGGAAAAACCACAGCTGCCCTACACATCCTGATTTTTCGTCCATTTCCTCGCTGTTAGCGGTGCATCGCCTCCCCTGGGGACAGTGCGGTAGGGACAGTTCATTTGGTGGCGACCACAGCGCGCGGCTTCGAATCCCGACGGGATAATTCCGCGGCTGTGGGACAGAATCAATCTCCCATTCCCTCGCAGGTTAATAAACCGTGACAAGCAGTAGATAGGCCTAACGGCTCTCTCCATTGTCCTCTAAACGGATATCACGGCTCTAATAGTCTTGCAGATGCATAAATCATTTAATTACTAATGTTGGTCTTCATCAATTAATTATGCTATTTTCATTTCTCATTAATGGTATAATTATGTTTCACGATCACCGTCACAACGTATAATTGGGAAAATCCGCAAATAAACTGACCCCGATTAATCAATTATAGCCTAATGTTTGAGATGTTGCAATTGGAAGAAAATAATTGAGCGAAAATGTGATGTCCAAATCACATAACTAATTACAGACAATTTGAAAGAATCCAAAAACTCTTTTTTTTTTTAAAAAGAGTCCAAAGACTTTTTTTATTTATCACAAATTATTATACATGACTCGGCGGTACTCCTTACCTTCAAACCCACCCTAGATTTTGAATTTCCAAAAATACAATTTATAATTATTATTTTTACTCAAAATGAAATAAAACTTTGATAACGCAAAATTCGAAAAAGAAGTGATAGGTAATTTTAATACACGTTTTATCATTAAATACGTTGGTGAGATAAACTAGATTGCCAAATCACTAGTGAGCTAAATCTACCCTTCAACAAATTCCTTTAATTTTACTGTTTCTAAGCCAACCGTTGTGCAGAGAATTGATTTGGTTGAGATTACATTGATCCGACAGGTTTTCCCTAAGGAAACCACTTTAAAGAGGTTGGGTGAGCACAATTTATGAATAAATAGATTAAGTAATTTATTTGTCTAAGCCGGATTTCAACACAGGGCAGCAACTCAGCGCCCCACATACTGAGCTACTCTGCTTCCTAGAGTACTGTTTAGGATGTAAAAACTTGGGTTCAGTACATGGTAGAGATTGCGCAAGGACAAAGGCTGTGCTAAATAGGTAATAATAACACAAAAGTTATCACTTGGTACGTTATTAAGAAGAACTACTTCGAATAAGATATACTTGTAATTGGATGGTAAAAATTCCTCACCTTGTACTGTTTTTAAGTCAACGGTTGAGCAGAGAAGTGATTGTCCCTGCCACGCCAAACCACCAAGTTTTCCCCGAATTAAGGCTGCTCACATTTCAGATCTTCGGTGAGGCCCATAAAAGTCTGCAGATCCCAGAGGGTCCATCCTCGGCTGTTGATAGATTAAATAAATTAAGAGCGGACTAATTTTAAATGTTTTTCTAGCACATCTGCGATTCATTTTATCTGTTTTGCAATTGATTGAGCATATTATATTGAAATATAGTTATAAACATTTTAATTTTTTTACTATTTGTCCGTTCCTAATTGCTGCCTTATCATTGCATCGTCAAATGCATATAGGACAGCTGTAACCTCTATATCGGACCTAGAGGGCCAGCAAGGGCCTTATGTAAACGGATGACCAGACAACTCAATCCCAGGCTGCAGTAAACACAATATAGCGGCCTTCCTTTATATTTGATCTCGTCCTCGGAAGCAGCCATCAACCGCTTCCAATTCCCTTCAGAGCTGACATCCAACCAGCCAGGAAAGGGAACATTACTAGACGGGAACATGTATTAGGGCGTTCTAAAATCGTGGAAGTGGGGTAAATAGGAATAAATACATCTGTCAAATAAAAAAGTAATGTTCAACATTAATATTTCTCGTCATATAATAATATAATGTACACATTTTAAATATGTTTTATATTTAAAAGAATTATTTAAAAATTCTCTAGGTTTTAGAACTTTTATTGTGATGTATAAAAGAGACTATGACCCACGAAGAGTCTTGGGTTGTAGTGGTACACATGTAAAAACAGTACATGGTAGAGACTGTACTGTTTCTAGGACAACGGCTGAGTAGCGAGTCAATTTTCCCCCTAGATCACACTCAACCATCAGATTTACACCCAATTTCGTGTATCCACTTTATAGAGGCTGGGCTAGCACTAGGTAGGTCATCAGATTCCACAGGGGTCAACTATGGCTGATAAAATATCAAATAATTTATCTGTTATAGCCAGATTTAAATTTTACTAACAAGGACTAATTTTAAATGTTTTTCTAGCACATCTGTGATTCATTTTATCTGTTTTGCAATTGATTGAGCATATTATATTGAAACGTTAGTTTGAGACATTCGACGTTTTATTAATTTAGTAATTTTATGGTCTAAAACGTAACTTATATTTATGCATTTTCTATTTTTCTTTTTATAATTTAAACTTTAATTGTAAAATAGTTTATCATACTTAAATATTTAATTGCAAAACAATCTATAGGCATGCTAATAAAGAGATATATCTACGTTTATATGGAAAATAAAACCATTAAACCCCTGAAGAGCGCTAGAGCAGAGTAGCTAAATGTGTAGACCGCTGAGCTGCTGTGCTGAAGGTCTCGAGTGCGAATCCGGGTGTTGCAGGCAAAATATTTAATCCGTTAACAGCCAAGGATGAACCCTGTTATTATAGATTATATAAATAATTAAATATATGTATTTGTAATTTATAATTTCTAGTTTAATTATAATTCAGTTTTATCATAATTTGTCAGGCATATGATACCTACCAATACCTCAGACAACTGATACCTATCAGTTGAATTGCTAAAGATATTTTTGATAAATCCGCCCTTTACATTTCTTTATTCACTCGATCTATTTATTCTTCCAAATTATTAACAGTTCAAATATTTTTAAGTTTTGAAATAACAAACAAAAAATACGTAGCCCCCTCCCCCGAAAATTACTAGACATCCCCTATTAAATAATTTTTTTTAATAATATCGCAGTTCAGGTAAAATGTGTCTGAACAAGAAATAAAAACTGTTTAACTTTATATTTTTAACTTCTTAAATCTGACTACGACATTTTTAAAAGAAGACTTTGGTGGGCTAGGCAATCGACCTGCATCGAAAAAATCTTTAGATATGCGCGATCTCTAGTGAGAAATCGATTAACTAAATGAAAAAGGGCTCGTAATATTTCTGCCAAGATATATTGAATACAATTTGTTTCAAATTTATGAAAGAGTAGAGCGATCTAATGTTATTTTTAATTAAAGAATTTCTTGAATAATAATGAAATCGTCGAAATATAATTATAACAAAAAGCCAGTCCGGTCTAAATGAACAGTAATTTAAACGGGAGTGGCTAAAGCTTTAAATGATTATATCCTTTATTATAACATTATTACAAAAATAACAATAGAAAAACTTTGTTTGCCAAAGAGTGTATTTGTTTCCAACTATGTTCTATATATAAATATATAGATATAGGGAATAAGTTGTGAAGTTAAGAAGTAATTGAAATTGGTTTAGAGAATACAATTAATATATTGAAAGAGTAATACAAAATTAATCACGTGTCAAAAATTGTTTTTTAAGCCTCAATAAAGCTTTTAAAGGACGGCTATAAAAATTAAAAAATATATACAATTGATTGAAAAACCTTTTTGAAGGTTTAAACCCTCTGTAATAAATATTTGAAGCTTGACATACTACCTTGTTTCATATAAATAAATTTATGTTTTTATACCTTAATAATAATTGAATTTTATATATTTGAATTTATCTTTTTTTTTTAAATATTATTAATATTCCACAATCATCCTTATTTTGTATTCAATATTTTCTAATTGCATTAAAGCTTATGTTAGAAGTAATATTATTTCAATGTACAAGGGATGGCGAAATTAAATATTGTATGTACCTATCAAGTTTTTATAAAGAAAATATATATTATGTAGACAATGTTAATTTATATAAAATTAATATTTCAAGTGGATAATTAAACTATTTACTTCATTAAATGTGTTTAAATGAATAATATTAATCAAAGTAATAAAAATGATTTATGAATTTCATAATCTACCTCAATAAAAATATGAAGTGAAAAATCTTACATCCAGTAAACTATAGTGCTTCTTCTGAAATAGTAAGGATAAAAGGCCATCTTTTATAGTGTACTACCAAAACTACAAAAAATATACTCAGAAATAGCAATTAGCAGATGTTATAGAATTAGACCTATTTAATTATTTAGAAGTAATTAAATAATTATTGTAGTGTTGTATAAAGAATAATTATTCGAAATTAAATTATTTTGAAAAAATAGTTGATCGTTACTAGTTATATATCGTAATATTTTAAACGGACAGTACCTAGCTTTTTGGCGGAACGGTTCGCGAGCCAATCAGAAGACCGATTTCTCTATAACTTAATTATCCGTTCGGACACCTGCAACAAGTCTTAGTTTCTTGGTCGTGTTCGGGTAGTGCGGATTTCGGTGTGATTTGTTATTTGGTGAATTATTACTTTGAAAGTGTTTTAATAAAAGTGCCGCCCCGTTTTATCTAAATGTGTTCGTTTTCGTCACGAATTCGCAGTTTAATTTTAAATTGCATAAATATATTCATTTTTGCTTAAAAATATAGTGCGTTTAAGTGAAATTAGTGAATAGTGAAATATAAAAAAGTGGCCATATTGGAATAAGTGTGTAAGTATAAATCTGAAATAAAAACGAGATTGAACTTTTTATTTTAATAATATTAAAGATAGCCTATAGAATTTTACTGAATATTTTAAAGTTTAGAATTTAAGGAAAGTAATCATTTACCCACTGAGCTTTTAAAGATAAAATGAATAAATAATTTAATCAAATAAATATCAAATTTAATGAATAAACCTTATTTTTGATGAATTAACTTTTAATATATTCAAATTAATTTATATTCTATAAATTTAAGAAACCCATCAAGATGTAATAAATAATATATGCTTTCACTAGATTTAATGTTAAAGGTTGCCTTTGCAATTTTTTAAACTTTTATTTAATATTTATATATATATATATATATATATATATATATATATATATATATATATATATATATATTTTTTTTTTAATATTGTATTTACAGTCCCTGATGTGACTAAAACAACCATTTGAAAAAATTTAACAGTAAATTATTGCAGCTTTTCATGACACAGTTCAAAGAGAGATTACTATGAAATATTAAATATGTAATAACTTCTGTTTCAGTTTTATTTTTTTGAAAAGGGCTTTTGTTTCAATAAAAGCAGTGGTGAAGTGCAGTGAAAGTGGTGAAGCGTGTGAAGTGCAAAGTGCAGTAAGTATCTAAAACAATAATTTGTAAATAGAATAGAAAAATAATTTTATTCTGGTACCAGGTCCCTTAAGAATAACAGATGTGTACAAAATTTAATAAACATATATTAAATCTAATGTGAAGGATATCTTTACCATTTTCTTATATAAAGTTTCAGAACTTATTTCTTTTTTTCCAAAAATAGATATCCTTTTTCAAATTTTTCTTTATCAAATTTATTATTACTTTTAAATCTGTTGTAGCTACTATACCTTATTTTTTACAAGACATTGTAAAAATGTAGTATAGTAACACAAATTGAGTTTCAAAAATTCAAAAATTGACTATTTCACATTTGTCGCTTTTTTGGCCAATAAATTTTGTATAATACACTTTATTTCTCATGTTTTTCGTTCAGTTCAGAAACTGAAGTTTTGAGCGAAATAAAGTGCTTGACTGAACTAGAAAAAGATTTGAACAAATTAATTCTTGAAAATTTTTAGTTGTCTCCTATTGATCCTGATATGTTCTTTCATTCATTCTTATTTCAGCTGAACAATTAAATATGTTCTATCATCATATATTATATAAATATTTTTATTGGCATTATATACAATAATTCCTATTTTAAAACTCTGTTTTTTTGGGTTTCTTTTATGCTATGGCTTGACATTTGAAATTCAACTTGAATCTTCCAGTCGCCCAGAGTATATTTGAATTCAACTAATGTCAAGTCACAGAATGATGATAAAATAATATCAACATAAACCATTTTTTGTTATTCAATCTGGTTTAATAAAAGGAACTGATTTTGAGTCACTGGTGATATTTCATCACGTGTATGCTTTGCCGAACCTGGGAAAAAAATTGGAATACTGATTTAAAAACCTTTGACTAATTTTTTGGTTTATTTTTAGCAAATTATTTTATAATATCATAGCGGCTCAATGCTCTGAAGAAATTAGTTGTGATAAGTATATTTAATTTTCAAATTCTTTTTAGGATTCTTCACGTGCTATGATTTTAATTAAATGTTTGATTTTAAATTACATGGAAAAAATTCTAATTTTGTTTCTTATTGGAAGATTCATTCATTATTAATTAATTTCTTCATTTTCTTCAAATCTGAATTAATAAATAAACTTAAAGAAAAATATTTTATAATCTTAAGTTTATATGAATTTTTTATGAAAATCAATCAGAAAATGCAGCATTTCCTTGATAATTCTCATCAAAATTTCTTTGGAACTAATGAAGAGATTCATTCATGTGTTTTAAAACAATATTTGCTAATAGTTGGGTTTGATTATTTTTTTAATTTTATTTTAATTTTTGAAAAAAATAACTCAATAATATGTAAGTTCTACTATCGTAGTGTACTTTATGTTATTAGTGGTTATTACATAAACATTGTAAAAACATTTCAGGTGCTATGATGGTGAATATCAGTGTGCTGTGGTATAGCAATGTGTTGCAGTATAGCAGTGTGTTGCGGAATAGCAGTTTGTTGCAGAATAGTGATGTGTTGCAGAATAGCGGTGTGTTGCAGAATAGCGGTGTTCTGCGGAATGGCAGTGTGCTGCAGTCTGCTGTAAGTTCTTATTACATTAATATACTTCCATTTCGATATAGTCAAACTTATTTTTAATTACTCAATTAATCCTGGCGTTAATACAGATTTTTTTTATTAATAGCCATGTTAATTATATTTAAAGTAAATATACCCAAAATATTTAATTTTTCATTAATTTAAATTTTCTATTTGAATATAGTATAAGCGTTATGAGAACATCAGTATCAAATAGTTATAGTGTGCCAAACAGCAACCCGCCTCTTTTTCACCAGGATTGATTGGCATGGTATGGAAACACTCTCGATTCATTACGACTTTGTATTGTTAGGGATTTGTGTTAGAAAATATTATTAAAGAACAATGATCAATTCAACATAAAACATTTTTTCAACAATTGATCAATATGGTCTAGGAATGTTTTTGTCAATTTATTAAACAATTGTTGATTCACTAAATATTTAGTTCCAAATATTTTTTTAATTTAGAAGATAATAAATTAAATTTTACTATTCTATATAATATAAATTTTTATAGATTTTAGATAAATTTCAAATTTCACCTATTTTTTTAACCATTGGTTAAGAAATTTTAATGTATTTCTTTTTAATACTAACTGAAAATATAATGTTATTTTTCACTATATTATCTTATTCAATGATGAAGTTCACACAGAATTTTAAAGTTAAGCTACTCGATGTACTATATATCATCTATAATGTTTTATTAATGTAACTTATTATTTATCGTTTGATTTCTCCTTAATATTAGGAATAGTGATATATTGTCAGTGGCAAATATAATGAAGAACCTTCATGGTTAGTAATTGTTGAGATTTTTTTTATTAATTGCGAACAATCAGTAATTAGATTATTAAATAATTATAAAAATATCTCCCAATCCTTCACAAACTAATCAATATTCATCAATTTCTGATAAAAGTATTTCATTAAGCTCTCTATTTTTATTGAAAACTAACGGAAAACATATTCGCTCAAATTTTTGTAAGGTGTAGTAGTTCAGATATACCTGTTGAGTTGAATGTATTATTTTTATATTTGACTAAATATAAAATGTTTATTTTACATAAAAAAAATAATTAAACAATGTTCTATGCCCAAGATCGAGGATTTGCAGCCTGGCAGATGGCCATAGTATTTTTAAAAGGGAGTGAAAAATCCTTAGTTTAGCCGTCTTTCAGAAGAGGCGTAAAATGGGGTAACCCACACAATGCCAGGTACTCATTAGTTATTAACTTTTTAGGAATTTGTTTGTTACTAATCTCAAATACTTTACGATCCCATCTTAATCTTGCGACGCTATTACTTCAATAATATTAACTGACTACATGCTCCGAAATTCCGTTTTGTAATCTTCTAATTTCTCCAGTAGTCCGATCCTTTTTCGGTCCAAATATTCTACACAATACCATATTTTTGAATACTTTAAAGTGTTGTTCATCCTTTAGAGTTAGTGGCCACGTTTCACATTCGCAAAGAAGAGTTTGGAGAATGATAGTTTTATAAATTCTAATTTTTATTTTTTGGGACAAAAGATGCTAGCTTAGTAATGTCAAGACATTACAATGACAACAATACAAATATTTTTAATTACGATGTAAGCATTAATTGTGAGTGATATAGTAATGGAATTAATTAAATATAAGAGACTGCTAGGTAGAAAAAGAGGATTGAAATTTAATAAAAAAAAAAAAAAATACCTGTGCCTGTTCACTACAACTCATGAAGAGTCTTGGGTTCCATACCTGGTAGAGACTGCATTGTTTCTTGGGAAAAGTTTGTGTAGGGACTTGATTTGTCTTAGATCAAGCTCCACCGCTAAGTTTTTCCCCTATTTTGAGTACCTATATTATAGAGGTTGGATGGGCCCTGGAGGGTCCCAGATCCCAAAGATCTATCCCTGGCTGTTTACAGACTAAATAAACTCTCCCATAGCAAGATTTGAACCCCGGACCTTCGGCACGGCAACTCAGTGGTCTACCATTGAGCCATTGCCTTTAACAAAGTAATATATAAGAAAATTAATTTAAGTAATAATTCTTTTTATTTTACTAAAGAAAAGCATGTAATTATTTTGTATAATATTTATTCCAATGAGAACTAAATTTTTTTTGTTATCATGTTTTATCCAACATGCATTAATGTCACTTATCATTGAGTTATTATGTATTATATAATCTATGTAACGTATGTAATATATTTTAAAATTTTTAATATTTTCTAAATTTATTCTTATTTTTCAAAATTATTATTATAGTCATTATTTTGGGTGTTGTTGGATATGTATTACATACTGTAAACTATAGTTCTCTAGATATTGGATGAAAATGATTTGAATGGTTGTAGATCCAGAGAAGTATGAGGGACTGAGATAAATTAAGAGTTTGTAGTTGATGAATTAGTTTATTTTAGGGAGAAAATAATTACTCTTCTTCTTTATCTTCCTCCTTACACCTTTGAGCATCAAGGTACCTCATCAACCCAGGATTGCCACCTGTCTCTATCTTTCGCCAGAATTCTCTAATCCTGTATACTCTCCCCAACTTGGTAATATAATTGGAGTAAGACTGCCTTGGTCTAACTCTAGGTCTAGCACCTGTGGTTTTGGCTTCCATTAACTTCCTTGGATCCCTGTGCTAATGGCATGTCCAAACCATTTGAGCTGGTGTTTCTCCAGAGTTTCTTTCAGGGAGGCAATGTGTGGTTCCTCTCTTATTATGGTCTCATTCCATTTCCTATCTCTTCTTGTCTTGAAAGTTACCCGGTGAAGGAATTTAATTTTTGCAACTGTTAAATGACTCCTGACTTTATCCAGGAGTAGATCCAGATCCAGGAGGAGGATCCAACTCTCAGTCCCGTATAAGGAAACTATCAAATATACACTTTTGAATCTGCGGAGTTTCATGCCCTTTCCTACTTCTTGTTTGCCTACAATGGTGTTGTAGATCTGGTCGTATTTATTACTTGCTTTTCTACTCCTATTCGAAATGACTTGTTCTACTTTCCCATTTCTGAATATCATTGTGCATCCTTTTCGTAATAAAATGGAATTCATCTATTACTATCGATTCTTTTTCATTATATACAATATATATCTATCTTCAGGATTTCTTCCAAATTGTTAGATTTTACTTTTGTTTGAATTTATAATCATACCTTTCATGGCAAGCTCTACTTCCCATTTGTTTATGGTCCACTGCAGATTTTCAGAAGTATCAGAACAGGGTAATATTCTCAGTGTATACTATGCCTTGTCCGCACATTATATATGGCAAGTCCACATATTACTGTGCCCCATTGTAGTTCTCGCAGTCCTTCTTATTTTTCTCTTATACATATTATAAGGATTTCTTCCATGAAGACTATAAAGAGAAGTTGACTGAAACTGTCTCTCTTTTTTAGTAAATAAATACAGAGGTTTTTATTATTTATTTATTTATTATTAAGGGAAAAGTACTGACATTTTTCTTTAGCAATTAAATTACAATAGTTATTATAAACATAATTGCTGCTTGTGAATAGGTTTTGTACCATATAATGTATAATTTTTATTTTCCGAATGGCACATGGCTTGTAATTTCCTGGTTTGGTCTACTGATTTAAGTTTGTTTTAAGATTTTGCATTTCTTGATTATTAAAGAAATCTTACAGCTTTGAACCGGCTTTCCTTCAGAAATTGCCCACCCATGACACTTGAAATTTTATTATGAAGTATAAAGCTGTTAATACTTGACTTTTAATAAGGAATGTAATGTAGAATTGCATTTGCAAATAGGTTGAATTGGTGGTGTGACTAAAGTATTGACCGAATTAAAATTTTCCAGGCCTCCTTTTGTTCGAGGATCTAGTAACACTAATATTAAAATTAAAAATAATGCATAAGGTAAGGGATTATTTCTTCATGTTTGATTTAAAAATCAGTCTCCACTTAAGGAACCAAAAGATGATAGGAGAGAAAGTCTATCATTATGGATTTTTCAGAAATGGATGAATGGAGTCTGCGTTTAGGTTTTTCAAAAATTAAGAATAAAGAGAGCAAGATTTATTTTGCAACACATAGAAATATCAGGAACAGTAGTGTGGAATCATGAATACTTATTAAAGGGATAGGCAAACTTTTCATGATCGGGTGTCAACATTATCAACCATAATGAGGGTATTAAAGAGACATTTGGATCAGAGGTATTTTCATATTAAGATAGTCTTTTGGTAAATAATAGGAAATATTTTACTAAGGAAATAATTACATAGTTGAATGAACGTTCTTACATTTATAAACGTTCTTTTGCATAACAATGGTTATGTTTTATAATTTGTTTTTACGTATTATACTTTATTTTTTGAACTAATGTGGGGCTCATAAAATTATCAAAGGGTCACGGGGTGACAGACTGCCGACCCCTGACCCCTGACTTACTGCGTTGTGTGTTTAATAGTAGTAGGGAGCCGTAATAAAATAATATTGCTTATTTTTGATTTTTAATTGTTTTTAGTAGGTAAACAAATCATGTTAAATTATGTAATATATGGCATCAGTTCCGCAGGTTGTCGCTTCGAGTTAAGTCACAACAAGTATTGACTTTTCATTTGTTTCCTTTTTAATATTCTCGAAAATAAAAATAATCCTGAGTTTTAGTGTGGGGACAAAATTCAATCATGAGAAATGTTTGTATTTCTGTAGTAATCATTTCAGCTAGAAATGAACGTTTCAACAAACATTTCGAAATATAATTGGTGATATAACCTAAACAGAATGGGTAAGTCGGTTCTTTAATCTATAATAAGTTAATACTAGTTACTTAAATACAGTCAGTAATGAAATTATCTTTGTTTTCGGGGAAAAATAAAAAGGAAACGATTGAAATGTGTAAATGATAATACATGTTTGTTAAAACGTTCATTTCTTGGGGAAATGATTATGAAATTAAACGCATTTCCCATAATCACGGTATTTTTTTCATACTAAAACTCAGAATTATTTTTATTTTCGAGAATATTAAATATAAAATGAATGAAAAGCTGAAACTTGCGGCTTAACTCGAAGCGACGACCTGAGGAATTGATGCCCAATCAATATTAAATCATGCAGTATATAATTAATCCTACATAAGTGTTTTTTTTATTTATCTATGCATTTTAATAAATAATTATGATAATTTTACGCCATTTTGTCATTTCAAGTATACGAATCAGTAATAATTTAAAAATGACAAGCTCAAAGGATCCCCTCCTTTTTAAGTATAATTTAGGATGGAATTGTTTCAGAGGAATCCAGCCCAACAGTAATTTGGACGGTAACCTCTTGGGCCTTATAACCGCTTCATTCCCACCTTCACCCCTCCAAAAATATTTTAATACCTTTCGAAATATTCTGAACTTCCGACTGGGCTCATCATCCCCTTCTTCCTCCTATAATCGGAGTACCGCTTCTAATACAATATTATAAGCAGTCGGAGAATATTTATGCAGTGTCGAGTTTTTGCGGGGGTTTAATTTCCATCAGTTAACTGATGGGTAACGCAGAAGAATAATTTTTATTTGTGAAGTGTTTATTTGCTCTGATCTTATATAGATGCTTTCTCCACAGGGTAAATATTCATCCAACACAATATGTAAAAAGTTTAATTTTAAAAATTCATTATTCTGGGTTTTTTTTATCCCTCTTTGTTCATGACAATCAAGTTCACGTTCACACTAAATCGGTATAAAAAGGATATATTGCCACGATGTATTGATAGGAAGGTTCAATTACAGCAGCGGATGAATCGGGCCAATCTGGGTTAAAAGAATTTCGGTGAATTCGAAGAATTTCCACCGCTTGAGCTACAAAAATGAGATGTTGACTACAACCTCTAGGTTTATAGTTAATGATAAGAAAAAGAAAATGCTGGGTACACCAAGAAAGTGAAAATACTTTATTTTCTGTATGTGGCAATGGAATAGTTCCAGAATCCACTGATGAGCGCAAAGTAGATTAATTAAAATAATTACCGAATTATCTTCTTTTCTTCCCGTCATATTCACAGTACGAAATATCGGTCGATACAATTCGCAGAGGAGACCGACAAGTAGTACGTCGGGAGATATGTCACTTGAGACTGCTTCTCTGTTGAATATTTCTTTAACGGTAAGAATACAAAATACGCTTTTTGAAACCTGTAAGTTGACAAAACAATACGATGGGCATTTACATATGGAAATCGATAGTTAGTAATATTTCGTTAAAATATGCTTTACTGAATCTGCTATTGTACTTATTTTCTACCGCTTACTATTACTGATACTTAACAAATAATTCTATCGCACAATGTGGCACACTTAATAAAAAGGTTGTGAGTTTATATTGTGTATTTATTAAGACACCTGACGGGTTTTAACATCAAATGATTGATTATATTTTTATAAACAAATAAATATATAGTGTTACTTCTTTATAAAGGATAAGTTTGGAATAATATATATTCTTGTATACGTCGGATCATAGTTAGAATTAAGAAATTGTTGAAATACCAGGAGCTCTAATGTTGAACTGTACAAGTTAAGTCTCCTATTACGAGGAGAGAATAACGTAAGTGTGCTGAAAGAGATAATTCGATTGTTCCTACGAGAACAGTTTCTTACACGCTCGAAAATAATTCAGTTACTTAATCTGGTAGAGGAGCTGATACCTGCTCAGCTGTTTCCACTGGGATTCAAGTCCCAAGTAGTTCTTGTTTAACTAGCTCTTCAAATTACATATCGCGAGTTAAATCTCTCTTTTCAGTCCATTGTTCATCGAATAAGGAACGAGTATTTGTTTTTAACTGTTTTCTTTGTTTAAATGAGCTTGAAAAATGATTATGCTTCTGGAATAATTTTACATTTTTTTTATTATTCAGTTCAGTCCAGGCAGTTTAGATTATAATAAAATTAAATTACCCTAAAGTTAATTAAGATGTTAATTGAGTTACATTGAGATAAGATAAGGGGGATAAATAAAATTTAAAAGTTGTTAGATAAGACTTGCGAAAAATATCACCTTTTTTATTACGTTTTATTATACTTCACACAGCTATACATTTCTTGGCTTCATCTTGATAAAATTACCAGTTTTATTTAAAAAATGTCTAATAGGTCCAAAACATCCATAATATTATGTGTATTGTACATACGTATTAAGGTGCAAAAGTTTCCGGCCTGGATAGAAAGGTGAAAGAAAAAAACTGGTCTTACTGTTTTTCAATATATTCTCCTCTAAGTTCAACACACTTAATACAACGCTTTGGCATCATTTCTATACCATAAAAAAAATTGTCTTCTTTGTTAAAAAAAATGTTCTTCCGCTGCTGCTTGGAGCTCTTTGGGTCGGCATTATACTCGCGTAAAAATCCATTGCAGCAGTGAACCCATCATGCACTAACCTTGATCGTATGCAAATGTTCTTTGATGATCCTCAAAACACTTGTTTTTGAAAGCCCCAACCTCGGTGCTATTTCCTTGGTTTTCAGTTTGCGGTCAGACAGCAATTCTGATTCCACAAGTTGGATTATTTCAGAAGTGACAGCTTCCAATGGGCGACCGGTACCAATATGTATTCTAGACGTTCTCTCCTTAACTTAAATAATTTTGCCCATTCTTTCACTGTGGAATACGAGGGGGAGGACTGCCTGTATACATAGTCCAAGCATTCTTTAATTTGCGCAGGAGTAAGACGCTCTTTACAAAAGAATTTAATAACCGCACGGTACTCGAGTTTGAACATTGTAAAAATGGGGAGTTTCCTTCAAGGCTGAACACTAACTGATAGGACTGACGAACTGCGGGCGATGAGTATAAAGTCAGCAGGCATGGTCCTGCATAGGCGTGCAGGTCCCAACACGTTTGAGTTAGAGGAAGCAGGACAGGATGGAAACTTATCGACCTTACTACGTATGTATTATATATTATATTATATATTATATTATATATTATATATGTATTATATAGTATACATATGTATTACTTCATCACATGTATTTAAATCTAGTAGTAGAAGTCAAATATAATAATTAACATGTATGTAATAATTAACATGAGTATGTAACCCCCATACTATTATATTTAAAGATTTATATATGTTTAATTAATTTCACGAAATATTTTACAGACTCTTTTGACTTAATAGAAAAGAAATGTTAATTTCCAGAAGATGGAGCAAAATCACGAAACTTAACGATATGTAAATAATAAAGCATTATAATGGTAGTCCAATGGAGAATTTAGGAGGGTACATAACGAGGAATTGCTGAGTTGGCACTAAGTTCATATAATTGAATTGGCAGTGTAAATATATATATACACACACGAGAGAATCAACTTAAAAAAAATCTGTCAAAAAAATGTCAAAGTGTTTACCCAAAAATATTTTCATAGTTAAAAAATAAAAGATAACTACAGAGAAAACTATGCTATAAAACAGTTTTAAAATTTGTTTATTACAAAAAATATTGAATTAAAAATCAAAGAAGATAATGTTTTCGAAAAATAGATAAATATTTAACAATTTTTCTTAATGCTAATGTTTATTATCTAAAATAACTGTTAAATTTAACTTAAAAATTAGCATAGTTACATAATTCATTAAGTGAGTTTATGAATTATTTCATAAGATATTTTAGTTAGTAATAATTTATTATCTTTATTCTTACATTTTTATAAAAATACAAAAAAAGAAAGCCTGTACCACAACAACCTATGAAGTATCTTGGGGTTCAGAACTGCTTCTCGGACAGAGGGAGGTGATATGCCCAAGATCACGCTCAACCGAGAGGTTTTCCACCTTATAGAGCCCGGGTGAGCCCCGGGAAGGTCCTGAATCCCGTAGGATACATCTCCGGCTGCTAACAGATTAAATAAAATCTGCCATTAGCGGGATTCGAACCCAGGACCTTCGGTATAGCAACTCAGCGCTCTACTACTGAGTTACTCCGTTCTCTGATAATGCTTAAATATTTAATTAAGTTTTTGTGCCTGTATATTAATTTCAAATGTGATTTATATTATTAATAAGATTTATTTTACGCAACGATATAAAATAAATGCAGAGCTATTATAATATTAATAAAGTCGGCCTAATACTCTTTGTTGCTCGCCCCAAGTTCATTGTTCGCCAACTTACGCCCTCCTCAGTCTAGGAGTAAATCATTCTCACAAATTATATTTCCCTAAAGGCTGTAGAAATTCAGGCTGTGAGCTACTGTTTAAGATTTTATTTCGCAATTAGTTTAACCTGTTCACCCCCACGTATATCCCATACATCACGTTATTTAACGTGATCCTAATGGGTCTTAATATTCTTGCCAGGTTAAGTGATAAGGAATTTTATTACTGGAGCTGGAAAAGGGAATATATGTTAGCCTTTATTTCCTCATCATGCCGCTGCTGTACTCCAGAGGGGGAGAGCGAATTATTTTTCATTTTCATATTTAGGTATATTTTAGATTAACTGTGCCCTAGAGGATTAACGATTTCCAGGAGAGTTAGGCTGGGAATATTAACATTGAATTAATTTAGTATTTTAATTTAGTAAATTTTCATGAGGAAAACAGAACTTTTGTTTACTTACTTTAAATAAGTTTAAATTAAAAAATATATAAAATTAATTATTAAAATTAATTAATTTGAATATTTGCATCTAAATTAATTCGGATGTCTGACTACAAAATAATCTAGATAAATATTAATATGGAAATATATTTATGTTTAAATGAAAATAATAATGATTTTTGTACGCTTGTGGTCTATTCTGTTTATCTTAACAACTTACTATGTCAAAGACCGAGGGTTCACGGACAAAAAGCCTGTGGACTTTTTAAAGTCCTTAGTTATGTCGTAATTCGGAAGGCATGCTAAATGAAGTCCCGAGCCAGTGTCTTAGCAGTATAATGTGATGTTAAATGAATAAACAGACGTGCAAATATTATGGATTAAACAACAGAAGGGAACAACGGCGGATTAAGTTGATTGAGATTCTGAATTGTTATTTTTTGTGTACCGTGCAAGTCGAGGATAAACCCTGTGATCTGTAGGTCCTTCTGAGGCTCACTCAGCCTCTGTAATATAGATATCCTGAGAGAATAATATATAGGTTTTTCGTGATCTAGAACAAGTCAGGACCTTTCTCGACCGCTGTCTTGGAAACAGAACTTTCCTTACCAAGTTTTGAACTCGAAAAGGTATTTCGTGGTAAAGATTTTTTTTTAATAGTACTATAAAATAACTGTACTACATTAGTGCCAAAAAAGTAAATAAGTTCTTACCGAGAAAAAACATAAAATGAACTAACAAACAAAAATAAATAAAAACTATAAAAAGTAATAACGCAAATAGTAAAGCCAATACTCAATAAAAATCATTATTTACTTCTGATCTATGTAAGGCAATAATTGTGACTGACAAGAGAGTATTTTTTTGAGAATTGAGATGTCGGAAAAACATGGATTTGAGTAAATGTATTAGATGGAAATATGTTAATTATTTGTTAATGTTATTAAAATTCTGTTAGATATTTCAATATTGTAAATGGTTTTACAATTTCTCTTATTAATTTAGAGTTCGTTATTTTGGAAGACATAATGTAAAGTGGTTAAAAAAAAAAGTCTTCTAGGTAGGTTTGTCGATCAGCCTTAAAACAACGGTTTTGTAGCTAATACTATTTTTAAACTAATTAATTTTACTATTTTTATGATAATAAGAAAATTGATAAATAAGTATTGAGATTAATATAATATAAAACCGAGAGCGGAATCGCTAGTAGAGTAGAGTGGTTCTAATCCTGCTGTGGCAGATTTTATTTAATTTATATATCTGATAATTTTTAGGTTATTTTGTTTGATCTGTTAACAACCTGGGATGGCTTCTTTTGTATCTGGGACGCTCCTGGGGTTCACCCAGCTTCTATAAAGTGGGTAACCAAAATAGGAAGAAGCCTGGAGGACAAATCACCTCCTTGTACAATCATTGTCCAAGAAACGGTACAGTTTCTACCAGGTACTGATCCCAAGACCCAAAACTCTACATGAGTTAGATATATACATTTTTTAATATTTTTTTTATACTATTATAATATAAAACCTCCATATTCGCTCAAAGAATCCAGATACCTTAGCTGTTAAAGGTGAAAGACGAATTCCATTACCATATTTGGCAAAATGGATCTAAAGATATGAGTTATTGAACCGGGAACGGGGAGAACGATAAAACATGAACGAGCGGTATATTAGCACTAATGAGGGGTTATTGGCTAAGCCGGTCATTTGGCCTAACCAAGGTAATGACACACAACCCTAAGTCCCCCCAAAGTCTCCCCCCCAACTTACAGCGGGTAATTGAGACAGCACGAGCTTCGTGACGGGCGGCCGTTGGGGCATGCGACACCGTGTCCCTTCTGATAGGGCCCGTTTTGTTTCTATGCCCTTCTGATTTCGACAATGCTCTCACGAAGTGATTGTAGAGTGAGGATCAACACGTTACCGTTGTAATGGAGTTAGTACTTGTAGTAGTCGCATTATCATTATCAAATAGTGTCACGAAAAGAACTTATTTTTATTCTGTCTAAATCCGATGAATAATGTGTTATGAACGGCACATTATTGTTATATTATTGTATTAACACTCCTGAATAAAGTTTTACGTTACCTATTTACGAGTAAATAACTGATTAGTCATTATTCAATTTAAGAAAATATCCCATTTCAATCAAGATCAAACGCAGGAGATACAGCTCCAAGACATTCAAGTGGGTTGAAAAAAACAACTAAAAAAAAAAAAATGAAACTATTGGAGTAAACAAGATACAAAACTTCAGTTAATTTTTTTTTTCAATTCCAACTATTTGTTTATAGAATAATTTTTGTATCTTATCTACCCAGCCCTGAAGATCTCCAATCAGCGTCTAAACGTAGGTTTCTATTAAATGATTTATCACTATTTAAAAAAAGTAGGACAATTTCCTTCCCAATAATAAAAACGATAACATTTGTCTGTTGCTATGTTTTACAAGTGATGATGTATGGCTGATGAATATTGCCCTATAATGATAAGCACCGTTCCATTATCATGAAAACAAAGCTTGAGCAATGTGGTGCCTTTTATTACTGGTTATTTTATGCCTGGGTAAATATCTTTCACTTCATTTTATATTTATTTATGATACATCATTTCGATATTTGAATTCTGGCTTTCAGAAATTTTTCTTCTTGAAATTGCTGTTATCAAATTTTCCTATTATAATAAATTTTTGTTTGATTTACGTTTTTTATGGGCGAGTAGCGTGTTGGACACTGAGTTGCTGTGCTGATAGTTGTTTCAAATCCGCCTGTGGCAGATTATTTATTTGATCTGAATGGACGGAATCAGTAAGATCTTTGTATCCTCATCTTAGCATAGTTCTCAACACACTGCTATAAATATAAATTCATTGGCATTATATATCTGGACAATACCACTAAATACTTCCACTGTAGGTTATATACTAATTGTATTTTTTTTTAAAAAACTCTATATAGCTCGTTGCCTTATTCATTACAATATTTTTTAAATTTTTATACAACATATCTTGATTAATAATACACAGTATTAATATTCCAATTATAGGTGGCGGTGAACACCATTTAATAAATAATATTAACATTCCTTAGGGAAGCGTTGTGTTGCAGGTTCACATCCGGTTGTGGAAGATTAATTATGTAATCTGGATGATGGACTCATTGGGATCTTTGTACCCTTCTAAGGTTGGATTACAGCCTTTTTAAAGTGGATGCTCCTAATTGGGGGAACCCATTGGTTTATGCGTGATCTTGGTTGGTTGTAATGGTACAATTTTTTTTTTATTATAATTTTTTTAGTATTTGGGTAGGAAAAGTGGGATTGATTAAGTGACATAATAGATCAAAAAGGCCTTGGAACCGAGCTTATCATGAACGGTCATCATATTTCCGTTATGCGGACGATTAAGGCGGTTACTTTATGTAGATATTTCCCCGAAATCGTGCGAGGGGTTCGTGCCCCCGTTGGGAAGGTAGAATGTAGAAAAAGAGAACATATTGTACTAAGAGCGGGATGAGATAAGCGCTAATTACTTGCTGATAAGAAGGCCGCGTGCGTGGCCGCTGTGACGGGCCTGATGGATCACCTCCTTGCGGGGGGGGGGGGGTGGATTCCATCGTAGGGGAAATTACCAAGGCCCTTAGCAGTTTGTTTTCAATATAAATCATTTCCCTAAGTTATTGTCTTAATAAAGCTGTTAATAAAACAATGAAAAGTTTTATAGTTCCCCATTATAAGTAAACAAAATATTTTATTCTTCACTGCTTCGTCCTGAATGAATGGAAATGAATTTATTTAAATATTACTGCATATTGCATAATTTTTACTTATTACTTAAGATTATACGAAATTATTCCGATGTATTATTGCTTGTAGGAGAAATTCTATACATTATTTTCATTAACATAAAAATCTGTAACACAAAATTTAGATTAAAATAAATAAAAACGGTTCCATTATTATATTTTTTGGTTTTAATAATTTTCAATATAAATCATTCTCCTGAACTATTGTCTTAATATAGCTGTTAATGAAACAATAAAAAGCTTTATAGGCTTCCATTATTAGTAAAAACTTTATCTTTCACTTCACTTCATCATTTGTGTGAATTACAATACATTTATTTACATATTACTCCACATTTCTTTATTATTATATATTACATAATACTTAATATTATACGAAATGAGCTTTAAGTAAAATCTTGTTTCCAGTCGAGATAAGGTAAACTCATTATTCATCATAGATATTTTAACACAACAATATCAAATGGATCATTAAGAAAAAAAAGAAAAAAGATATTTTCCATCTGTTTCTAACCTGAGACATTTAACGATATATTTTTCTATTTAAAAATATTGCCAGTCTACAATAATTTTTTTAAAGCACTTTACTGAATCAACGCTGCCATCACTGGATCAATAACTAATCGAACAAATCTGTGGACAAATGTTTTTCTTTGAAATATATTCTTAACCTTGAAGTAGGATTAAACCTTTCAATAACTGCCTTAAGAATAATAATAATAAGCCTCTCACTGCTGGCATTTGCGGATGACATTGTGGTTTGCTCAGAGAATGATAAAAACCCCAACACAATGTTAGCAGATTAAAAGAAGAATTGCTGGCTATAAATATGACCATAAACCCTAATAAAACAAAAGTGATGAGGGTAGGAAAGAAGCCAAGGAGAATAATGAGGATCATTAGAGTTGAAGATAAAGTCCTGGAACAAGTGGAGAGCTTCAAGTACCTGGGAGCGCATCTAAACGAATACAGATACATCGATTTGGAAGTGGACGAGAGAATCGGTGCCGCGGCAGGATGTTTGGAGCGGTTAAGAGAACATTTCTTAACCGAAGAGAAGTAGAAAAGGAAACGAAAGTAGCTATATTTATGTCAATACTTCTCCCTATCCTAACGCACTATCATGTCAAGAATCATGGACGCTGACAAAAAAACATCAATCCAGAATACAAGCAGCAGAAATGAAATTTATCAGGAAGATAGAGGGCAAAACAAAAAGAGACCGAGTCCGGAACACCACTATAAGGTCGAACTTGAATGTTAAACCAGCCAACGAGCTAATGGAAGAAATCAGACTGAGATGGCTTGGACACCTCTTGCGGATGGATCCTAGCAGAATTGCTAGCGAAACCTAACGAGACAAAGTGGAGGGAAAACGAGGAATAGACGACCTAGGAGGAAGTGGGAAGGAGAGGTGAGGAAGGACTTTGAGAAGAGGGGACTCCATTGGAGCAGAAGAGCACAGTTGGTGGAAGACCGACAAAGCTGGAGAAGGCTGTGCAGAATTCCTCCTCATACTGCTTAGACGGTAAAGATTATGATGATGATGAATAACTGCGTAGTTTTTTTTTTTTTTTTTTTTTATGGCATTGGATTCTTTCATTCATCCATACAGCCAGCTATGTATTTTTATTTAGTGCACTGTTTAGTCAGGTGCCAACAGCACGCGGCTTTTCCCAGATGGTTACCGCCTGTTTTTCCCAGGCGGTCACCCATCCAAGTGCTAACCACGCCCGACGTTGCTTAACTTCGGTGATCTGACGGGAACCGGTGTGTTCAACGTGTTATGGCCGTTGGCAACTGCGTAGTCCTATATATAAAAAAGAAAAAAGATGACCGGTAGAATCAATGTTTGAAACTTTGGAAGTAACTACTGGAACAAAATTATGTCATCACATTTTCTGACCTATTAGCTGAGCAGATGTTATTTAAGCATAAGATATGTAGTTATTCAGCAAGCTTGGTTGTTTATAAATAAGCACTGTTATCGGAGATATGAAGGTTACCAAGTGGGGGACATTGAATGTGACAATTTGTTTTAACACAAATTTATAATGAATATAAATATATAATTATATTACATTAATTTTTTTTTACTGAAATCAGCAAAGATCTTTAATTAAAGTACTGCTTCCAATTTACCAACTTTGATGAAACTCTAGTGTTTTACTTATATTGACTTACTATAAAAAGTTTAAGTAATTTTGCTTCCTAATAATATTAAATTTATGAAAACCAACAACACCAAGCAAGCTATCATTTCCGGTATTTATGTAATGTTACAAAAGTGAAGTGCTCATCCATGTCTCAAAGCAATTCCGAATTTGGAATAAATTGAGTAAATAAAATAATTAAGTATTTACATTTAAAATAATGCGATATTTATTTTATTTGACTATATAGGATATTGTAATTGTTAAAAAAAAACTCTCTCTCTCTCTCTCTCTCTCTCTCTCTCTCTCTCACTCTCTCTCTCTCTCTCTAATGGAAACACAGATTTAGTATTCGGTCTAGTAGTTACTTATTGCAAGTTATTTGTTTTATATAACCATCATTACAATATAAGGTTGGATAGAACTGAAGTTTTAGACTATGTTACAGAACTAGTCGTATACATAATAAATTAATTGAAATTCTAATTAAACAAAGATATGGATCCACTCCGAAATTAGTTTAATTAAAATTCAGGTACTAAATGTAGCAACGTAATGAGGGAGGCAGTGCCATAAAGCAGTAAAAACTTTTAACGAATTTCGTTATCTGTTCTAATAAATTGGGGTGTAATAAAACTTCGATTTATGGGAGGTAGAGTGGAAACTTTTTTGAATTGGCGGGCTTATCGAGAAAATTCAGAAATATCTTCTATAATTTGAAGTTATCTCGCATAGCGTAGAAAAGTTAAGAACCAATTAAAAAGTCTTAAAATATAGGGCATTGAAGAAGGTATCGGATAAGCTTTGGGGGTTATTACCTGTTGCTATGAAGTAGCCCCGGGAGATTCGGAGTGTAGCGAGCGATAAGGCGGGACATAATGAGAAGAAGTCGAAGGCTGCATTGAGGAGGTGACAGTGTAGCCTTATTTAAGGCGGCCTGCCGAGCACGATAAAAAGGGATGAGCCTTATAAAGTCCCGGCTTACCGATTTTTAGGGCAATATTCTTCTTTTATGTCCGCTACAGGCTTTATTAGCGACCGGCGAAGGGCCCCCGGCTATCGATCCCTTGTACCCTCTGTTCTTAGGGCGTGTGTACCCGAGGATTAATTTATATGCAATTTAATACCTCCCCGAGGCTGTAGTCGGAGCAGGTGGTCGGCCGCGCTGCCGATTAACTCCGCGCACTTCGTCTTGTCTTGACGTGTAATTGGATTTGGATCAGTCCACAGTTGTGACTAGGAGGACCTTAAATAGGATGGGGCTCTTGGCTATGCATTGAGGGGACATTGTTAAACAAAAAACAAATTGCTCGTGAAATAGTCCTGAATACATACGTATCCCTGGAAAAATAAAACAAAAACTGCGTACAACCCTGACATACAGTTAAAATAGAATGAAGGCAGTTCGTTATAGTAATTAGTAATCAAAGACTTAAAACATGAATGTTGTGCGGGCACGTCTATAGAAGATCAGTTAAATACTAGGTTTTAGGGAAACAAATATGCTTTAAATAATTCTATTATTTTTGGGATGCTATGAGTAATCATTGACGATAATTACTGAACTTATTTTTCATTTTAATGTCCTGACTTTATTTTAAATTGGATTATTTTACAGAGGTTCGTTAATTCAACTCAATTCCTTAATATTAATGTTAATAAAGTAATAAATAATGTATGGTGAGTATGGAATCATATATAATAATAATAATAAATTCTTTATTTATTCTGGGACAAGTCCCTTTAGAATAACATAATTGTACATTATTGTGGGGTTTAGAGCCTTAGAGTACAGAGGGAAAAAAAAACAAGCAGATAAGTCAATCTATAAAGCTGATTAAATAATAATAAATAAATAAAAAAATATCTTCTTATGATAATGAAATAGAACCTAAATAAAATTAAAATAATTACTAAAAAGAACTTTTCACACAAAAATAAAATACAAATGAATAAACAATATAAATAATATTCTGTTGATAATTTTATATATGCCCTTCGGGGAACTCGAGGGATAGGAAGTTATCAAATAAGCGGGATTTGAAGGTAGGAAGGGTCTTGGAACAGCGAATGGAAAAAGGGATAGAATTCCACAGGGAACAGGACCTAATCAGGAACGATCTGTCAAAAGCAGCGGTTCGATGGACCTCTATATACAAAACGGAAGGGTGTGAACGGGTACCACGGGAATGGATGGAGGATTTAAATTTGAGGAGCTCATAGATGTATAATGGACGGCGGGATTGGATAACTTAATAGAGGAAGGATGCAAGGAAATACTTACGGCGATAGGAAGGATACAACCACCTTAACTCTTCATAAAATCGGGAGACAGGGGCGTCCCTGGGGATCCCGAAGACAAAGCGTACAAAGCAATTCATCAAACGTTTTATTTTGGCCTCGAGCTCCACAGAGGCACCCCCATATACAGCGCAGCAGTAGTTGAAGTGGGGGAATACTAAAGAGGTAAATAGGAGTCTACGAGTTTCAAATGGAAATAGGTGGCGGAAATAGTTTAGTCTCTTCAGGGTAGAAAAAATACGACGGGATATATTGGAAATATGACTTTTTCAGGAAAGGTATTGGTCTAAAGTGATTCCGAGGTTTTTGACTGTTAGGAAAAATTTGACGGGAACATTATTTAAGTACAGGATTGGGGAATGAGGAACTTTTTTAAGGAGGTGATTGGAACCTATTACCATCGCCTTTGTCTTCTCCGCATTCAGCCTCAACTTGTTAGTCACTGCCCACTGACTTATTCGGTTCAGATCATCTTGTAATTTTTTTGTGGCTAGTAATAGGTCGGATGGGGGAAAGGACAGGTATATTTGAAAATCATCGGCTTAGATATGGTATTTGGAATGGTGGATGAGGTGGGGAAGGTCATTTATATAAATTGAAAAT
Organism: Arma custos; assembly: GCA_037127475.1. NCBI lineage: Eukaryota > Metazoa > Arthropoda > Insecta > Hemiptera > Pentatomidae > Arma > Arma custos. The sequence goes on along the minus strand of CM073763.1, from coordinate 85,326,088 downwards.
AGAGTAGGAGACAGAGATGAGCCCTGAGGGACACCACAGGAGAGGGGGAGAGTCTTGGATGGTAGTTGGCCTGGAACGACAACAAACTGAGATCGGTTTGAGAGGAAGGATTTGAACCAGTGCAAGGCACTGTTGGATAAAGGAAGGTTTTGAAGTTTGGTCAGTAGGATGTTTACTGTTCAATAATTAAACATATATAATTTATAGACATCATTTTGGAAGCTAATAATACATACACTGAGAATTAACGACTAACGATTGAGATAAAGTATAGTCTTGACATATAATAGGTACATATTTTAAATTACCAGTCATCTGGTTTCTACTAGGAGGTACTTACTTCATCAAGCGTGGTTGGTCGTCTCCCGCGTCGTGCTATCATCTAAGGATTTCTTCCTAGGTATTTTCTCCGTCATCATCTGCTTCCGGCTGCTCTTTAAGAAGACTTACGACCTTCTTCCTACAATTGTCTTCAAACAGTCCTTCGAATCTCTCTTTCCATCTCCTTCGAGCATTCTCACTCTTTCATATCTCTTGAACCTCCTCACCAGGGAGTCTTATTACCTGCTTGGGTGACCTTTTGTAATGTTGTGTGGTTTTATGTAACCACGATGCAAGTGAAACTTTTTTTCGGTTTGTAGGTATTTAACAAAAAAAAAATTGGAAAATTATTCGATTTAGGGTATTCAAATTGCGTTTTTAATCTTAAATAAAATGGGAATGATAATGGGAAATCAATAGTAGACAAAACATTCAGTTATGAAATTTAATTTCAATTTGCGTATTAGAGTACGGAATACATAATTAATACAATTAAATAGATGATAAAAGCATATTAAAAAGTAAGAGCAATATTATATAAGAGGGATATTCACAATTAAGTGTTTGCTTATGATTATATATTAATGTATTTTATATATCATTGATGTATTTTATCATTATACAAACTCTAGCCTAACCTTGACTTATGTCCGGGTTGGTCCAATCTCTGGTAGGAACCGAGAAAAACAACAAGATATTAATAATAATGGCTTTATTTATTCTGGGACAAGTCCCTTTAGAATAACAATACAGCTGTTGTAAGCTATTATGCCTTAGAGCATAAAAATAATTAAATATATTATTATATATCAAAATTAAAATTAATACACACTGATACAGGATTTGATAGTCTTTGAAGAGATTTGTTGTTAGTAAAATAATCGTTTTTATTTATTTAATTTTATTTAAAGTTAATGAACATTAAAACATTTACGATAAAGTAAATAGATACATTTAGATTAATAAACAGATCAAAACACCCAAATACCGCGGAACACTTGCACGAATAAGTGAGGATATAAATGCTACACGGTCAGCTAACTGGGCGCCGCCATATTGGCCTAGGCTGTCCTGTCATGCGGCTTTCACTTTACCCCTTCTCCAGCTGTAACACGACATGCTGATAGATGGGCGAAAAACTTTGGGACGATAGAATAAAGATTTCACTTTAAAAAAATCAGTTTCGACACCCATATTTCAAATCAAACAAACCAAACATGGACAGTACGATATATACCAATACCTTACTAAAAATAATAAACACAATAAAATGAAAATAATCACCTACAACAAGAGCCCTACTAATAGTACGGTCTCTACCACATACTGAACCCAAGACTCTTCGTGGGTTGTTGTAGATTTTATTATTATTATAATTATATACATTTTAATTTAATTTTAAAATTTATAATTATCTCGATCGAGATAGTACTATATCACTATTTTAAATGCATAGTTAAAAAGTTAAGTCATTAATTTTCATTTCATATTCACTTATTAAATTATATTGGTATTTACATAATAAAATTCACATTAAAAAAGCCACAGAATTTATTATGCTTAGATTTTAATAGAATTTATCTATATCTAATAATAAGGGGGACATTACAGCTTCTCACTGCCTGGCTTTGCTGCGTGAGGAGTTAATCGTGTGATTAATGAATGAGATGTAAGCTGTCTTGAAGATTTATGCCAGACGGAAGGTTAGCTCTCTAAGGGTAGCCTTAAATACCAGTTCCAAGGCTTCTCTGATATTCAGCTCTATATAATGTGACGTAATTACTAGGGCCGCCAAATGTCAGGTATCAGCCTTTCATTTTTAACGAGTCTCTCAGCCACCTCTTTTTCCCTCCTTCAATGCAGGACTGCCTAGGAGAGAGGTTCAGGGGGGAGGGGTATAAATGAGCTAAATGACAACACTAAGGTCACCTTTGCTTCTTTTTTCTTTCAGACTTTCTTTTCGTGCCTATTTATTTATTTTATTTTTTTCGCATGATTATTCAGTTGCTCAAGGTTTTATTTTATCTAATTAGTGTTT
>CM073763.1:84947962-85323629 GCA_037127475.1 Arma custos | reverse complement strand
CTCCCTCTCTCTCTCTCTCTCTCCCTCTCTCCCCCCTCTCTCTCTCTCTCTCTCTCTCTCACTCCCTCTCTTTCTCTCTCTCTCTCTCTCTCTCTCTCTCTCTATATATATATAATATATATATATATATATATATCTGTATCTCTCTATTACATGGCTAATATAAAAAAAGGTTCATTCCTGTAATGAATTAATCCTAGACTTTCGGCTCGGTTTTAACCACAGAGCAATGTAGGCTTTAATATAGAATAATGTGGAAAATCTACTTAGGCTTGGTTGTTTTTTTGGAAAATACCACCATGCTCTCTTTCCCTTCGCATGTATGTTAATAATATTTTTAAAGAGTATTACAAGTATTATAAGCTACTGTTATTTATGAACATTTATTTAGTATGTGTTTAAGTAATACATTTAAGATATAACTTATGGAAATATTTACGGAATACTGAAATAATTACCGAGATGTTTATCATTTTTAAAAAAACCTCCTCGTACAAATTAATTTTAAAGTTCAAGATACTTTATTGTTAAGCCTCTATATTTTGGTTTTATCTATTCATGTATTTATGCTTTTTAACTTATTTCCTTTTTCCGCTGATTGTTGAATTGTTGGTTTTTATGGGGTGTAAAAAATCTTTCCTTTTTACACATAAAAAGTATCTTACGTGTTATGAATTTATAAATATATAAGATGAGATAAAATAATAATGTGTCCTAAAAGATTGAATCTAACTGATGAAGAACCCGTTGAACGGAACATACGTCAAAATGACGGCATTGTTTCACACTTTCACTTATAATGATAAAAGCACGGGCGGGTGCAGCACTAGTCTGGGTCTTTGTGACATCTCCGGTCAAATATCGACACGCGACCTCATCACTTTCGGGAACCCTCTACCAATCTTTGTTTTGTGGTAAATTGCCTTACAAGTAGCCTTCTTTCTGAACATAGCACGTCAAAATGACGGGTGTTCTGCCTGTGCAGTAATGCTCATACCCATAAAAATGACGGATGTTCTGCATGTACCAGTTCATTCAATTTTGTTTTGAAAAAAATCAATACAATCACTATTTATAAAATGAATTGAAGAAGTAAAAATTATCATTGTTCAAATAATATTTATCCGGCATGATTAATTTTTTTTTCTTTCATACTGCAAAACCTGAAGTTGTTGTTTTAGAAATATACAATATAGGAATTTACACATTGTTGTTTTGCCACAATAACCACTTAATTATGTAAATTTATTTCTTTAGAGCGTTTATTATTACTTCAACAAGTCATCATGTTGCACTAGAACCTTTTATGTTATTAGATCGTAACAAATAGAAAATATGAAGGTCCAAAGACTGAATAAAATACTAAGTCGAAAAATGAAGACTTTATCATTTGAAAAATTATGTCAAATGAAAAATAAATGATTTTTTTTCAAATTTTGACTTTTTTTTAGCCCTATCGTACGAAGGTATAGTGATGTACCAACAGTATTCAATTAGATAACATTACTACTAAATATTATTCGAAAATATACAGTGTTTTAGTCAAGTTATGCAAACATTCTCACATTCTACGCTGATAGCCGTCAATATGACGGATGTTCCCTGTGGACCAAAACTCAAAAGATGTTTCCTTCAACGGGCTAAGTGGGACAATGGTTGTTGATCCGGTGGTAGATGGACAAGGGGTATCCCTCTAGTTTTAAAATTTTAATTAAAAATATATCTACTTTATTTATTTAATTATATAATATAATTAAGTAATAATATGGTAGATTATTATTATATAATAATATATTATAATTATAAGTTATAATTTGTTTCATAAACAAGTAAATTACTCTGAAAATTATACTTTTTAATGATGTTATAATTATTAAGGCCTAAGTCCAATAGTTGGATTGGAACGATTGCTTTTAGAACTTTCTTATGTCTTCAGTAAGTTTATGTTTAGACCGATTCATAAACTTCACGTATTTAGAAGCAATTTTAAAGTTAGAGATTTTAACTTTCCTTGGATAGTTTTATTTCTTTTCCTTTTTTATAAGTTTCAATTTAGAACGTGAATTTTCCTTATGATCAAAATTGTAAATAAACACTGTTTCGATTTTAATGAGGGCCGAAAAAAGCTTATTTATTTCTGGTAACGAGGTAATTAGTGATCTTACAATTTAAAGTGTCTTTAAAAAAATGACGATCTATATCGTACTTATAAATGCTCTCATAAGGAGCCTGGCAACAGCAGTTTCGCGAAACTCCTTAGAGTTATTCATTTCATGAAGTGGAATTACATCTTAATAACTACAAGAGCCGAGCCGATACAGAAATTCCATGAAGAAAAGCCGTTAGAGCTAAATGGCTTAACATCATTCCCAACACTTAAGCAAGCAATTGGAGCTTTGAACTTGCCTCGCTACATGCAAATGGAATCTGTTTAAATGTAATGCCATTTTCTTCGACTATTAACTCTAGCCTGCTCCATTTCACTTAGGGCCACTTATCTGGTTTATCGCTCCGTCTCTTCTCACCCTCTGTAGCTTCTCTTTCTGAACTTCAAATAATGGATATTAGAATATGAAAATGGAAACCAAGAAACGAAATGTAAAATAAGCTAAAAGAAAAAAATATATAACAAAGAGCATTGCAATAACGGGAACTTATAAGAAAAAGAAGATATTTATTTTTTTGACATATGTTAAGAATGGATGTGGCCTGTCTACATACTCTACATATCACGACTAACCAGGACTCAGAAAGTAAAGAAATGTTTAAAAAGAAAAAATATAAGAGAACTCCATACTGTGGGCAGAATGATTTTTAGGAAAGGGATTCCAGGGAGAAGTATAAAAGAAATATGGAAGGAAATTGTCTGAGGAGAAGAAAAAAACCAGCACGAAGAAAGAATGAACGAATATTGCAAGGGACGGAAGAGAAGACAACAGGATGGAAAAAATTGAAATTGACACAAAAAAAAAAGTAAGCCTAAAAAGTAAGAAAGTGCATTGGTAAAGAGATTATTCTTCGGTAGAAATGTATAGCAAGAATTGTTTTAAATCTTCTGATTTATCCTCTACATAAAATATTTTTGTAATGTATAAAGTTACAACTACTACTACCTGACACAACCTTCGATAAGTGATAGTGGTGGCAAACTACAGTCATACAAAAAGTAAAATATAATTAGAGAAAAAAAACCTGTGCAAATACAACCCATCTTGGGTTCACTACATGGTAGAGACTGTACTGTTTTTAGAAATACGGTGAATTGTCTAAGGTCATGCTCAACCGCCTGGTCCACCTGTATAATTGGGTATCCATTTTGTAGAAGCTGGGTGAGCACCAGAAAGGTCTGTACTTGCGTATCTATCCCACCCCTATTAGAACGTAGAATCTTTACGATAGTTACTCAGCACTCCACACAGTAGACTATTCCGTTTCCCAAATAATACATAATATTAAAACACCATAATCTCTTCTACACTATATTAAAAAAAAATGTATAATGTTGAATAAATATACTCTTAACATCTTAAATGACAGGAAGAACTATTTTTTATTGGGTATGGCATTGCACGCCCTTAATAATTTTGTATTTTGTCAACATAATGTAATCATTGAAATGGATAAGCAGACTTAATGTATTTTCGATTAAAATGTTTACTTATTTCATCAAAACACTATTGATAATTACATCAATTATTATTTTCAATTTTAATTTTGAAGACATGAACCAGCTTTTCTTCTGTTAAGACAGAATCCTCCTACTGCCTAATGGAAAATACATGTTTATCCTGGGCTTTTACTTTTAAATTTTCGTAAGAGAAATGATGAATCTGATGCACCAAGTTTTTCCATAGTCATATCTCCCAACGGAGGACGGACGGATGGGGAAACTTTAGATATAAATCAAGCTCCCAGAAGTTACAAAATTTCTGTTAACATTTCGTTGAAAGCGTACTTATAAAATAAATGTAAAAATCTTATAAGGTCTGCGCACATATTTTACGAACCACGCAACTTCGAATTAATTTTTTTTTAAACTTATTTATTGATATTTAAAACTGTATTACAATAATACAACAAGTAAATAGGATAAGTGATACATAATGACATGATAATGACAAGTACAGAAACTACCCACTGGTAGTACTCAAATCAAAGTTCAACTAAGAAGGTCACGTGGCCATCTTCTTTTCAGACGCCTCGGAGGATTATCGGGAATTGAAGAAGTTAGGTTTGAAACTAGAGGGTTTGAATAAGAATGCAGTTTGTTATGAAGGGATAGATACCGGGTTCGGGCCTAATGAGCAACAAAAGGGGCATTAAGGTCGTTATGGATGACTTTATTCTTAACAAAATAGGGAGCATTGAAGATTTTACGAATTATTTTGGAGTGTAAGGATTGGATACGAGAGGAATTCGATGGCTTAGTGGAGTCCCAAAGCTCTACTCTGTAAGTCCAAACAGGTCGTATGATGGTCATGTAGATGAGTCTTTTGTAGTTAATTGGGAGCTTAGAGCGTTTGTCTAGTAAGTGTTGAAGTAACCTGAAACGTCGAGCGGTTTCTTGTCTTTTGAGTCTTGTATGAGGATTCCGGGTTAATCGTTTTTCGAGGTGCAACCTTCAGTATCGGATCTGTTCTACAGGCACCAGTGGGATATTATTAAAGGATACTGAAGGGCAGGAAGTCATTGGTTTACAACGTAAGGTAAAAGTGATTTGATGCGATTTTTGAGAATTTATTTTAATTCTCTAGTTTTGACACCATTCTTCAAGATCAGTGAAAATGATTGGAGGATTTGGGATGTAATAACTGGATTGGTGTTGACTGATAATACACATGTATCATCAGCATCGAATTAATTTTAAAATTTTATTTTTAGTTTCCATTTTTTAAAATATATGTTATATATATATATATAAGTTAAGACAAGACGATGATCGCAAAGTCGCTAATCAAGCTGGCATTGTAAACAGCTGTTCTATAAATAGAGGTTCAAGATGGAATAAAGTCAGTGTTTAACCAGCCGTCAAGTGTGTTGTTTATCTTCCTACTTATTCTTTTGTTTGTGTTTTGTGAGGTGAAGTGCTTAAGTGGTGCCGAAACCTGGGAAAACGTTTTAGCAGTTCAGTGAGAATATATTTTTTTTTTCTCAAGGACACTAAATACTACAGTGAGTTCATTATTGATCTATTTTATTGTCATTTAAATATTTATTTTTGCTCTCTCAATTTGAAAAATAACTAGTCTTGCCATAATGAATGAACAACGAGAAATCCTGAGGCCGGCAACATTAACGTTAGAGCCTTCACAGCCAGAACAGGCGAATCCCCAGTTTCCGCCATTACCATCAACAACTCTAGCAATGGCGCGGGCAGACTTAGCTGCCCAGGAAGCAAACAGAATTGCACAGGAAACGAACGAATTGGAGAAAATGAAGTTAAGGAAGGCCAATGCACAAGATTTAAGAAGGGAGATATCAGACTTGGAGAAATTTAACGGTGATGTAGGTGAACTAAATCATTTCCTCAAGGGCGGGGATGGTATTATGAGCAGCATTCAATCCCAGGTCGCAGCAGACTTTTTAGAGGAAGCGGATGCCAAAAGGCTACGGGTAGCCTTAGCACGACGGGTAAGAAGGAGCGTATTGAATCTAATCCAAGCTGATGAGGATACCTCGTGGCAGGTGATCAAAGAAAGACTAAAGAAAGCGTATGGAGGGGGGCGATGGGCCCCAGAAGAGGATATGCTGCAGATGTTTCGAGAGATGAAACGTTCGAATCAAACAAACGGTCAGTACGCTGCAGGCCTGCTCGTGAAGCTGAATAAGATTAACGAAAAATTACGAGAAGTAATGGATACCAGTGCGGTCGAAGCGTGGATGTTGTTTATGACAACAGTCCTGAAGGTACAACTAGCCAGGGATACTGGAAAGAAAGATGGATTACCCAGGGATAGGTCATTCATGGAATGCGCACAGGACATGGTAGATGCGAGTGCCCGCGACGAGGAAGAGAGAGAAGAGATCGAACCAGGGTGGAAAAGAGTGTCGTACCGGAGAAACGAGGCAGGAAGGAATAAAGTGAGACAGGATATGGGAAGAAGAAGAGATGGAGAGTTTGGGAGAAGAGATAAAAGGCAAGAATTACCTAGAGAAAGAAGACAAATTGTGGAGAGGAAGAATGGGAGAGGAGAGGAAAGGAGGTGCCACGAATGTGGCAAGATAGGGCACTTGGTGGCTCAGTGCCCACGTGCGCGGTGTTTCGAATGCCACAGTGAGGGACATATGGCCAGACAATGCCCATATATAAGGCGCCGGGAGCAAGATCGAGGCGAACCTATGGAGATCAATGCTCAAAGATTGTGGCGGAGAAACAGGATATCGTCGGAATCGACTAGATCTTCGGAGGCTTCAGGGTCCGAGACGGAAGGAAGCGAACCTAGCCGCAGAGGAACCCCCGGAGGAAGAAGCAAGCAACGGAGCACAAGGAGGCGTAGTGAGCAGATTAGAAAAGAATGAGGATTGTGTAAACGGAGAGGCAACCTATTTTTTGTGAATAGTGTGGTAAAGAAGTGTGACAGGTTGCCTATTATCGAGTTTTGCAAGGGGTGGAGGTGTCTTGTGGACACAGGGAGCTCGTGTACTCTAGTAGGTAGAGATAGTCTACACCCTTTATTTAAAGGAAAGTGTGACCCAGAAATTAGAAAGTGTTTATGTCAGCTAGTCACTTTGAGTGGTCCCTGTACGGTGGATGGGGAAGTGGAACTGGCATTAAGTAAATGGGGCAAAAAGGACGACGTAGCAACTCTGCATGTGGTAGAGACCATGCCGCGCGAGTATAGTGGGATTTTGGGGTGTGACGTGCTCGGGAAACTGGGGGCGAAACTCAGTAATGTAGAAGGTCAATGGGTGATTAGAATTGGGAGGAAGACATATAGAACGATGGAGAACGCGAAAAGGGATGTGAGGTGCGTCGGTGCAATTACCCAAGGCAAGGATTGGAGGATGGGCATAAGGGAAGAATACGGGGATATTTTTTTTCGCGAGGGGGATCCACTGAGCGTGACGGGAGAAACGGTTCATGAAATTCATCTGAAATCTGAGAAGAGTACTTACGTGAAGGAGCGGCGGTACCCACAGGCGTTGCGGGAACACATTAGGGAGGAGATCGCGGAGCTAAAACGGCAAGGTATTATCGTTGACAGCACATCACCCTTTAACAGTCCTCTATGGGCGGTCAAGAAGAAACCTGTTAACGGGGATCCAAGGGAGCGCTACAGGGTGGTGGTAGATTTCCGGCAACTCAACGAAAATACGTTGGATGAGAAATACCCTATTCCCAGATTAGAGGACATTTTGGACAGACTGGGTGGAGCAACCGTGTTCAGCACACTTGATTTGAAATCTGGATACCACCAAATTCGCATGCATCCTAGAGACCAATGTAAAACAGCCTTTACGTTTGAAAGGGGTCATTACGAGTTTACCCGTATGCCATTCGGTTTAAAAAATGCGCCGATAACGTTCCAGAGGCTGATGGACGAGTTCTTGAGGGGCTTAGACGAAAACATGTGCCAGGTCTATATGGATGATCTCCTCGTTTTTAGTAAGACGGAGTTGGACCATATAGAGGATTTGAAACGAGTCTTTGACAGAATACGTCAATTTGGTCTAAAATTATCAGCGAAAAAATCAATATTGGGGCAAAAGCAAATCAACTTCCTCGGGCATTCGATATCGGCAGAAGGAGTGCGGCCTGACGGTAAGAAGGTGGAAGCCATAGGGAAAATGGCGATGCCAACCGATATCAAGGGAATCAGGAGATTGCTAGGAACCCTAAATTATTATCGTCGATTCGTCCCAGAGATGGCCGAACATCTGAGTCCTCTGAATGCACTGTTAAAGAAGGGACGCACAATTCGGATTACTCCAGAGATCGAGGGAAACATCAGGAAATGCATGTGTTGGCTACAATCGGAACCGGTCCTCGCATTCCCTAATTTTTCAAAACCATTTGCGATCACCACCGACGCTAGTGAATATGCACTGGGGGCGGTTTTGTCACAGGATTATGATAAGGGGGAACGGCCTGTGGCATACGCAAGCAGAAGGCTTACAGACGCGGAGACCCGATATAGCGCGCTCGAGAGAGAGTTATTAGGAATTGTATGGGCAGTCCAACACTTCCGGCCCTATATATTTGGAAAGCGGTTCAAAGTTCATACCGATCACAGGCCACTTCTGTGGGTGGGTAATTTGAAAGAATCGTCGGCTAGGGTGACGCGTTGGAAGGAGATCTTGAGCCAGTACAATATCGAAATAGCATACAAGCCGGGAAAGGATAATGTGGTGGCAGATTGGTTATCTCGTGCCCTGCAGGTCAACGCTATCGAATCAGGTGAAGGGGGACCTTCCGGGGAGCTACAGAGGTTCGTACGGGAATGGACGCCAGATGTGGAAGGAGAAGGAGAAACAGACCGCCGGGACAACGGGGAATCTCCCGACCAGGAGGAATCACAAGACGAGAGATCGACTGAGATGGAGGAGGTGGATGACGTAATAAACGATAAGACTCGGCAGATAATATGGAAAACAAGGACCACGGGGTTACTAAAAACGGAATTTTCCAGATACGAGAGGCATAATATTGTTACTATTTGGTCCCAACCTGGAGTCCAGGAAGAGCAAATCTGCCGAGCGTTAAAGGACGCCTCTAAAGCAGGTGCGACCCACTATCTGTATGTTGGCAATGCGACGGTGTGGGACAAGATACGTAACTTGTGGAGATTAGAAAAAATAGGGATAGACAGGACGTTTATCCGATGCCGATCTATGGTAGAGACCATTCGCGATCGGGAACAGCAAAAGGATGTAACGATGGCGTACCATCAAGGGAAGACGAACCACCGAGGAATCAATGAGACGTTGGCGGCACTAAAAAGAAAGTATTACTGGGTATGGATGCGGAAGACGGTAGAGGAGATAATAAGGAACTGCCACATTTGTCATACGGCTAAGTATGACCGCCATCCTCCCGTAGGATTACAAACCGAGACGATGACGCCTACAATACCGTTGACAGATCTTCAAGTAGACACCTTTACGTGGAGGGGGTTTAAATGGGTAACAATAGTGGATACATTTAGTAAAACGGCCATAGCCCACCCGGTGAAGGAGAAATCGGCAGCGGCGGTGAATAGCGCCCTTCAAACATGGTTCCAATTCTATGGGGTACCAAATACGATCTCCTCGGATGGGGGCAGGGAATTCGATAACGCGTACTTGCGACAGGAGATGAAACGGCTAGGAATTACATGGCACTGGAATACACCCGGACATCCTAAAAGTAGGGGGGGAATCGAAAGGCTCCATAATACCTTGGGAGAACATCTCCGAGTATTCCACGCAGATAAAGGGTTGGAAGCAGATGAGGCGATGCCCCGAGCCATAGCAGCGTACAACCACTCCATACACATGGCCACCGGATTTTCCCCGTTCGAGGCCCTTTTTAGTTTACGAGCGCGAAGAAGAGACGAGAGTGATACGGTTGTAGATGAAAACATGGCAGAACAACTAGCCATAAATAGAGTAGATCTCGAGAAAATGTGGGGGAAAGCACATGGCCGGATGGTAGCGGAAAAGAGTAGGAGAGTGCCGCGGGAAAACAAGGGCGTGAAGGACATTATGGGAGATATTAAAATCGGTACAATTGTGTACAAAAAAATTATATCAAATCGTGCAAAGGAGGTTCAGAGGTACGAGGGTCCATTCAGAGTGATTGCTATCAGAGAGCATAACCTAGTCACTATTCAGAATGTGGCTGAGCCAAGAAAACATAGGACTGTTCATATCGAACAGCTCAAGATTCCAGCTGGGGAAGCCAGCCCATGACAATGTACTTTATTTCGTACTTTTGGAGGTGTAGTGGAACAGGGGATTTTCATTTCTTTTATATATAGTTTTTGTAAAGTAACTTATTTGTATATAAATATTTTTTGTTAATTACGAATGATAGTAATGTAGATTAAGCTAGTAGTAAGGTATTTTATTTTTATTTTTATGTAAGTAGAATATGATTCATGTAATTGATAATTTCTTTTGTTTGTGTGCTCTTTCTCTGCAATTTTTGTTTTGAGTTTACGAGGATGTTCGTAAACTGGCAGGGGGGAGTTAAGACAAGACGATGATCGCAAAGTCGCTAATCAAGCTGGCATTGTAAACAGCTGTTCTATAAATAGAGGTTCAAGATGGAATAAAGTCAGTGTTTAACCAGCCGTCAAGTGTGTTGTTTATCTTCCTACTTATTCTTTTGTTTGTGTTTTGTGAGGTGAAGTGCTTAAGTTATATATATATATATATATATATATATATATATATATATATATATATATATATATATATATATAAATGCAATAATAGTTTTAGTTCATACATCTACGTAAGTGGTTATCACCTCCCGATATTATATGTTAGTTGATTTATTTTTTAAAACATTTAGCTTTCCATATGTATATTATATACCGAAAGGTAACAGAAGGCTATTGTTTATATAGAAGTATTTGAAGGTATTTATTTGTAAATTGTATATATATTATAAATAAAATCTTAGAGGATGTGAAAAAAAATGTATATTTTACATCTTTATTACTACTCTTGTTTCTGAATTTTCTTTTCAACGCGAGGAAATATTTTTACATAACATCAGATGATATACGCTATCTGTAAGTATTCATCTGTAGATACATTCAGTTGGACAGAGTCCATGCATTCCCACATTCGTAAATAAAGTTTGACTTAAAAGTTCTAGATTTTATCTGATAGGAAAGATATAGACATCCCCAGGGAAGGCAGAAAATAGCAATGATGCGCATAAATGAGTAAGAAAATATTAAAGAAGAACCCATTTTTATATTAGCATTGGCGTTTTAAAAAAATATTTTGATAGGTAATAAATATCTATTACACTTTATTATTATTTTTAATAAGTGCTTTACATCAAGCTCAACGTTTCTTTGAATCATTAAAGAGAAACATTAATGAAATTTCACTATACCAAACATCTTCATTACAAGATACTTGCGATTTATTAAACGAATAAAGAATTGATGATGATTATTTATATATTAATTATTTAGACATTGACTCTGGAACAGGGAGCTTGTACAGAGATATCAGATAGCTCAAGAAAGCTAGAAGTGTTTTCTATGGGAGATTTCTCCTACCAAGTCTCCACGTGTATCGCTAAGGGGAAGATAATAAAAGAGGAGCACTTATACAATATCTATATAATATATAATATTAGTAATGTATAATAATAATAATATGCATCTGTAGAATATTCTATAATAAATTCCTCCTATAATAGTTTTTTAGTATGCAGAGTTTTGTTATTTACATACCATGGTGCTTTTGTAATAAGTTTAAGTATTTTCGATTGAAAAGTTTGTAGTCGTTTTCTGTGAGTCTGATTAGCGATGCCATACATTTGTAATGCATATGTGCAAACTGGTATTAGTTGGTAAGTGTGCGTGTTTAATTTTTGTCTTGTTTGTAATTTGCATTTTTTTCTGAATAGTCAGTACATTAAATTGAGTTTAAGATTGTTGGTTATTATTTATCGATTTTTGAAATATTGTTTATAATTTTATCGATTCCATTTATTGAATAATATTAATAATCCAGTTTAATTTATGTCATTATTCCCACAAAACTTTATATTCAAACTTGATACAACTCAAACTATGACTTTTTAAATTTAAAAAAAAAAAAAGGTTGGAAATGGAATAACATATATATCGTTCCAGAATTAAAAAACTTCAAGCAACACTATTGCTACCTAAGGCTTAACTAAAAAATGCCATTTTTTGAGCTATGTCGCTGTTCTTTTGAAGGAGAGATACGATTATTATAGCTATTAATTATATATCAATAGTTTATGAAACAATATACCATATATACTTTAAACTTTTATGTTATTAAAGTATATAAGGGAAATTTGGGAAAAATTGGTTCTGTTCTGTTCTATTTCTTCCATAGAAATACTATAAATTGTATAAAAGGCAATAAAATTGCATAATATAATTAGATAAAAACGTTTAGCTGAACCTTGCTTACATTGTTTGCTTCTCTTGTTGAATTCAAATCTGTTCCAGAACATGGGATGGATGAACACTTCTAATTTTATTGTTGAAAAATAATAATATGTTTTCGTTTTTCGATATATGTTTATAATTATATTGATTCCATTTATTTAATAATTTTAAGAATCCAGTTTTTCTTCTTGGCTTTGTTTTCCTTCCAGACATTGCTTATCCAGTTTATGACAAGTTGGTTGTGTTCCATTTCGCTGCTCTCTACCCGAGGGCAGATATACGGCCCGATCGGATACAACATCGAGCAGAGTGTTCCCCAACCGCGACATCCGCGACCCGGATGGTCTGGCCGCGGTCCAGATCCGATATCACGCCTAATAAAACAATAACTGCCAACTTACATCTTTTATTCATGCTTCCTTTTTTGCATCCTCTTCTAGGCCTCTTCTTACTCCCTTCTTTTTTTTTATCTTCCAATTTGTCGGTCCCATGATCCTCCAGATATATACGGAGCAGTTTGGCGAGATTTAGTGCTCAGCTGGAATATAATTAGGGTTCTATAGGGCGTTGGCTGCCTTTGCCAAAAACCCAAAAAAGAGCGATGTTTTGTAATGGCTGTAAAGTCCTACGGAGATATAACCGAGAATGGGCTATTATTTCGGCAAATTGCCGGCTGCTTCTTCTCCAGTACGCGCTAGTTGTTAGTTCTTTCATATCTCAGAATTTTTTAAGGGATTTTTAAAAATTTAAGGCGAAAAAATTGCCTCCCGTTTATCCTTCTTTATAGAGCTCCCGGCGTCGCAGCTCATTCTGTTTTAAATAGGCAATTTATCCTTTTAATTGTAGTCATATTTATTTAATATCTTTTGTGTATTCTAATTAAGATTGAAGATACGTTCTGTTTTGGAAATATTAAAAAAATAAATGGTTTTCATATTTATCCATTTAATTGTAGCCATATTTTTTAAATATCTTTTGTGTACTGTACTTAAGAGTGAAGAAAATTTCTGGTTTCGAAATATTAAAAAATAAATGGTTTTCTTGATGAATAAGTGATATTATTAATATGAAATGTATCAGTGAACTGTATTTTATGTCTTTTATCAGCTTATTACTCAAAAATTATTACTTTTTGACATTTTCGTGTTGTTATCTCATCAACATTATTTTTTTATACGATAAAATTTAAATTTATTAATTATATTAAACAATTCTCAGTGTTGAATTTTTTTAAGGGGTTTGCTTACTTCATTACTAATCTTTCCAACTAGAGTGATCCTCATTCTCTAATACATTATTATTTAATTTACGGTACTAAGTTTTAACTTTTTTACATCCTTGAAATTTATCATTATCCTCACTTGCATTATTTTATATGTGAGTTATTCTTTATGCAAATATTTTTTTCTTAATAAATACATTTTTCTTCGAAAATCCTTCTTCCACATATTTACTTCCTCATTTAATTTGCTTTTTATTCTTGACTATTCCTCTTTAATCTTTCGCCTAGATCTGATAATATATAAAAACTATGCTTAATGTTTACAGTCTCTCCATTTTATAAAAATGATTTTGGTGATCGTAATCAGCGCGTAACACTGTATCTCTTCTCGATCGCAAAAGTTATTTTATAAAAATCGATATTTATAGTATATAAAAAAAAAAACCCAGCATTTAATTAATTATAAGTAAATATAAAATGTAATAATTATGTTATAATATATATAATAGTGTGAAAAAATTGTAGAGTGATTTAAATAGGTGAATACATTTGGATCAGGGGGGGGGGGTCGATCATCCACTCTTTGTACATATATATATTTTTATTATTACAATTAGTATTTAAAATTTACTAATTAGTGAAAAATGAACTGTCTATTGAAAAGTATAAAAACTTTTAAAAGTTTTAAATTTTAAAGTTGTATAAAATATAAGCTATGAGCCTAAAATAAAACAATGAAAGCTAATCCTGCTCATTGATAATAATAAAAAACGTTCTAATGTGTTACATTCATCAATTAATACGGAGGATATTCCTTAAAACTAAAATCTCAATCTTTTCTTTAAATAAAAAAGAAACGTAACATTTAGTTACATTCTTCAATAAACTTTAAAGTATATTCTCCAATTATAATAGAGAATTACTTTTAGGCTATGAAAAACTGTATTTACGAGAGACTTGAGATAAGAGAAAGTAAAAAATCCTTCACCGGGAAAGTTTTATGTCGAGGGAATCTTGGAACGGATCTTAAGATCAGTAATAAAGTGTTCCGGAAGCCTTCTTTGCCAGCTTTTTTTCTTTTTTTTTACTCTTTAGTGAATTAGGTCGAGTATATATCTCTGTAAGAACTGATATAAACTATTAGTATGTCTATTATGAATTTATATACAATAACATATAACTGACTACTGAAGCCTGTAATTGAATCTAAAATTTACTATTCAATGATAGATTGCAAAATTATTGCTACAATATGATCTTCGTATTTATTATAACCTCTTCTAATTAGTGTTGAAAAAAAATACAATTTGATTAGAAAATAAAAGTAAAAATCAATTATTCTTACTACATGTGAGAGCAAAATACTGTCAATCGAAAATTGTTTTATAAATATTTGTTCATATATAGTTTAATGACTGTTAAGTTATATTTGAAACTAGTTTCAGATAATATAATATTCACAATTCAGAACGATTTATTAACATTTGTACATAAAAATAAAAATAAAAAACGATGAACGCTATTTTAACTCAGAAGAGTAAAATTATTAAATGCTAC
The DNA here is from genome assembly GCA_037127475.1 of Arma custos. NCBI lineage: Eukaryota > Metazoa > Arthropoda > Insecta > Hemiptera > Pentatomidae > Arma > Arma custos. The sequence goes on along the minus strand of CM073763.1, from coordinate 85,308,758 downwards.
TAGTATTTTTAATAACTTTGTTCATTAATTATTCGGAGTCGTTATCAAATAATTACTGAAGTAATTAGTTTACTAATATATATTCAACGTCAAATAGTCGAACTACACAAAGTCACACCCGTATTCTGAGATCCTCTTGGTGATTAATTTTAGCGTTTTTGTTGTTTATTTACCCTATTATTACAGAATATATAATGAAATCATTTAACATTTTTTTGAAAAACAGAACTGATATTTATGTATTTTTTTCTCTTTTTCTTTTTTTTTTATTTAATTTTTTTGTTAATTAAATTAATTGCATGAAACATTGAAATACAAATAATCTATAGATATGTTTGTTTATTCAATTAACGCTACTTTATGCTGATATGGAAAATCGGACGATTCAATATATATACGTTAATATAGAAATGTGCTTATATTAATATGGAAAATAAAATTATTAAACACCAAATGGGGACAAAAGCTGAGTAGCTCATTGTGTAAGGCGCTGAGATATAACTTGTAGGTCTCGTGGTCGAGGTCGGATATAACAGATATATCTCTAGATCCACACAGCAGACTCTAAAGACCCTTTCCCTGTTCATTCAATCTCTGTAAAGTGAGTACTTTTAATTGGTGGGAAAACTAGGTGGTTAAGTGTTATCTCGTCTAAATCACCTCCCTAACACAATATAGTCTTTACCATTTACTGAAATCATCCTTCAGAGTTTTTTTTTTTTTTTTTTTTTTTTACTGTAACAGTATTTATGAATAAGTTTATGCATAAATTATTTTCTGTCACTCTTAGTTTTGAGATGAAAATCACTGTTCGATGTGTATTGAAATAACATATTGACGTTTAAGACATTTTGAAAAAAGCGCAAAAATGTTATTAGAAAATTATAAAACGAATTATAAAATTCTCGAATTTTCCCTCATGGATAGATATAGTATGTCGTTTACATCTCATTACAAATATAAAACTGAATTTCGAGTTTTAGATTAAAAAATCTTAAGTTAAAACAGTTTAATTTCAATTTCTTGGCCGGCTGGCGGAACAATTATTTCAAAAGTAAATTTTTACAATATCAAGAAAGAAATTTATTTTCTTTTATTACGATTTATAACCTCTTTCTTTTATTCTTACTGCAGCTCTTCGTAATTAAAACGAAAACGCTGTCAAAAGTCTTCCTTGGGGTGAGAGGTCTTTTTCTCCATTTTAATTTTTTTTTTTCGAAATAGAATCCGAACTTCAAAAATAATTCCGAAGTTTAAGTATATTAAAAGAAGAAAATCGCTAATGTTCACTGGAAGAGTTTCTTAATTCATTAAAGAGCGAGTCCAATTTAATTAAAACTTACTTCATTTTGCCGCCCCCCCCCCGTTTTGGGCGAATACTAATGCACGTAACGGCCGAAAGGGGCGATCGCAGATTAATATAAATGGAGGGTGCGAGTCCTGTCAGGGAAAATTAGAAACGTCACCGCGGGTCCCTTTTCCTTAGCTCCTTCTGCTTCGACGTCCGATCCTCTCAATATCCTTCCGATGTATCGACCGATATGACAGAAAAGAAATGGAGAAATTTATCATGTTTCTTTGTCAAAACATAAAGAAAATCATATATATATTCCCATAGTAGTTAGGGTACTCGTTCCCTGGGGCTTAGTGGTTGAATATAGTTAACTATGTACAATGCCATAGCTATATATAATCAATTTTTATATAGTTAAATGATAAAAAAAACCTTTGAAGCATTAGTAACTGAGAGGAATAGTCGAAATTGATAATAAAAATACATTACAAAAAATACACTATACAAAATGTATTTATAGCGACATTAACTACCTCTAACACCAAGCTGGCAATCTGCGGAATAATTACCAATAAATACTACTACCTCACGACGTATGAGTATACGTTTGTCACTATAATGCATTGATGTATTGTATCAGGACGTCTGAAAAATTTAAATTTAGGATTTAAAATATTCATTTTATCGGATAAAATATGTAACTTTAGATACGCACAATATATTTATAACTCCATCTTTATTATATCTCTCTCTTTTTATCTTATCTTCTTACATATTTTAGTTTTTAAATTTATTCTTATGAATGCCCATTTTGCTTCTAATATACCTACGCGAAATTTTGCGGACGCCCTGATAAAATACATTATTACATCATAGTGATAAACGTATACTCATACGTCGTGAGATATTTGGAAATAAATTATTGGTATTTATTTCGCAGATTACCACCTTGGAGTTGGGGGTAGGTTAAGTCCCGTCAAGTGACGACATGTTACGTCATTTCTAAGCCACGTTCTTATACGTTTTGTAATCTATAACTTGGTAAGTTTAGAAAAAAAATTAGCTTGAAAATATCTCAATAAAACGAAGTGACTGCTTATTTTATAATGACTAACATAACCAGTAATGGGTCAATGAGTAATGATATAAGTAATTTCAGCTAGCATAACATTACTGTTATATGATATGGGTGATATAACCTTCATTATAAAGGAACCGAAAGTTATCGTTTCTCCAGTTTGAATGTGTATGTGTAAATGAGTTTGTGGGCGTGTGTAATATACATGCTTTTCTACAATATATACCAAAATTATATAAAGCTTTGAAGACCTGAGGGTTTCCCGTCTTTAAATACCAACAAACAATTAACTATTAAATGTATGTATTTCATTATTCTGACAAAAGAATCTTAAGAAAATCTCTTCTGATACAATAAATTATTTAAAAATCAATTCTTCAGTAACGTTGTATTATGACATGCAGCATTTCTATGTCAAAATTAAATCATTCGAACCATGTAAGCATTTCCACAATCCCACAATTAGAAATACTTTAAAGTAAATTTCATAAGATCAGTAAATTTAATGAGCGCTTATGTTATCTCGAGAAGTGACGGAAGGAGCCGTGCGGGCAACTAAAGTAGATTGCCGCGAGAAGATTGAGTGGGAACGCCTTCAAAGTATAGCCATAGGCTAAGCACGCAACGCACGCGCTCCACTCACCAAAATGACTCTCATTTCGTCTAGTCTCTACGGAGTATTTCATCTGTCCGTCTTGTAAGCTTCTTCCATTTGTATATATTTATTTTTAAAAATATTATCATCAATGATATATATCTATTAATTTCGTATAGTTAAAAAAAAATCGGAATCGGTGGAGGATACACGATAAAGCTAAGGAATAAAAAACTTAATTCTTATTTTCGATTCTAACAGGTTATTACCTTATTATTCTTATTTACAGGTTATGTAATTTAACAGGTAATATAATTTAGTTGATACCAGGACAACATTTGAAACTAGTTTTTTTAAATAAAGAGTTTTTCAGGAAAAATTGATAGCGGATTTGGGCCAAACAGGTAATAACCTAAATATTCTTTTAGGCTTCCACGACCACTATTATTACAAAAGACTTTGTTGGTTTCTTCTGGTTTAGACCGTGTAGATAAATTTCTCGCCAACGTTTCGTCAACCTTGCTGATGACTTCCTCAGGGCTGAGATGAGAACTGAGAGATGAGAACTTGGTGAGTTTCTCATCTCAGCCCTGAGGAAGGCATCAGCATGGTTGACGAAACGTTGGCGAGAAATTTATCTACACGGTCTAAACCAGAAGAAACCAACAAAGTCTTTTGTAATAATAGTGGTCGTGGAAGCCTAAAAGAATATTTAGGTTATTACCTGTTTGGCCCAAATCCGCTATCAATTTTTCCTGAAAAACTCTTTATTTAAAAAAACTAGTTTCAAATGTTGTCCTGGTATCAACTAAATTATATTACCTGTTAAATTACATGCGTTTTTGGAGTATCATCCGCCATGCTCCTTCACTATCCTAATTTAAATCCTTGCAATCCAACTATTCCTGGATTCCAGAAAAGATGATCTCTAAGGAGGTTAGTCACTTGCTTAAAATGAAATGTATTGAATAATTTACTTTGTTGTTTAGTCGTTTTTGTTTTGTTTTAAGGAGATATAATACATGCTAGCTCTCGCATTTAACAGTTTTTATTAATTGTATTATTCTTTTTAATTTCTTAGTATCGTGTCATGATTCGCACTTTTTTTCATTTACTTTTTTTTCGTAACTTTATAAACACTTCATGATTTTTATTATGTAGCCTTTTGGCCAGATATATATTATTATTCTTTTTCTGTTTTGTTTTTTTATTCTAAAGGGACGTGGTCCCGGAATATAGTTCCTTTTCTATTCTATTATACCAATGGGTAGACTCAATACTTACCTGCCTGTTTTGCCATTATTTCATTCTTAACATTTACTTATTCTATTCTTTATAATAAGTTAATTTCAATAGAAAGGAAAACACTGGGAGTTTATTTGTAAAATATATGGTTCAAAATTAGTATTGCAACATAAATCTTAAGTCTAACTTTTAAAAGGCTTATTATTTTCCCGTAAAGATTAAATAGAAAATAAATCAAAGACTGCTAAAAACAAATTAATAAATAAACACGAGGATGTAGAAGTTGGTTGTAATAATCACAGGGGCCGTGAGGGACCTCCTTTATTTCTTATAAAATTTTCTGATAATAATGCGATGATATATGTTCATTAATTATTTTTTCGTATCATGATAAACTTAACTTCATTAAATCTATATTAAGTATACTTGTGATTTTCCTTCGGAGCCAAAACCGCGCTTTTCATCGTGTCTGTAAAATTAATGAAGCTCACGGTAGAAGATAGTGTTCTTCAAAACAAGTTATATTATATTATTGGAAGGATCGGGGAGACATTGAACTCGGGGTAACTTAGGTCATGTCCGTATTACCTCAAGTTGTAAATACTTGAACTTTCTCGTCAGGGTTTGCTTAACCAAAGTTAAGCCAATCAATGGCTTAGTTCATGTTATTACCTGTTCCACACTCAAAAGTTATATAAAGTATTGAATTTTTTGTTATGTTTCCTTTTAACATGTTATTAATAATAACATTAATTATAACACACGAAGGGTATAATTAATTTTTTAATTTAAATAATAACCGAAGAGTTCGGATAATAAAAAATTGTGATTTGGCTCAGTCTCTCATTGAATATGCTACACATATTTGTAATACACAAGTATGTGATTTCCTTAAGGCAGAGATTTTTCCTCACTGGAAATACTTATGTTGTAGCAATCGCCACATATTGAGGTATAAGCAAGGCATTTTCTGAGGCCCAATACTTTTTAACAACGAAAGAATGTTGAATTGAAAATAATATTCATTCAAAAAACAAAAGACTGAATCCAGAAAAAATATTCAGAATAATATAGCATTATTTATTCCCATCTTTCTGTTTTTAACCTCTATAATCTTCATGATCTAAACTGGGTAAATCATACATTACAAAAATTGACTTCTTCACACTTCACACTCTGGTTTAGTGAAGCAATGCTCCTTCTAAGGATCTCCTGATCTCTGAATCTTCTTAAATCTTGATAAAAAAAGCGGCAAAGTGTCGCGTTAGACAAACTTGCTAGACTAGACATTAAATTAAAAAATGTGAAAAATTTAATTTTTGAAATTATGATATCCACTTTTGACCCTGTACGGCTGATTTATATATATATATATATATATATATATATATATATATATATATATATATATATGTATATATTCATGTACAAATTATCCATCTAGCCATGATATATCTGAAATTTGTTAACATGTTTGATCCTCCCTTTTTTCTTATATTATCTCAAATAACGATACAATACCGAAAATTGTCGTTATTGTGTGTTCCATTGGTGTAATTTGTAGTTCTAAATTTTTCTTTGTCATTAATTTCGCACTAATTGTACTTGTACTCCATTTTCTATTTACTTCAGATCTATTTACTTTGTCTTCTGCGGAATAACACCTACCTCATTTTGCTTTATAACTGTAGTCTCTTTCCTGAATATGCCTCGATTTTCCTAAAAGTATTTATTTATTTTTTTCTTTAAATAATTTTTTGTTGGAAACATACATTACATATAGAAGAAAATAGCCCGATTTAACGTTTTTTTTAGAGAGAGAGTTTCCCCAAAGTTGTGGTTTTCTCCAACCCAATTTTAGGATATTATTTATTCCAGGTCATCTTCTTCTTCTTCATTGAGACCGTACTCTCCGAAGTCTTCCTAAATTTGTTTTATCCATGAAAATATTGGTCGGCCTCTTATTTTTTTATCAGAACACCTGTGCATGGCATTTTTGGTATTCTCCAAATTCCATCTTCAGTAGGCGTCCAAATCACTATAATTGCTTGATACTGATTTTTCGAGAATGACATTGTACCCATCATCTCTCGCACTACTGAATTGGGTATCCTGTCACCCCTAGGTATTCCGGCTGCCCTTCTTTAGAAGTCTATCTCCGCGATGTGTAGTTTTTTTTCACCCTTTCCTATTTTCCATATTTCAAAGCCATATAGGGTGACTGGCATTAATTTTTTTTTGTGGTTTCATGATGTTAGTCCATAGTAAGTTTTTCTTCCTTCTCTGGTTCTTCTTGCTACACCCCCTTCGGATGGTCCATCTTTTTGAACGACACTTACAAGATATTTGAAATTTATTAAATATTTACCTGTGAACCGTTTCCTCCCAATGGTCCATCTTTCTCAGTAGTCCCAAATATTCTATTTCTCAGTTAGGAAATTAAAATAAATTATTAAAGAGTTATCAAATTGGAATTGATAGCTATTGTGGTAATATCTTATTATTTGTGAATTTACAATAATTAGACATCAACCCGGACCGATTAATAGTATCTTTGTATTGCAGGCAGTGCATACTCACAGCGCCGTCCTCGGTCAGCTTTTATTCCCAGGGTTGATTGATATGAATATACTAGCATGGATAAATTTCTTACATATGACTAAAGTTTATTCTTGTTTAATAATTGTTTATTTAGTTCATAAATCTCAACTTATGTTTTCTAACTATTCTTCTATAGTTTTTATTTTTTTTTTGTAAAATGTGTTTCGTCAATCAAACGTAATTATTGAAATTTTATCTATGCATGTATACATATTTATACTATATTCATGACTGTTCACGATACGACCGGCAAAGAATTAAATTGATAAAAAACATAATACTCAAACGAGGGACTTGGCCTGAGACAGAACATTTCTAAATTAAATTTTAAACTAATTAAATTTTTTCTAAATTTAAAACTGACTTATTATCATTTATAAAAGACATAAATTTTGATCAGCTCTAGGACATAAGAAGGGCAATTCACCAGATACCTGGTTTTTCATTTTTAATTGTAACTGTTATGAGTATAAATATATGTGTATACATTTTTATTAAGTACTGTCGCTAATCGTAATGTATACCTTATGAATTGATTTTTTTTTTTTTAGTTACATCATTTATATTATAAAATCTTTCATTTTTGTTTATTTGTATATTTGTTAAATTTATTTATTTTTTTATTACATAATTTAGGATTGCAAGTTTAATTTTAATTTTATTCTCACGTGTAAATTATCAATTTAGTCAAACTATAAATTTTGAATTTCTTGTATTGTTAAATTATACTAAAATGTATTCTGTAATTATGATACCAAATTGATCTGTAATTATTAACATCACATGTAATGAATGACATGTAATATGCTTACCTAAATATGGAGCATGTCCTAATATTAATAAACGGTCCCTCCTTGGGGTTACCATGGGGGGAACAAATTAAAAAATATATATATATATATATATATATATATACACCGCTTGTTTGTGGTATTAATTAATGGAACAAACAAAGACATCTTTTTACGAATTAATCCTTAAAAATTGTTTTTACTTATGAGTATTTCAAGAGGTATGCTTTTTTGTGTTTCGGCTCCGTTGGTTCTCGGTTATGTGGCAAGATACCGGAGAATTAATAAATGATTAAATTCAGTTTTATTTAAAAACGAAAAAATCAAAGTAAAAAAGCTTCTAGGTAGAAATGAAAACACGGTGAAATAAAATATTCAAATGAAGCTATAGGATCAGATTGAAGGACTTATTGAAGGCAGTTATAGGATTGACCACTGGGGGGGGGGGATATGCAATCGTAATGGATCAAAATTAAATTCTAAAGTTGAAGCCGTTGGGTACTCATGAATTTAAATAACTCCCTCGATTTCGATTACCTTTCCCGATTTCTAATATAGACGTCCCGCCGAAGGAAGAGAGTCGAGATTGAAGAATTTATAATTTCTTTGAGCCTCAGATATTAGGTCTCTCTTAATTTATATTCTGATAGTATTTAAAACTTTTTTTACCATTTTTATCATAAAATAGATCTGATAAGGGCAGATGAGATCAATGATAAATTCACCTTTTCATGTTGATAGTACAATTTTGTGGACTTCACTTAAAATTTCCTCCATGAGGAAATAATTATTATAATTACAGGATATAATTATAAAAAACTCTCATTTTTGTTTGATATAATTATATATCAAAACTAACATTAACTAATTGTGCTTAATGATAAATTTATATTATATTTGTAAACATGTGATTATTACAATAGGTCTGATTGTTATTTGCTATTCATTCCATGCGGCATTATGAAATATGTTACAGTGTACCGTTAATGAATTTATAATATTTTTAATAAGTATAAGTGTTTATCGACTGTTGAAAACAAAACATAATTTTATTAGGTTTTGGTATAACTAAAGATCATAAATCATACTTAAAAAAATATATTAATAGCCTTTTATTACACTGGAATATTGGTTATACTGCTACATAAAATGAACAACAAATGAAATTCAGTTATATGATAACAACACACATGTTTTCATGGTTTATATATATTTTTGGTCAAATTAAAAAAAAGTTTGTCTGCCTTTAAAAACGTATATATAATGCATATATTTTTGTAAATTTACAATTTCAAAAGTCAATTAATAATAGATTTTCTTAATTTTAAAATAGCTCTCCTTATGTCAACATTGTTGTAGAGATATGCCATTCATAAAAAATATAAATATAAAATATAAATATAAAAATAACTTTATGTAATTTCTTTGCATATTACTCACCCATACTTTTTCTTATTCAAAATTTTTTATCTGGAAATATTTAGCAGTGAATGTATTGGTTTTCTTACTTCATGAATCAATTTTATATGAGGGAATACATCTAAAGCCTGCATTGTTGATAAAAGTTCATCCATCAGCAGTGGCAATAAATTTGAACATTCGTGAATCAATATTTTCTATTTCGTAAATTTAATATTCTCTTTATACAATGTCAGAATATTGGTCAAGTTGAAAATCTATTTGGTCCCTTTATTCTTTTTAGTTAATTAATTTAATTTATTTTATCCATCCTCTTGGGTTTCGCAGTCAGGAGCGTCATCTCCTTTTTATGCTTATTTTTCCTTGAATATTTCCCTGCTTTATAAGTTATATTTGTCTTAGCGCATTAAGTGCTCCTAAGATATTGCAGTTTTCGCTTCTTTTAAGTAATCACTACTCCGCTTTTCTTTCTTCATCATAGACTTATCTGTCTTGTTTCTATCAAACTTATTTTGTGATTCCTTCGGTACAACCATACCTCAAACGCATATTGTCATTGCATCTCATATTTCTTTAGGGTCCAGCATTCTATTTCCTAAAAAAGCATCGAGAAAACATAACATCTTTATAATCTCATTTTCAAGTCTAATGTTATCTCTTTGTGGCAAAATGATCTCTTTATAAACGTATGATAGAGAGAACTCTTGTCTTTTCTATTAGTTTTCTGATTTCTTCTGGGGAGACATTATCTTGATTTATTTATAAATTACTTTTTATCTATAAAAATATCCATATGATTAATAGATAAGAACATATTTAAGTTTGCCTTGATGAGGATGGAAATATTGTATTAATGATTTTACGTGCCAAGTAAAGGTGAGACTAGGTTAGTGGGGATATGGTCGAACCAGGATATAGCCCATGATACGCCCCTCTCTCAACACTCCCCCCTCACCAGGTGTTGACCAACACTAATCAACACCAAGACAGTTGCATTATTCAGGTTACGTCATAATTATACCTGGTCGTTGGCAGGACCCGAGGCTTTGAGGGAGGGGGAGGCGAGTTCCAGTCTTAATTAGAAGGCTGGTGGTACCTCCATCTCGGGGTCTCTGTCTGTCTCCGTCTCTTCTCTTCAAGTAAAAGGATCATTAATTAGTGGATTACTTGCTTTAAATTCTGTATTAGAAAGGAATCGGAGAAAAAACGAAGCCTCTAAAATAATGGGAAAAGAACTAACTAGTCAACGGTTCGGGAATTCAGGTGTATCATTATCACATACACCAAAAAAATTACATTAACGAAAGTCAAATGCCTTTTGTCTCACACCAACAGACTCATAAGTCAGAGACAGCAATCTCACTCCAATAAGATCCAAAATAAATTAAAATTTTAGAATTTTACAAATAAATTTTTTTATTGAACATCTTGGAATGAGTTACTGTCTTTGATTGATGAACCTGTTTGGATTGTAGATATTAGAAGTACTGCGTTTGTTTATTTATATTAGATCTAATAATAAGATTTATGTTTTTTTGAATAACACAACAAAATAATTGCTTTGTAGTTGTTATATATAAATGTACGATCAAATACAAGTTTTACAAATAAAAGGTTCCTGTCACATCTCTCTATTGTTATGCTCTCTCACATCAATATGTTTGACATTTTAGCTCATATTAGCCATCTTCCTTGGAGTATCATAAATAATGAAATTATATAGTAAATTATTGTGTACTGAGGTTTTTAATGAAGCAGTTAACAATTTTAAATTTGTTTTTCTTATTAGTAATTTTAGTAACGTACTCCATTCTGTGTTTATTTTACTCAGATCTATTTATTTTACCTTTCCTATTTTACCATTGAGAATTGAGAATTGAGAAGGAATTGACTTAAATTCCTGAATTAGCCACTTATACTCTGAGAGAATGACAGGACTCTGCTTCCTTCAGTCCAATTAACTAATTTTTTACAAAATTCGATTTACCCATTTAATCACCGGCACTGTAGGTATATTCACCTACACATTTCTCTGTCTACCTGATTATTTATCTATATATTTTTCTACCTATACAACATCTATATATATCTATATATATATATATATATATATATATATATATATATATATATATATATATATATATATATATATATATATATTATGTATTATAATATTGAATTCGTCCTACTTTCATGGAGCATACAAAATCTTGGTATAATACAGTAAATTATCGTTTTATTGCGGGTTTTAATGATATCATTAGTAGTTCTAAATTTGTTTTCCTTATTATTTAGCCTTCTACTTCATTCTGTGTTTATTGCAGATTTATTTATTTTACGTCTTCCCTTATTCCATTTCTCACTTAATTTGTTTTATAGCCCTTAGGAAGGACAACAAACTTCGGTATGCTTATTTGCTAAGTTCTTTTTCCTGAACATGCCTCGAGTTTTATAAAAGTAATTATTTATATCTTTTTAATAATTGTTGAAACATGAATTATTTATTTTAGCTTCCCTATTTTACTTAATAAGAATTCCACTCCTAGCTTATTTTGTTTTATAACACTTATAAAGACAAACGACAAAAAACGAAATCTCGGTAGGCATATTTATTATATTATTTTTTCCGAATATGCCTTGACTTTCCTAAAATTGTTTATTTTTTTCTTTTAACTATTTTATTATTCAATTATTGGTTGGAAACATAAATTATATGGAAGAGAAAATTGCCTGATTCGAGATCAAAATAAATCATTAAGTAGTATTTGGATCAGTTTATTAATGATAGCTTCTTGTTAAATTATTTTGACCTACATCTGGACCACTTACTCCTTCATGCTAGTATTTGTGTATTGCGGGCACTGTAGACTCTTAGCGCCGGCTTCGGCCAGTTTTCACCAATCAGTCAGTTTTCACTCTACATTTCAAGACATTAAATCGAACACAAATTTTAAAATAATTGTTATCCCTACCTAATGGTGGACCAACCCATTCAACAAATCACACAAGTGTTCATGTAATTGTACTTCACTAAGTTTTAATACTAGTGCCCAAATATAGTTCTAGAAATTGAAGTTCGATTTAGTATTGAATTAAGGTATTGGATATTCTGCATTAAATATAATTCTGAAATGATTGTTTCTATATTTCAGGTTTGTTTTTAAAGATTAAAAAAAAAAATTGTTGGAAAAATGTCTTAATCTTATTTTACTGCATTCTTTATATTGAAACAACAATCCTAAAATCGAAATATTGGAATGAGATGTAACTGAACTAAACTAAAAGTTTAAATAAAAAATAATCTCAATAACCCTCAATAAAAGCTTAAAATAATTTTCAATAATTTTAAAATAAGAATAGAGTGATAAATACAAAACCTATTTTATCGTAAAATAAAGCGTAGAGATAAATCTGTGGCACCTGTGCATAGTGGGCTAAGTCGAATTTTGTGAATTTCAAGCTATCTACTTAGAATCGTAATTGTTTTCTCTTTCCTTGTGTCTAACACGCTAAGTGTTCCGTCCATTGCAATGAAGGATATTCCTTAGTGAATCGTGGGCTGATACTCCAATCTTGAAATTAAAATAAGTTCAGAAAAATTACGATTCTAAGTAGATAGCTTGAAATTCACAAAATTCGACTTAGCCCACTATGCACAGGTGCCACAGAAATATTCTAAAAATTTTGTTGACTGATATTAGTCATTCGAAGAGTCATTATAAAAAAAATCTTAAAAACGTACTCCACAATTTTTACGATAAAGTTAATTTTTCGTTTATTACCCTATTCTTATTTTAAACTTATTGATAATTGCTTTCTAATTTTTGTATTTGTTTCCTTTTAAAGCATATTTTTTAGACTATTATTTATTTCTTTATACTATTAGATTATTATTTATTTGATTTTAACCTTTTAGTTTGGTTATCTATTAAAGGATTTTTTTTTAACTACACTTTTTTATGAAAAATAAAGGCTATTTCCCAGTTCATTCTGCCGGTAATCATTCGCTTTTTTCTTTCCGGTAACCCCATGGAGGGTCTGTTTATTAATATTAGGACATATACCTAACTGGGATCAGCATGTTATTACATGTGATTTTTATATCAATTGATAATATAAAATTACATAAAAAACATTTAGGTATTATTTAACAATACAGGATATTAAAACTTTTCAGGTGGACTAAATTAATAATTTGTATTATATTAGAGTAAAGTTAAGATTAAATTTGTAATAATAAATTATAAAATAAAAATAAAAATAAAATAAATATTTAAGCACAACAAGAAGGTTTTAAACAATAATTTATATTATTCTAAACACATTAATGAATAAGTTATAAACATAGAAAATTAATTTTAAAGATAGTAAACGAAAAAATATTATTCACAAATAATACTATTACTATGTTACAAAGAAGGGCAGTTGATTAAAGACAATATCTTTTATAAATGCTAATAAGTATATTTTTAATTTAGAAAAAATTGTGGGTTCTGTCTCAGGCCAAGTCTCCCATTCTTGTATTATGTTTTTTTTTAATAAATTTAATTCGTTGTCTGTTGTATCGTGAACAGTCATAAAGAATATGTCTGAAAGTGTGAATCTATAGTCATATGCTTGTTGAATGCTTTAGACACTGAATAAAATATTTTATGAGGTATTTCTAAATGCCGATGATTTTACTGATTATTATGAAAACATTCCGACCAAATTGAAAAAAAAATAATCATGATTGGAGGATAGGAGAAAAAAAAATGTCGAAGCCTAAAATAAATAGGAGGATATAAAGTGGAGAAGGTGCAGGGGTTAAATAGACTAGAGATAACTGGTAGAGTATTTCGGTTAGCTTTTCCACTTCCCTTATCTCCCTCTCTTAGCTAGTTAATCCTCCTTCTATGTCTCTGTTTCCATTTTATTTTATCGCCGTCCTCTCCTACACCGTTCAATTATAGATAAACTAAATCATTTCCTCGATTTCGATCGGGAAATAATCCGTAGAAAGTCGCCTACCTCACATTCAACAGTATCCCGGTTCTCAGATTGCCTTTCACATGTATTTAATTACTACATTAATGTTTATATTTTGTTAAAATTATTTATTTATATATTATTTATTTAAAATTAGTTATTATATCTATGTTACAACACCGGCACTTATTCACGATTGTAAGAAAAAAAACACAAGTCAAGCATGTTCAGTAATAAGAATACAGTACCGATGTTTCGTTCTATTTCGTTGGCCTTCCTAAGGGGAATAAAACAAAATAAGGGAGAAGTGGAATAAGGGAAGATGTAAAATAAATAGATGTGATATTGTTTAACTGATTGAAGAAAACAGCAAGAGACAGCTAACGCACCCCAATACGATCAGTAATGAGTTGGAATTTTACAGTTTTTTATTGAATGCTTTAGATTAAGGTTAATGTCTGAGTGATGGGTCTGTTTGGCTTTAGATGAGGTGTACTGCTTTAGATCGTCTATTTTACCTCTATGAATATGCAATTCTTAATATTAAAATGGTTATTCTATGTTTTACTATAATGAATGAACTATTGATGCTTGATTTTAGAAGAATAATTGGTGCCGGAATGTTTTTTTTCTATTTGATTTTGTTAAGGTCGCTTCGACTGTTGGGGCCATTAGGGATGACTGCTGTTCTTAAATCCTTTGAATACATCATAGTCTTCTGTATTTTAATATTTTCTTCGATTGGTATGTTTCAATATTCAAATTTATTATTTTTACATTTAAATTGATGCTTCACCGGTTTATATTATCATTACTTCGCCAGATTGGTTGATACAGTCCTAAAAGTAGATGGAGAGAAGTCAGCTTTGTATGCCCGATACTTAGCCTGCTTATTACGCCGCATCCTTTCGACATTAGCCCGTTAGAAGGGATTCAAGCAGTGTTTTTATCTGTTATTTGACGGAGGTGGTTTGCAGAGGCCTCTTCCACTCTTCGTTCCAATTTTCTTTAATTTCATTTGATATAATTTTTAGCTATTCCGACAAAAAT
Organism: Arma custos; assembly: GCA_037127475.1. NCBI lineage: Eukaryota > Metazoa > Arthropoda > Insecta > Hemiptera > Pentatomidae > Arma > Arma custos. Next base: position 85,293,714 of record CM073763.1, on the reverse strand, counting down.
GTGGATCTTAAGAAGGGAACGTTGAATTTTTAATGAAATATATTTCAAAATTTATTCAGTCTTTATATTATATTATTTTTATCATTTCGTCTTAATTATCATGATTAAATTTCGTCGCCTGCTATGTTAGGCATTAATTTCGTTATACACTAAATGGCTTTATTCATAAAAACTATTCAAAAGAAATTTAAACTAATGGGGCAGGGTTAAGGTATTAATAAGAAAAAAAAGTTGAACTTATAATAAATAAAATGCCTAGTGAATACATGAATATTTTTTTAAGCACACTCGACTTATAAGAAAATAACAGTATTCATTCATACTTTGGCCGATGCTGAAGATGGGTCCTCGACCTGGGCTTTATACCTCCCTGAATAGGCTCTATTGAAAAAGCGGGGAAAGTAAGTGGCCTTTAGGGTTTAGTCTTCGTCCTCTTTGTCAATATCGTTTAAGTCATTCAATCCGGCCACATCTTGCTCCAAAGGTAAGGACACAGAATGAATAAAAAAAAAATCAACTCCTGCATTTTACAAGTGCTTTTAAAAATTTATGAATATAATTAATCCAAAGGGTAATAACAGCCTACCCTGTATACTGTAATAGGCCATCGAACAACTACAAACTACACATTAATATCACCAAAATAAAATAGTCAACTTGAATCTGCTCATCTTGAATAATTTCAGTGGAACTTATAAGTGTTTAAAAGAAAATGGTACGGGTTGAAGGACTAAATATACAAAAACACTAAATAGTGATAGTGTTTAATAGAAAGCTACTTTTCGACTCACGTTGCAGATCTTCTTCAGAGCTGGATAGACGAGATTTAAAATTAACATAATCTGATTGATTTTTTTATGTATATACAAAAATGATACTGGTCGAATAAACAAGACACAAAAGTAGAAATAATTTAAATTATAAAGCAAAATAAAAAGTATGTTTTCAATTTTGAACTAACTCAATCGGATATATGTTAATATTACTCACGATGAAAGAAATATGTAAATAAAATTACCGTGCATTTATGCGATTTAATTTTCAAGTTTCATTATAGATCTACAATGGTTTTAGAGCTCAGTTGCTGTGCCGTTGGTCCCGTGCTTAAATCTGGCTGTGACAGATTTAATTAAATCTTTTAAGAGCACTCCCCGGTGCTCACCCAGTCTTTGTGAATTTGGTATAGGGGGAAACCTTGCTGTTGAGCGTCATCTAATACGAATCATTTCCCTCTACAACCGTTGTGGGAGAAAAAGTATAGTCCCTACCACGTACGGAACCCAAGAATCTTCATGAGTTGTAATGATACTAGTTTTTTTTTAAATAAGAATATTTAACTTTTTTTATTGCTCTTATATTATTGCTAGAAACGTTATTTATTTTTTTTATAATACATCTTTATTATATTCAAGACACATTATCCTACCATAAGTATTCTTTCTTTTACTTTGGATGGGATATTCTAAAGTTTTCACTGTACCAAATAAGTTCAATCTACCAAGCCCAAGATCGTAGTTTCGCAGCCCGGCAGTTGGCCTTCGGATTTTTTAAAGACAGTAAAAAATCCTTATTTATGCCGTCTTTCGGAAGGACTTCAGGATTTCGGGTTTGTACGGGTCAGGCACTCGTTAAAGATTCCTATCCTAACTAAACTGATTAAACTTCTAACTATGGGACTGATTAAGGGACGACTGTTTACTTTATGTCAGTGTGTTTACTTTGAGTTATCAAAACCACAAATTGTAATTTTTGATTAATAATTTGTTATATGAGCAACTGCCAAAGCTTACGGTTGTCTATAGCAAGATTGTTTCGATCGTAGAATTAATTTGAATTAAAAGCATATTAATATTAAAATTTTAAACGAATTTCGTAAAAGCACTAACGAGCTCTTCGTTACCATAAATTATAAGACAAAAAGGAGACTTCATGCAATTTACTTTACAAACGTATAAATGGATAAAAGATGGTAATTGGAAACGAATAAGGAATTAATTAATGAGCACTAATATAGAGTAATCAGTACTGCATTAGCCGGGGCGAGGTGAGTAGTGCCGAAAATATGGCGCGTACCGGCGGAGAATTAATCGCTGAGAATTGGAGCTAAATTAATAATTACGGGCGGGGTTGTAGGACTGGAGGGATTGGGCTTCCGAATTAACTCCACCAGATGTTTGCCATAATTAGTCCGAGGACAATATGGCGGTACGGATAATGTGGAGGGGTTCATTTTCTGTCTTGAACCCACCCCCCCAAGGACTTTACGGTCTCTTGCGAGCTTACTTCGGGGTGAGTCTACTGCTCTGACTACAATAAAGATTAAAGAAGTTAGCATAAGTCGTGCTAAATGATTTTTCCGACTTAATCCCAGAAAGATCAATGTTATCCTCGCGAAAATCTTACTCCTAATACAGTTTCATCTTACAGGCAAGATTTCTAACAATTAATTCTTGAAAATCAGTTTAATTCTTTATCTTCATCAATTTATTTGAATGCCATTAAAAAACCTTGATATTAAATCATTAATCAGTTAACTTTTAATATTTCATGAAATGTTAATATGGTGATAGCTGTGATTAAATAATGGACTTTTTGGAACATCAATTTTATTTGATTCTTGAATCTAATATTTACTTATAGAATATTAGATATTCTAGATATTATTGTTCATAGATAGTTATAGATAAACATTAGAACAATTTAGTTATGGTTAGAAATATTTCGTTTCTAATGAATATTTTTTATTAGGAACTAACTAGGACCAGTTTTAGTATAGCTGTGATAAAAAATTAATTTTATATGATTATTTAAAAATTTGGGGGCACCTGTATAGCGTGCTTTAAGAACCACTGGTCTGTACTAACACCGAAGGTATTTTTCTTCTCTGTAATTTTGCTGCCACCACCATTTTATGGGGCAAGATTATTTTTGCCGTGCTTGGACTGATAGCCTCTATCTGTTACAAAATATTTTGTTTTCCCCGGTCCATTTCTCGGGAAGAAAAATCTTCTGGATTATTTTCTTCTCAGTTTCTCTAGAAAATATAGAAAGCCTAGGCTCATGCAGCTGGGCCCTCAAAGCTCTTCATTCTTACTAAAGGGTTTCCTCAATATTATTTAGCGTTGCTCAAACATCTCAACTGATATTTTCGAATGCTTTTGAAGATGTTTGCCGAACATTCAAACTAGATACCAGTAAGAAAATCTCGAAAAAAGTTTTGAATTTCACTTCTGTGGTTTAATGATGGTGATATTCAATTAGTTGATTCGGTCAAAAATATAATTCATACAGTTTTTCTAAGATTCGTAAAACGCTTTAACTAAATTAATATTAAAAAGACTGCTTAACAAAAGTTAAGCTTAACATAAAATAAGACAAACCTACAAATACATAATATTAATAATTATAAAAATTATATGAACCACGATAGCCTAGGAACAGTACGGTTTCAGTACATACTAGGGACCTAATGCTTTTAGGCCAACCGTTATGAAAGGATTTGTTTTGATCGAGATCACCTAGGTTTTTACCCTAATTAAGAATACCCACTTCATAGAGTGAGATAAATAAATTATTTGCCACAACGGGGCTCGAACTAAGGCTGAATAATCTATCACATGCTTAAATACCAAACTCAACAAATAATAATACTTAGTAATAATAAAAATAATTATTCATATATCAATAATGAACTCAATTGTATAATAGTGTTATATATGTGTACTTTATATAGTATTTAAGTATATATATTAAATAATAATAGTAATAATATCTAATTAAAGTAAAGTATAAGATACATTTTAAAACTGATTTAATCAATTAGAGGGTTGGTTGGCTTTGTATGTAGAGTTCTGAGTTACTGAGTTCTATTATTAAAGTTTGAGACCGGCTGTATGAAATAAATAATTTATTCTTTCACAAAGAAGTGGATTGTCCACTTGAGATTTCATGATCCTCTTGGGGCTTACCCAGCCTCTACAATTACTAGCGGGAAATCCTGAAGGTTGAATAAAATTCCTTGAACGACAGTAAACAGTAGGAAACAGTACGTTCCCTACCATGTGTTGAACCAAATACTTCCATGGGTTTTTTTAATCAATCAATTAAAACTGCTACTTACATTTATTTTACAAAGATTATATTTACATAAATATAAGCTATTTAAAACTTTAAAAAGCTTCAAAACCTCCCCTCAAATATCCAATGGTTTCACGAACGGCGAGATTGTTGTTTCGTATTACTGACGTTACGTCACCCTTCCCACTCTCTCCTTGTCATCATCTCCCGACCCGAGAGATATTTGCTAGGATAAAACCGGCATAGCGATGGAGTCTATCGAAGAGGGAGAGAGAGAGAGAGAGAGAGAGGGGGAGGGAGGGATAATTCCAGTCCTGGAACAGAAAACTGGTGACATGAGATAGGGGCAATTACTGGTATCAAGATGCCTGGGTGTTTACCCTACCCCCGAGATCCGAGATCCTATCCAGTATCCTATTGTTTCCTATCTCGGATTCTTCTTCGCTTTTACGAGAGTTCTATGTCCTCCGGTTGTAAATCCGTCCTCTTCCTATATCTGCCATCTTAATACCGATAGTTTTCTAATTCGGTTCGATCTAAACAGATCCGAGGCCGGCCACAGTCATTACATAACTGTATTACAAGTTGATATCGTAATATCGGAGAGTGCGGCAGTGTCTTTTATTGAGTGTACGTCTGGGAAGTTGTATTCTATTATCACCCAACTTTTATTACTTATACCCCAATCCAAATCTGTTTTTATTATATAACTTTCACCCAGCTTATAGTTAAATAATTTGAATTATTAAATTGTCCCGACATAAAATATTGGCACTAGTCAGTATATTCCATATAAATATCAATGCAATTTACAATAGCTCATAGTACGTGCGATAACATAAACAGGTTACTGTCTTTTGAACGTCATATTTCACAATTATTTTGCCCGTTGTACAGATAGTTTCAACATCTTTTTTTAGTTTGGAGACTTGAGGGCTTTTCGTTGGAATTTTTTCCACGGTCTTAACATTATTTTATTTATATTCAATATATATATATACATATACATTTTAATTATTGTATACAACTACCTTTGGCTACGCCCATTCTGCAGATAACCCTCCTAACTGATCGTTCTCAATTGAGATTGGGACTTTACTGTAATTTAAATTTATGTAATGGGAATGCCATATGTCCAATCTAACTTTCGGTGACATGCTAACGTATTACATATTAGTAATTAGTACATTATATTGTAAGAAAATATTTATGAGTAATGCAAAATAATTTTTATGAAATTTGTAGGAATCGATAGGTTTCGTCTCCGTTACAGAACCGTCAATTTTTATTTATATTAATTTAAATGTAATTAATTAATCATATGAATGTACCTTACATTATTAATAAGGATATTATTACTTGTATACCTTACGGATATTATTATTTATAAAGTTTTTTTTATTTTCAACATTTTTACAACAAATTAACACTGATGTTGGCTCGAACGTTTGGGCCGAAATGTCGGCTTCTATACTACGATTTATGAATTGGTTCATTTCATAAGAAATATCCATTTTTATTATTATTAAAATTCAAAATGGTACCTTAAGGCAATGGAATATAGATAGTATGGGGGTGCAGTAAAAAAAAACAAAAACACTACATAAGACAAACTTATTTATTGTAAGTGCCAACGTTTCGGCCTACGCTGTAGGCCATCTTCAGGGCTGATGGAAGAAAGAGCTATCTTAAGAATAAATTTTTGAAAATTATTTGCATATCGAAATTGCATTTTCAGATTGTATTTCATCATAAAATCTTCATTGGAAATTTGATGGCTAGTTGAAAAAATATCTAGAATAATAGTGTAAATATCTCGAATAAATATGTTTTGGATTTCGGAAAGTTATTTTACTAAATAAGCTTTTCTTTGAAAAAAAGCATTTTATATGAAATGGTCCAATAGATTGGCTGCGCTCTAATAATCTCCGGTATTTCTCGTTCGACTGTTTCAAGAGTTCTTTATAGTTAGAGAAGTAGGAGCATAGGGCCGAAGAAGATGGTGAAAACAAAGCCATCATACCATTAAAGCGGGTTGATGGAGTAGGACCGGGACATTAGAAGCACTTAGTAACAGCGCACCCTCCACACCCCACGGCTCTACATCTGAATATGCTCTTACGGTCGTTTGTCTTGATGAGTTGTGGCCCCCGCGGTGCAGTCAGTCTACCTTTTATGGTAATTTCTCTTTTGGCACAGTTATGTCTCCATGACAGGTCCGGATTACTCTTTGTTTACTCTTGCTAATTGTCGGAGTTCTCTTTGAACATAAAATCTTGTCTTAAAATGACATGTTTCTCTTAGAAGTACAGTAGTGAAGAAATCATTTTACCAATATATTTTTAAATGTGTAAAAGAAATAATAACCTTTTGTAATTATTCAAAATGTTCTACTGATTCAGGACGAAAACCGATAAAATATTCAGAATATTTAACATTTATTAGTATTTTAATAAAACAATTAAAACTAACCTAACCTAAGATTTCAAGCAGCAAAAATGTATAGAAAAGAAATCTTCGGAATAGTAGCTCAGCGCTCTACCCTGATCCCCATCTTGAATATAAGTAACTATCAGAAGCAAACGTTTTGACCCACATAGCAAGTCTTTATCAGGCTTAATATTCACAAGCATGTGAGGGTCATTCTCGCTGCTTACTATTTAAGAATATACTGCTGACATCCCAAGCACTGTCCTCACTACGTACGCTGATGACACATGTGTGTTATCAGTAAATAATGATCCATTTGTTGCATCCCAAACTCTTCAATACCATATCTCAAACCTTCAAGAATGGTCAAAATTGGAGAATTAAAATTAATCCTAACAAAACCCATCAAATTACCTTCACCCTTCGTCGTAAACCAACAAATTCCTGCCCTACTGTATTCTTTAATAATATTCCTCTGAACCCTGTCGAACAGGTACGTTACCTAGGACTCCATCTGGACAAACGTCTCACTTGGAATCCTCATACAAGACTGAAAAGACAAGAAACTGCTCGTCGTTTTCGCCTACTTTAACATTTACCGGACAAACGCTCTAAGCTCCCAATTAATTACAAAAGATTCATTTACATGACAGTTATCAGGCCTATTTGGACACATGGAGTTGAGCTTTGGGGCTCTACTAAACCATCCAATTCATCTCGTATCCAATCCTTGCAATCCAAAATCCTTCGTAAAATCCTCAATGCTCCTTATTATGTCACAAACAAACTCATCCATCATGATCTTAATATCCAATATGTTACTGATTTGGCCCAAACTAGATACCTATCCTTCCATGACAAGCTCCATACACACTTGAATCCGCTAGTCTCTCAACTTGCTTCCCATACTATTCCTGATAACCCTCCGAGGCGTCTGAAAAGAAGATGGCCTCGAGACCATCTACTTTAGAACTTTTTGGAGTGCTACCGATGGGTAGTTTCTCCACAAGTGCTTTTCAAGTCGTATTGTACATATAGCAGATTTACTTATTGTAATATTATTATAGTTGTAAATATCAATAAGTTAAATTAAAAAAAAAAAAAAAAGAATATACTATACTGTCATATTCCTAAAATATTTAATCATCACTGTATGTATCCATGACAACCATTGAAAACACCTGACCAGAAGTTTCCAGCCGTTGTTAGGTTTTCTACTATTGTTTATAACCTTATTACTTCATGTTTATTTTCAAATGCTAAAATTATTGTAAATTTTATAGCATAAATATACTGTTCAAAGTACCTATTGCTATTTTTATTTTATAATAATTGGCGGATGGAATCAACTGTTAAGTTGACTGTAACTGTAAATAAAGAGAACAGTAGATACTTTGAACAGTATATTAAATTGATAATGACTTTAACATTTGAACATAAACATGAAATATTAAGTTTCTAAATAACTCAAAAAAACCTTAACTGCTGGAAATTTCTGGCCAGGTGTTTTCATTGGTTGTCATGGATACATAACTGACTAGAGTGCTGTGATAATATAAAGGTAGTGAAGGTTACAAACAGCTGGGTGACCAAAGAGGCTTGTGTGAAAAGGATTTGCAACTGCCTCAGCCACTTCATTTATTTTAATTCATTCAATGTAATATTATGTAATATATAACCGTTCATTTATTAGTATTTATTTTTTTGTTCATTATTGTACAGCTTTTATTTATTTATATTACATTGGCAAATCCATTTCCAGACTAGTTGTTATTAACTTTTTTGTATTCTGTAATTAACTATTGTTAAATTTATCTCGACCTGGCCCTGTACATGGACTTTATTAAATTGTTTTAAAGAAATAGACTTATTTATAAGAACCTTGCACCGCAAAACATTCAGTGTAGACTACATATTTTAGGAATATGACATAATAGGTCCGACCATTCTCTATGATTAATTTTATAATTACTTTTTGTATTTAAAATCATCTATTGGTCCATTTCTGTCCATTATCTCTTCAGTTGAAATATTACGAGCTATAAAAATGTAATTAGTACCTCAGAGATGATGCAGATGCCTGATACTCTCGTATACATTTAAAACAGGGTTGGGGGGGGGGGGGAGAAGGGAATGGTAGAAAGGCTAAAATAAAACATTTTTTTTTTTCATTTTCCACTTTCCCCCCGGGCTTTTCCATCTAGGACTTGAAACAGACTGGCTGAAGAGCGAACACAAAAGCACTGCACCGCCGTAGGGAGGGCCTTGACAAAAATCCCGGCGGTGAAAAGAGCTCCTTGACAGTATCCTTTGATAAATAATTCTTCCCCCGGTTGTGAGTAATTATACTCCCCTTGCCTTATATTGCTCCTCTGTCCGGTATTGTTAGTCTTTGTGTCGGGGTGTCTGTCCCTCCTCTTCCTCCAACCCTTTTCGATTCTTCAGCGCTCTTTTCAACATTTTTTCTCTTTTTCTTTTTCCCTTTTTTTTTTAAATTGGAACATTTACTATGTCCCTTTTTTATGACAAGCATGGAAATAAATTGGTTTCTGCTTAAGGGAACTGTCTATTTATAAAAAAAATATATATATACATATATAGAAGAGTATATTTCCTTTTTCAATTGCTAGATCAAGGGAAAATACATGATAGAATGAAGAATAATAATAAAGTGAAAATAAAATATATAGATAGTTTTTCGTAAAAATTCTAATAATAAATTATATTTAAAAGGTAGAAGCATAATGGAATTTGCTATGGAAACTGCTAGGCACATCAGATTGTAATTTGATCTTTGGAACATCACTCAAGATATATAAAACTCACTCATTTCGTCTTTAACTTTCAACATTATTCTTCTGTCCTAGGTCGGTGTCCTATTACTAAACTAAATTGAATTCATTAATAAAGATTGAGAACTTTTATAAAATTATAAATAAATTATAAAATTGATAAAACAGCTAAGGCTTTAGTCTGTTTTAAATTTTCATTAATCTCTTTACTGAATACAACGCTTCTAAGAGTTATTTCATTAGGTTTTCTTGTATTTTTTCTATTATACGTGTATTATAGGTTTTTACGTTTTTTTCAAAATTCGAACATTTAAATCCAAATCCAAGGTTTAAAGACAGAATATAATTTTGAATAATAAAAAAGTATAATTACTTTTTAAATGAAATATTCGTCTAATAGTCTATTTTATTGCAACTTTATTATAATATTAAATTAACGAATTTAATATTATTAATTATCAACATAAGCAAATGCGTTACCGTAATTTATCCTACTAAGTAGAATCTGTTCTTCTTTAATCCTTGTTTAGTATTGTGCTGTTACTATTCATATTATTAAGTATTATTTGAGTTGAATAATAAGAATAAAACTATTTTAGTTTAAATTAAGGACAAACGTCTCACTTGGAATCCTCATACAAGATTGAAAAGATAAGAAACTGCTCGACGATTTCGCCTACTTCAACATTTGCTGAACAAACGTTCAAAGCTCCCAATTAATTACAAAATACTCATTTACATGACAGTTATCAGACCTATTTGGACATTCGGAGTTGAGCTTTGGGACTCTACTAAACCATCCAATTCATCTCGTATACAATCCTTACAATCCAAAATCCTTCAAAAAAATCCTCAATGCTCCTTCTTATGTCACAAACAAAATGATCCATCATGATCTTAATATCCCATATGTTACTGATTTGTCCCAAACTAGATACCTATCCTTCCATGAAAAGCTTCATACACGCTTGAATCCGCTAGTCTCTCAACTTGCTTCCCATAATATTCCTGATAACCCTCCGAGGCGTCTGAAAAGAAGATGGCCTCAAGACCTTCTACTATAGAACTTTATTGGAGTCCATTAATGGGTAGTTTCTCCACACAGTGTTTTTTTTTTTTCATGTCCTTTGTTCATACAGCAGATTTACTTGATGTAATATAATTACAGTTGTAAATACCAATAAAGTATTCTAAAAATAAAAGTTTAAATTAAAAAGAAAACGAGAGGGAAATTTAGAGTGTGACGAATTTTCATTATTCTGATAACTGACTAAAGAACTTCAATGAGGAATTTAGGCTTCTTTGAATTCCCTTTTACGCTTTTATTCGTTTCGCATTTTTATGTTAAGGAAAAAACAAATTAAAATATCTATCTTCTCTAATGAATCCATCTTTCATTACAACATTTTTAGAATTTAAAAAAATGTACTTTTTTAGAATTAAAAAAACAATAGCTAATTCCAAGTAGCTTTTATTTGGGAAATAATGATTTTCTTTTGTTTTTCCAGCAAAATGTCATTAGGTTTGAGTATAATTACAAGGAACCTTACAACACTTGGAAATAATTTCATGATTCAAGTCACCATAATAAATATTTTATCAAGATTCTACTTTCCTTAGTTAATGTAATTCATTATTTTTATGGCATTTCGTTTTTAATATGTTTCAGTTATATTAGTACCGGTTAAAGTATTAGTTAAACTGGTTATATAGTAAAGTTATATGTTCGTTTTCTTTATTTATTAACGAATTCTTTAGCTTTTCTGTACATTATTAACTCCTTTTAATCCTCTATATTACGGCTATAACAACTAATACACACATACATTTCCTTTTACCAAAAATATAAGTTTTAATAATTTTATGAGTTATTATATATTTAAAGTTAATTTTTTTCATTTATTTTGTCTTGAAATTGGTATATTTTACATTTGTGACTATTAAGAGTTGATTAAAGTTCTATGTCTTTATAAAATATAATAAATAATAAGTAATAATAATTATTATTAAATTAGGTTCTGAACATTGATTTTTTAAATAAAAGGATGCTATGAAAGATATAATGTTCTTGTTAATTAATATAATAAATATCATAATGAATCATCATTTCAACTGAACAGGCACTATTATTCATTTTCGAGGCTCTAGAAATTTGCTTAGTGCAAATTAAAGAGATCGGAGAGAAGTATTTCTTGCTCAAAGAATGCCTTGCGTATTGGTACAAATATTTTACGCTACACAACACTCATATAATAGGATGTGCCTATTTGATAACGATGTGGTGTCTTTGTTAAGAGTAATCGTTTGAGGGAAATACTTCTGTTTTGTTAAGCTTCTCTAACTTGTTTTGCGTTATAATTCTACCTCTTATTGTTTAACTTTATATCCTTATTTATTTTCATATACTAGATATTCGGGTATATATATTATCCATTTTAATATTATTAATATTAAAACCACATTTTACATAATTTACACTTAATGAAAAATTTAAATAATAATTTCATTAAAAAAACCGTATTTACCAATCTGAATTCTGACATAATTATTTTGTTAATAGGAGTGAAAAGAATATTATTGCTTCTAGTATTTAATGACAATTATTATATTTAAAAATATAATGTGCAACTATTAATTTTATTTTAATTTTTACTAAATACTAAAGCGCGATGTTCTGTTTACACATGACTGTTGTAAACTTACTTCTTATTGTTTAATTATTTTATATTTCCGAAAACTAGGCATTGGTTTTAATTTATTATTATAAAATACCATTTTATAAATTTCTAGTTAATAGACATGGACTGTGTTGAAAAAATATATTAAAAACAAGAATGCCCAGAACATCTCAATCAAGTTACAGAAATTATTTAAACTTTTCCGTTTTTATATGAAGCTTCAAATAATAGATACTTATATAAATCAAACGGGAATTCTCGGTACTCAATACAACTTTAAAAAAATGAATGTTATTTGATTGACGTTTTTAAATGTTAGAATTGTTAACCCATTAACACCGTGTGTGCAATTGATTTCCGAAGACGGCCTGCACACCATGCGTGCAATAACAGTAATGTGCAATTATCAGTTATTCTGATTAAACTAGTCATCGGAATAAGATTTTTCTTGAACTAATGAAATCTGTAAAGTACAGGAATACAAAATTGGGTATTGGTAGTAGTGTCTATTTTAAATTTAAATTATATTTTATTTTGTATTACTGAATTACGTTACTATATTATCTTTAGACATTTTTCTAAAAATTTATTTCTCGTTTATGTTATTTTTTCATTATTCAACTTATTTTTTTAAAACTTTTTACTGCTTTAAAAAAAAATGTCTTTGCATTATATTCTGTTCTTTATTATTGAAAGCAAAATAACAATTTTATATTATCTAACTATTTTTGAAATAATTTTTTTACTGATGTATTTTCATTTTACCTTACATTGAGCACATGGTGTTCAATCCGCTCCTAGCAATAAAAATTTCCCGAGGAGCGAGCTGCACACCTGGTGTGCAATGATCTTATTTATGAGAATTCACTTATGAATTGGGTGATTCAAATAGTAAACATGTTCTTTCTTTATAAAAAATGAGCAATAAAAAGAAAACAAATTTCGCTCGTGGGGACCGTGTTAAAAAAAAAAGCGTCGTCTCGAATGGGTTAAAGTATCTAATGTACGTACTAGAATTAGTATATGAAAGCATAATTTTTTTTTATGCATTGTATTAACTATCAATAACTACTGTTCTGTTTTTATAGATGGAATTGAAAGATTGAAATAAGAATGAATTATATTTTAATAGATACAAAAATAATAGAAAATGATACTCAATAAATTTAAAATAAGAGTGTATACATGAACCTGAAATACATTTTAACGTAAAAAAGCGTTGATGTTGATTGTTGTAGATATTTTATTGATTGATATCAGTAAAAAAATAGTCATTAAGAAAATATCTTGAAAAAGCACCCCACGTTTTTACGATACAATTTTTTATTTTGTTCATCACTCTTTTCTTATTTTAAACTTATTGAAAATAATTTTTTACTTTTTTGTTTTGTTTTCTATTACAGTATATTTTTTGTTTTTAACGATTATTATTACTAACTTCATAGCGACAAAAGAGTGTTTTTGTGGAAAAAATACATGAAACACGCCAGTTGATTCTCCCAGCAGTCATGTGCTTTTCTCTAAGATAAAGCTATTTATGCCTTCTTAGGCGCCTTTGTAATTGGCACAAGACAATACAGTGTCTTCGCATTTGAAGAATGGCTTATCCCGAAGTTCCTTGTCAGAATAATGAGACAAACTTATTAAATTATCGGCCCTTGAGAATTAAGCAATTTTTCACTTTAATTTTATCTTTTGAAGTGGCCGAAAATCGAGTTCGAAAATTCTGTTAAATTTATACTTTCATACAGGTGAAGTTAATAACAGCGTGTTAAAAATTAACACAATTATTATCGTTCATTTCTAATTATTCCGATGCCAATTGCTAAAACGTTACTGTAGACGTCGAGAACCTTCCCCTTGCTACACTCGGACCGCAATCTGTCGACTTGCCTATTTCCTAACGCCCCCCTGATTGCCTCTTATCACTCCGGCCAAGTTTGTTCTTGTTATCAAGCCTAGCCTCTAATTGCAGGCCGGGTCCCTTCGCTAACTACCTTGACTTCCTTCTCGGTGCCTCGTCCACTCGGTCCGACAACTGATAACATCTGTCAATATGATGCGGAAGCGTTGTGTTGAGTCGCGCATTGATAAGAGAGTGTGTGCAAGGAGCTTCCAAATACGAATAACGTTGTTATGTCACGAATCATAACGAAAAAATAGTGTAGAAACAATGACTGTAAAAGTAATGCTTTACCATAAATTTTATTGTTGTTACCATCACATAGACTCGGTATTCATTCGTAAGGAGCAAAGAAGCGAGCGAATGCTTCTTGAATCAATATTACAGACAAGGCAGTAATATAATAATCAGAATTTTATAGATTGATACGATGTTCGAATAACTGAAATCACCCTGTTTCACAACAAATACTTGTTATTAAATCTAAAAAGTAATTTCCAATAAAAAATTAAGTGAATATCTATATCATTGTACGTTAAAGAACGAAGACAAATTTCAGCTTAGAATGACCTGTTTTTGCTAGAAAAAGATTATTTTCAAGTTGATTTTTGCATAAATCGTTTTAATCAATAACCGATTCGTTATCGTATTGTTATCAAACCGGCAGGGGTTGAATGAATATTATATTTAAAATGTATTAGGATAATTAATATTTTTAAATAATATTAATAGTTTAAATAATAATAATCAAGATATTTCAATAAATGCACAAATAAACATTAATCTTTAAAATATACCCATTAGAATTAACAATAGACCAATAAAACATCTTATGTATTACAGTAAATTTCATCAAGAAAATCTAATCCATTATTAAATAAAAACGCCATAGGTTGAGACACTCATCATAACAAGAGCAGATGAGGATTTGCACACCTAATATTCTTTGAATGAATGCTTATCTATCAAAAGTAAATTTTAAAAAATAGGAAAAAAAGCTTCCCATTTCTATATACCGTTTTTAAAAGTGGTTCGTATATGTTTTATAAAAGATGGGATATCGAATCTGAAGGCGGGATATAAAATTCTCTTAACATGTTGTTTTTGTAATCTCTTGCGAACTCGATCCCAAGTATTATAATTATTTATACAAGATATTTTTTTTTAAATACTTCACCTTCGTAAGATTTTTTAAATATATTTAACATACCTAATTATCAACCGAAAATCCCTCTTCTTTCTCTCTCTTTCTTTTACTTTAAATTAATTTAAAAATGAAGTGTTTTCATAACCATAATAAGATTCACGTTCTATTCTTTATTTAACAAATTAATTCAATTTCGTCGAATCTTTAAAGGTAGGTGGGTAGGTAGATACATATAAATAAAAATATGTAGTTTTTATATTATATGTTGATTATAAAAAATGATTCGTTTTAATTGAAACATCTCACACTTTTAGCTAAAATCATCACACACATAAGTTTAAATAAATACAAAGAGATTAAAGTTTTTTACAAACTTATTCAAAATAAAGTATGTTTTTTAACCATATCTAGAATCAATCATAATCGGCTTGAATGATACCGTATTTTATTTTTCGTAAACGGGATGCACATTTGTAAAACTTATTTTTGAGTATCTTCAGGTTATTAGCAATCTTTTTTTAAAAAATTCTTGTTCTAACACGGCTCAATCCATTTTTCAAATATCGATACCTATTAGAATAAAAAAATGTGAGGTTTATATTTTGATAAACTTCATGAATAAATTATGTATTGTTGCAGTTGGTAGTTGATTGTCATATTATTAGAAAAGTATAGGAAAATAAAAATAAATTTCATTCTGGAACCAAATCCTTAATGATCAACAAATGTTAACAATGAAAATAGAATATATATCTCGCCATCATTTATGATAAAATCATTTTGTATTTTAAAAAGTACTTAAAAATGAATATAACCCTAAAAATAAGTTCTTGTCACGAAAAACAAAAATGAGACATAATATAAGAAAAATCGTGAAAAAAAAATAAGTTCAAATAAAATATATAAAAAAATAATGATGTTATAAGAAAATTAATAATAACTCATGTTACTTCTAATGGATATGAGCTAACAATTATAATATATTAATATATTATATATAATACATATATACTTATATAATTATAAATAAGTATATATATTAAAGTGAGCAGAGTGGCTCTGTGGTAGAGCACTGAGTTGCCTAGCAGAATGTCCCGGGTTCTGATCCTGCTGCTTGACAGACTAACATTTAATCTGATAGCTATATGAGCCGGAGATGGATCCTATGGGACTAGGACCCTCCTGGGGCTCACCCAGCCTCTATAAAGTGGGTACTAAAAATTGGGAAGGAAATCTGGCGGTTGAGCGTGATCAAGGTCAAATCACCTCACTGTACAACCACTATGCAAGAAACAGTACAGTCTCTACCGCGCACTGCATCCCAAACCCTTCATGGGTTGTAGTGGTACAGTTTATTTCCTTAATATAGGGTTGGCAACTAAGTCATTGCCGTTTTTGTCGATAGATTCACTCTACACTTTTTCTTGTTTTTTTAACGTGACCAGAGCATCTAACCTATATTTTTTTCTTACTGTATGGACTTCTACGTTTAATTAGTAAAAAAATTTTTTTGATTAGTTCTTTAGTTTTGTTTTTATCCCAATTTAAAAATGGAAGAACAGGACGTGCATTTCCGACACATTTTATTGTATTACTTCCAAAAAGGCAAGAACGCATCGCAAGCACAAAAGAAGTTATGTGCCGTATATGGAGATAAAGCCTTAAAAGAAAGGCAGTGTCGAAATTGGTTTGAAAGATTTCGTTCCGGTGATTTTTCACTGAAAAATGCACAACGATCTGGCCGCCCAGTCGAAGTGGATGAAACCCATATCAAGGCCATTATCGATTCAGATCGTCACAGCACAACACGAGACATTGCAGAGAAGCTCAATGTGTCGCATACATGCATTGAAAAAAAATTAAAAACCCTTGGTTATGTCAAGAAACTTGATTTATGGATCCCTCACCAGCTAAAGGAAATTCATTTGACGCAACGGATTAGCATCTGTGATTCGCTACTGAAACGCAATGAAAATGATCCATTTCTGAAGAACCTAGTTACTGGCGACGAAAAGTGGATAGTTTATAACAATGTTACTCGCAAGAGATCGTGGGTGAAGCAAGATCAACCAGCCCAAACAGCATCAAAAGCAGATATTCACCAAAAAAAGATTATGCTGTCAGTCTGGTGGGATCACAAAGGAAATTTGTATTTTGAACTCATGCCGCAGAACCAAACGATAAATTCAAATGTGTATGTTGAACAACTCGACAAACTGAAGGATGCAATTGAAGAAAAGCGGCCGGTATTATCAAATCGGAAGGGTGTTGTTTTCCATCATGATAACGCAAGGCCCCACACATCTTTGGTTACTCGGCAAAAATTATTGGAACTGGGTTGGGATGTTTTGTCACACCCACCATATAGCCCTGACCTTGCGCCTTCGGATTACCATTTGTTTTGTTCCATGCAAAACTCTTTAAATAGTAAAATTTTTAACAACGCGGATGATGTCAGATCACACCTAATTCAGTTTTTTAATAGCAAAGACCAGACATTTTACGAATGGGGAATTTTTACGCTGCCAGAACGATGGAAAAAGGTCTTCGACAAGAACGGGCAATATCTAATTGAATAAAGTTATATTTTTAAACAAAAATTCTGAATTTGCCTTCTTATTTGAAATCGGCAATGACTTAGTTGCCAACCCTATATATATGTTATACGTTAACTAATAATAGCTTATGTAATTAATTAGTTTTGTTTAATTTCACTTAATCGTGAATTAGTTTTTACACTGTTTCTCACTAATTTTTGGAGGAAAGAAAAGTAAGAAGAAAACGAAGGAAAAACTTAGTGGAATAAAAATCCTCATCTTTTCGGTTTGTTGATCTCGTTCCCTTTTGTTAGTATTTCGCCCTTTGCCACTCCGGGCTTTGCTTCTTGTCGTTTGTGTTTTCTGCCTTTGTTAGTTGTTTTCCCTCCTTTCATCTCTGAGGGCTTCCAGCCTCTTCGTACGGTCGACTTCATTTGTCATCGCCCGCAACTTAAACTTATAATACCCCTTAAATATGCATTATTGTGAATTATTTATTTATAAGATTTTATAATTTATTTTTATTAATTGTTATTTTGATGATGATTATTTTTAAATATTTTTGTTTTGGAGAGAAAAGATTTGCACTGGCCGGGATTCGAATCCGGATCGTCTGCATCTCAGGTGCAGTGCTCTACTACTGAGCTGCCAGGGGTCGTACCCAAGTCAGACAAATCCGTTCTCTTCACTGATCCTTTATCCCTGTGTTCTCGCAATTTTTGCGATGTATACACTGGTATGAATGTTCATTGAACATTATTTTAATTAGATCTTGTTGACTTAAGTCAATATATTATTTATAACTTATTTTTATTAATTGTTTTTTTTTATGGTGATTATTTTTAAATATTTTTGTTTTGAAGAGAAATGATTATTAATAAGATAAAAGATTATTATAAAAGATAAAAGGGATACGACCCCTGGTAGCTCAGTAGTTGAGAGCACTGCACCGGAGATTCAGACGACCCGGGTTCGAATCCCGGCTTGGACCAATCTTTTCTCTTCAAAATAAAAATATTTAAATATAAGATTTTATGTATACAAGCTCTATTAAAAGAGATTTTAATGAAGTAACGAAAATAGGCGTTGTAAGAATCCAATAAAATATAATCATCGCTTATAAGAACTTTATTTTACCATATCTTCGATACAAATGCAAATTATCGAAAGTGAAAAGACCACTTTTCAGGTGAGTAAAAAAAAGGTTTCAAGGGTTATAAAAATTCATGCAATTGAAAGATATCGTGAAATGTATTCTACCTATCCTTATTTACGTTGTTTCTGTCCCTTATAGATGAATTTATAATCTTTACCCACTAATATATTTTAATTATAAAAAAACGGAAAACAATTTTTTTCACACTTAGTACTTTGCTTTGTATCAACGATATGCTCCATTTAAAGGACATTTCATTTGTAATAGTATATTCGAAGTAACGAAAATAAAACAAAGTCGTTATTACTCGTAAAATTCATGAAATAAAACTGTTTATTATAAAAACTATATTTTGGTTCATGTAATCAACATACAGTTCATTGTTTTCCTTTAGAATGGAATAGAATTGAAAAATAATTTTACTCTGGAACTGCGTTTCTCTAGAATAACAAATGGGTACTGAAAAAACAGAATAAAAATTTGGCCAGAAAGCTGCATTTTAAAATGATTGTTTATATGTTTACCATAAAAGCAAGTCCCTGTCGTAAAAAAATAAAAAATAAAACAGCGTATTGAAAATCTAAAAGTAAGTTTGTAATGTCTCCATGAAAAAGACTAAACTAAAAGGCAATAATATTGTTTAATTAATGTTAGCCGATAATTATAACTGATGGGAGTATCGGTTCGAATGAGGACAGGGAAGAAGAATGGCGGATATGAAGTAGAATGTCTTTTGCCGAAAGGGAGGCTGTAGCTATAAGGCGGATGTTGAGGGTTGATGCATTGGTGACTTTTAAGGTTTGAAGTTTGAGGTATTGAATGCTTCAAAGTTTGAATGTTTGAAAGTTGGAAGGTTTGGACGTTTGTACGTTTGAAGGTTGGAATGCTTAAAGATTGGAAAGTTTGAGGTTTGAGTGTTGGAAGGTTTAAATGTTCGAAGATTTAAAGATTTTAAGTTGTGAATGCTTAAATGTTTGAAATTTTGAGGTTTGGATATTTAAAAGATTGATAATTTAAAAAAGTTAGAAAGTTTGAATGTGGATTAAATTAACAACCACAGATAGAGCCGGTGGGGTTTACCCGGCCTTTATGCAGTGAGTACTTTTAATTGGGGAATAACCTATCTTAGAAAAATAACAATTTCTATCGTGGACTGACAACCCTTGAAACTTTCGCTTATTTTATTTATCGCATTTCAATTTAAACCAACAGATGAGCATGAGGATTCTCAAAGCACACTATTTAATATTAACTATTGAAGGCGAAGTTGTCAAGTTATGGGGCTAGAATAGGCCAAGGAAAGATCATTAAGAAGTTAATAAAGGATATTAAGTAACAAAACCAATAAACATGAAGCGAAGTGAAAAGGATACCGTTAAGCTACTGTATAAATTGGATTCTGATATTCGTATGAGGATAATGCCAGAGATTAAAGCGTGGTAATTGCGACTGCATTCGGAGGGGGAGTATTCCGAATGGAATCGCCTGTTACCAATGTTCCAGTATTCCAGGATTCCAGTATTAACTAGCTCTTGATCCCGCACTTTTCCCCCCACGCTCAATTTAAAAACAGAATTAAACGAAACAGTTAAGACCGTTAGGATAAAATTACCGATCCCGGAACTTGGTGGTAAAAGGAATTTATGTTTTTTGGAATGATTCCAATTTCCATTAAAGACAGAAGACCGACCCTCTTAAAGCAACATTCAATACCTATTAAATAATTGAGCTTTGATAGTTCTGTTTTTCCTTTTACACTAACTTCGTCGTTTACTGCGCATGCCCCGAAATATCATTCATATATATATATATATATATATATATATATATATATATATACATATAAAAATTTTCATATAGCATGTAACAAACTGTATTACTTGAAAAATTGCATAATTTTAGGATAAAGAATACAAAAAATAATCATAGATTAAAATAACCTGTTTTTAGAAAAATATTTTTTCCAATCAGTACTTAATTTTGCAAAAATCGATTTTATTAGTAAATGACGTCGTATATTTGCTAGAAAATAGTTATTTAAAAAGTAGGTAATAGTTTTAATTATCAATTAAACTAAATGTTATTATTAGTTTAAACTAATAATCATTATTAGTCAAATTAATAATTATTAAATAATTAAGACATTTCATTTAAGGACTTAATATTAGTTTTATGCAACTAACTATATACTAATTAATAAAAAAATACTTTCTTTCATTTTTATTCAGACATCTCTTCTACCTTGCGGTGTAGAGATTTTGCATAAGGAGCGCCACGTGTCTCAAGGGCTGCTCTCCTGGCTTCTGCCCATCCAATCCCTTTTTCTTTAAGGATATTTTTGAGGTTATTCTTCCAGGTCACTCTCGGCCTTCCCCTGGGTCTTTATCTGTTGGTTTTAACCTCCATAGCTTTCTTCACTGTCCGGCAATCATCCATCCTCATTACATGTCCGAAACATCGAAGCTGTCTTTTCACGATTATCTGATTAACGGGTTCCATTTCGAGGGCAATCCTTATCGTCTTGTTTTGTATCCGGTCCCTCTTGGTCTTCACCTCTATTATCCTCAGGTTCCGCATTTCCATGCTTTGGAGTCGGCTCCGATAACAGTGCTTTAGGGCCAAGGATTCACTTCCATAAGTGAGAATGCGAACGTATGTCGAGCGTTACACATCCAATTTAGTTTCTTTCGTGACTTCTTTGCTACTTAAAACCTTTTTATTTATAGTAGAAAAAATACTGACAATTATTTTGTAAATGGCTAGATACTTCGCTTAAGGTATTAAATAAAGATTTAACTCCAACAGCCCCGGTTAATAATTGAAAAGTGGTTAAACTGTAATTGTTGGTGAAACATCTTAGAGATGAAGATGCACTTTGTCATATTTGACTTGATTTTTGTTTTTGGACATGTCCTGATGATGTCTGAAACGTTGGCTGTTTATTTTTCAGTATTTTAGAGAGTTATTAAAGGCTTTGCTTTTTGAGATTTTTCATGTTTCTTTCTAATTAACGTACAAATGTTTTTCAGGTTCATTATATTCAATCAATAAAAGTTTAACTGCCTTATGGAAAAGTTTCGAGACTTTATTACGCTAACAAAAAAACAACAGGCGTTTAGTAAATTACATTAATTTACGCACTGGTCAAAATATAGAATCGGCACATGCACGGTTAGAAGACAATGCCAATTATGGTTACAATATGTGATGCAAACTGATGGCAAAATGCTACATAAACAGGCAGCAATGTTTATATACCTACATAAATAATATTTATACATATATGTATATTATTTATATTTTTATGATTCGATTTATAATTTGATATTTGTTTATCAATATTTTTATTGCTTTATCGATAACAATATAAATTTACTGTAGGTTAAATTTAATTTGTAAACTTTAAAATTTATTCTGACCAGCTTAAATAGAACCTATTAATAATTTTACATTCTATCAAATTAAAGTTAAAATGATTCTTTAAAACCTGTAAGTATTTCGCATATATTTTTTGTTTTTGTAAACTACTTTATATTGCTCTATTAGTATTTTGATATTTTATTTAAGTTTTTCTATTTAGCCTGATATTGAGTCTCTATTTAGGAGCTTTTCTGGAACATTCCCAGCATATTTTAAGTAGCTTGTTACATTTTTTGAAGGATAAATCGAATAAGCTTGACCACCACTTCGTCTCCTACAACCGCTACCTCTATATAAAAAAAAATACTTTTAGGAAATATATCCAGAAACATATCCCACAAGGATGTTTTTTAATGGCCATTGCTATTTAAAACATACGAAAACAAAGGGGATTCGAATTGAGCGAGGGTTGGATTCTGGATGTTTGAATTAATCGAATGCTTTACTATATAGAATAGAATTGAATAGAAAATTAACCTTATTCTGGAGCTAAGTCCCTTTAGAATAACAAATATGAACAAAATAAGTAACATAATATTTATCTGGCCAGAAGGCACAATGTTAATTTAGTTAGTTTTGACAGAAAACAATTTAAAAAGAAATATTCAAACAAAAAATAGTAATAAGTAAATAAACAGTTCGAATCTTGTTATAAGATATTAAGCAATTAAAGAGAATAGATAAATACAGAGCTTTTGTTAAATTCATGAGCTAGCATGCAATAATTTCTTTACATGATGCACATTTCCTTAAAAAAACAAAATTAAAACAACTAAATAACGCAATGAATTATTCTATATATTAAATTCTAAGCAAATGACCTACCTGCTGAGAGAGCACCTTTTTGGGAAGCTAGCAGAGTTTGGAAAAACAAGGATTTATAAGACGATAGTGAGGGACTATGACGGATGTTTGGAGGGATTGAGTTCCACACTGTGGTGGAGCGGGCGAGGAAGGAACATTCGTATGCTTCAGTTCTTTGGGAACATATATAAAGATCGGATAGACGGGATCTTGTTTTATGGTGTTGAACTGAGGATTTGAATTGGAGGAGACTGTAGATAGTTGAAGGGTGTTATGAGTGAATGGATTGGTATAAGAATGAACAGAGGAAATATTGTCTTCGGAAGGGAGGGAAGATCCACTTGAACTCATCATAAAGGTGGGACACGCACGACCGCCTCAGAGTACCAAGCACAAATCTTAGGGGTCAATTCATTATTATCTTTAATCTGTCTTCGAGCATTTTAGAAAAGCCCCCATATACCACGCTTCAATAGTCAAAGTGGGGGAGGATGAGAGAAGTATCGAGAAGCTTACGGGAAGATTGTGTAAGGAGATGACGATAACGATAGAATAACTTCAGAGAACTAATTGACCGTGGGATATCTGGGCGATGTGGGATTTCCAAGAAAAATTTTGGTCTATGGTAATGCCTAGGTTTTTCACAGAGAAGCTGAACGTGATAGGGTGATCGTTTAGGATTAATGCTGGGAGGGTATGGATGGATGTAAGGAGGGAATCGCAACCTAAAACAATGACCTGAGTTTTCATTGCGTTAAATTCCAGGTCATGCATACATATATATACAATTTAAAACGATTGAAGTATGAGGATATATGTGTATATAATACTTATATTATGTAGGCATGATTATGTGATTAATAAAATCTCGTAAGGTCACCAAAAGATAGCTTAATGAATAGATTGAATCTCAAGGATTGAAGGTATACTTATATGTATATATATATTTTTGTTTATAGCTAAGCCATTCTAAATACATTTTTAGAAATTAATGGTGAAACTTGCTTACCAAAATTGAGTATTCTGTAGTATCATTTGTTTCGTTAACTATATCCCTAGCTTTCTCCTGTACAAGAAATTCTGGAACTATGAAAGGAAATGAAGTCAGTTATAACAGGCATATATATTAGCAGTATCAGAATATTTCATTCAGTTTCGCTTTAAAAGTCCTATAAGGAAGAATAAAGATTGAGCAGTTTACTTGAGCATTTAGGATGATCATGAAGGTTGTGTTTTTATCTGAATGTTCTGACTTCGATATATAGGCACTCCTTATTTGGGCAATTGATTGATTTTCAATCATTTTAGTGCTCACTGAGTTTACTTATTCAATCATTAGTTTTGAAACAAAAATTTACAAAACAATATAATTGAGGCGTTGAATAGGAAGAAGTAAGTCATGAAGAGTTTAAATTAACAGGTGAAGCAAAAAACAGTTGTGGCAACTACAAATGAAACTTTGAAATGGAAAATAGTAACCACCTCAGTTCATAAAAACTAAAACACTCCCAGTTCTGGCATACTCCTCTTTCTGTTGCCATGATTAATTACAACAGTTTTCAAGATAATTTTTTTTTTAATTACTACCTTTTCCATGTCAACGCCTAAATTGTTTTGAATAATTATTTTTATTTTCCGTTATCAATCATTTCCGAAAAGAATAATGACTATATATATTTATTTGGATTCATTATTGTATACAAATATATCATAACCTTATAACCTTATATTTTTTTTTTTTAAATATTTTTATTTAGTGTAAAGGAGATGGTTGGGGGGTGCAGTCAATAAGAACACAAAATAAGTGAAGTACTTATATTATGTGCCGACGTTTCGACCTACAGTGTAGGTCATCTTCAGGGCTAACAGAGAAACAAACAGAACAAAAATGTAAAAACATCAAAGTTGTACAGTAACAATACTAGTGACAAATAATGTAGAAAAATACAAAGTGGCAGGTATGAAAATAGAAGATAAAGAATATTAAAAAGGAATCAGATTATAATAAAATAAAGATATAGACAGATTTAAAAATTACTGATAAAGAAAAGGCAATAAACTAGTGGTAGATATAATAAAAATCAGATAAAGACAAATATAACAAAATTATTGAAATAGTGACAGATATAATTATAGAACATGTGATAGAATATAATAAAATTAAGATAAAGACAGATATAACAAAGATATTGATAATGGAAAGAAAATGAAAATAATGGCAGATATCATAAAGTAAGACAGATATAATAAAATTAAAGAAAATGAGCAGAAAAGATAAATAATAAATAACGCATATAAAATAAAAATAGAAAATAAATGTACAGACTGGATAGTACAGTACAATATAATAATATAAAGAAAAATCAAAAGGAGGAGTTAAACAAAAGAAACAAAATGAGGATATTTACATATAAAGAAAGGTTGGAATATGAACAATACAGAAAAACTAGTAAAATAAAGGTGTAAAATGTATGATAACGGACTTAATGATGTTATCAAATTACAGAAAAGTATGGAACTATATGTACAATAACAATGTAAATAAAAGAAAAACTATTGTACAATAACACCAGTGTACAGTGACTGTTTTGAAAATATAGTAGATAGGAATAGAATATGAAAAGATAAAATAGGTGAAAACGCTAGTACCGTAACAATAGTTTACAATGTATGTATGAAAAAAAATTAGATGGGATTAATGAATTAGAAAAATAAAATAGGTGTTTAAAAATATGAACACATGATTACCAACATATGATGGATGCCAAAATGATAAGGGGAAAAATAAGAAAATTAAAATTGGAGAAAGGATAAAGAGAAGAGTTTAAAAAAGAAGAAATGAAGAGGAGACATACCGAATGATGGGAAGCGTGACCGTTGCAGATCGCGGCTAGAGTGTACTGGGCCAATTTGTCCGTTGAGAACGAGGGAAGCGATGGGGGCGGAATCTAGTGGCCGGAAAGTTAACTACAGAAGGAAACTATACTGGAGTATAGGAAAAAAGGATAAAAAATATAAATAAAATTAAAACAAAGAAAGAAATGTCGATAGAGTGATAAAAAAGAAAACATCAAAGTCGGAGTAACAGGAATTTATCGGATTCCAGCAAAAGAACGTTAAGACCGGGGGAAGAGATAGAGGCGAAATCTAGTGGCCAAAAGTTAACTATAGAAGGTAACCATGCTGGAGAATAGGAAAAGATGGGGAAAGGGAGTAGATGGATAAAAATAATATGAATACATATTTTAATGTATTATGAATACAATAAAAATAAAAAAATTGAAACAATGAAAGAGATGCAAACCGAGTGATAACAAAAGAAACGTAAATGACGAAGAAACGGAAATTTAAGGTCTTTTGAGTAAATTAAAAATTTGGGAGTAGGTAGAGGAAAGGTGATGAGAGTCAGACTTAAGATTGATAGAAGAGGAATCTAAATTTATGTGGATGGTTTCAGAGAGGATGCGTTTGTCATGGTTATGCGCTGTAGCTAGGATAGACGTATTTTCAAAATCAAAGGTGTGGTTTAAGGAAATGGCATGTTCGGAAAGTTTAGAGGAGGTGAGGTTATTTTTATTTAGATTTTCCTATTTCGATTTCCTGATTGAAAAAAAAACTGCTTCATAAATCAAACCTTAAACTTATGAAATTTATTGTAACATTTAAAAAAAACTTATTTCTGGTGTTGAATTCATAATTTTAAATCTAATAATAACTATCAGTTAATACTTCCTAAAGGAATCAGGTTTGAACTCTTTTGTCAATTTCTAATATTTTGTTTTAACTATACTATTGTTTTTAAAACCTCCGATTCCTTGACTTAGGTTTAGAGTTTCCTATCCTATTGGTATCTCTCATAAAATACACCTCACTTCATTAAAAATTCCAGAGTTATATGCGCAGAAGAAATAATGGACGAAGTTAAAGTGTCAGATATGAATCAAAGTTTAAGGCGTCCCGAATTTTAATGAGGCCTCCGTCAAGTCTTTAAGACTTTTTTATGAATAAATACTATATATTATTTATTATAAATAATTAAAAGCTATAGTCACAATTGCTTTTCCTTTATTGGATCAAGTAGCTTCCGTCCTACGATAGATAATACTTGACTATCAAATCCTCTGCAATAGTACAAGCTATATTTCATGGCGTTACCATTTGCAGATCCCCTTGCCAACAATTCATCACACTTTCAATTGTATTTTAGTAGATCTATCAAGCTGATCTATCACTCCTCGCGAAAACTAAAAATTTATTGTGTTAGTTTCTATCCTATTTTATTGAAAAGATTTTTCTTTACTTAAAAAAATGTCGATTTTTTACGGTTTTCCTTGAAACCTAGTCAAGTTTCCAGTCACTTCTTTTATAGTTTTATAGTATGTGAATACATGAACATTGGAATGTTCATCTCATTGAGTAAAATGTGATACGAAACAAACCAGTTTACAATATTTCTCATGAGTTTTGATTGTGTTGTGTGTATCGTCTATAATATTTAATAGTTTTGCTTAAACCCTATATTCTGCTTCATACAACCCAGGATTTAGTACAGTATTGTAGATTAAGAATTTTTATCCTATTTGTTTAATTTAATGCGTAGTTTTCTGAACGTCGATTTTTTTCATATTTAATTTTCTTACTTTTTTTTTTAAGAGGCATTGTTCTGGAGTAAAGATTTTTTTATTGTTCTATCCATATCCCTATTTTTGGCTTTCTCTTTCTCTCTCTCTCTCTCTCTCTCACTCTCTCTCTCTCTATATATATATATATATATATATATATATATTTTTTTTTTTTTATTATATATTTATTTATTCATTCAGGTATCTTTGATGTACGAAATATCATTAGATATTCTATCTTGAGATATGGAAACATTAAATAAGCACGAGACTTACCCTCAGAGAGAGACGAGTAGAGTGATGATAGCGACGGCACTCCCAGCACAACCACTTCTACTAATTAATGCTAGATCTTATTGACAGCTTCCCCTCTCAGCTCCAGCCCCGGGCGTTTAGTCTCTTTGCAGCCATGTTCTGCTCTCCGCTATCTGGAACTGAGCCACCGTGTTGCTGCCAACCAAGCCTCTTGTTCAAGACCAGTATTGCAAGCGATCGTCATGTCTGTTATTGTATAATTAATGATTTAGAATGGAGAATATAAAAAGTACTTCACATGTATTTTGTAGTTAGTAATGATTTAATTAAGAAAAAATACTCCTATCTGTTAAAAAAAAATCTTGACCCATTGAAGGATTCAATCTTGGACAACGGTTGTGCATGGAGGTGATTAGTACTAGATCACCCTCAACATCAGATTTTCCCGCCTATTTGGAGTATCCACTTTATAGGGGCTGGGTGAGTCTCAGAAGGGTCCTAAATCACATAGTTGTTGTCGTTAGCATTACAACATTTTATATTTACATTAGACTTGTTAAGTATACTAGATCAAAGGACAAATTAATATTTAAAAAAAAATTATATTAAATTTTAAAAGTGGGATGTAGAAATTACGGTTTAACTATTTCGTTGGAGGTTCCATTAAGTTGTGCGCAGTTCGTTTATTCATTTAACGACACTCTATGCCACTTCTGCTAATCGGTGCTTTAATGGGGGTTCTAAATGGGAACTTTCATTTTATTTTAGGACAGTTCTGAAGGACGGCATATCAAAGGATTTTTTCCCTCCCTTAATCAATATAATCATAAAATATCATAAAATAATCATAGGGCGTTTTACCTGCCGCACTGCGAACCGGTGATCTTGGGCAAAGTAGGTTGTCATAGTAACCACTACATGACAAGTGACCCCCAGTTCTGTAGAGTATGTTTTAAAAGTTCTCTCTGGATAAATTTCACATCCTTGTTTTTATTTAGAAGTTACTATTCCTCGTTTTGAGTAGAAATACAACCCTAACAGCGTAGGTAAACCCATACCGGTTTTGTTCCTCATAGAAGTTTAATTTTCTCCGAAGTGTCAACTATTGCTTGGTGGTGACAAAGGCTAAGACAATTAGCGCTGGCGATACGAACCCGAGGGCCCTTTGATCTCGGCGAGGGATGGATGCAAATTGGTTTCGCTAATCCTAAGGATATCACCCTGCCCTTCCTATCAGCTCTCCTCTAATCCTATTGCCTAACTTTTTGGATTCGCTGTCTGCCCTTCGTGGCTCTGCTACAAATAAGTTCTACTGGTTTTGTAATTAATTATTAATGCAATTATTTATTGTAGAGTTTGGTATAAAACATTATTTCAAAAGTAGGGGAGAGGTGGGTTTAGTATATATCACACATTGTATGGTCTCTCAGCAATCTATAGTGTTGAGAAATTATTTGGCCGAAATCACATTCAACCGCCAGATTTTTCCAATTAAGGGCACTCACTTTAGAAAGGCTGAGTGATTTCTAGGAGAATCAATAGGTCCGGTACATATTGCTTAGGTTGGCTGCTAGGTGATGAGTAGTGAAAGTCACATCAAGTGACATCATGTTATGTAATTCTACCTCACAATCTTATCTGTAACGGGGATGTTCCCCACCATTTCTTCTCAATAAATAAGTAAAAATAAAAAAATAAAAAATAGCATATTAATACCAATATATAAGTTATTTTAATCTGACATCATTTCCTGTTTTTTTTTTACATATAATGAAGGTTACAACAGTCTTCCCACATATTTAGAAATTTTGTTAGTTAAAATTAATCATTTTCAATTACACGTTACTGGCTGTTGTTTGTCATTCTCAAATAAGCTGTCACTTTATTTTATTAACATATATTTTCAAGGCATTTTTCCCCTAACCATTCCGAATTTATAGAATACAAAACGTATAAGATCGTATGGTAGAAATGAAGTAATGTGACGTCACCTGGCTGTCTTGAACTACCCAAACTGCGGAATGAGTACTGTAAATCCCACAGGGTCAATCAGGGACTGCTAACAGATGAAATAATTTATCCGTCTCAGCCAAATTCGAACCTAGGGCCTGCACTCTATATTTGAGCTACTCTGCTCCATTTTTACATATATAATTAATAGTAATAAATAAACACATTAGAAATAAAAGTACTTTTTTTTATTACAGAACCTTATAAATATTATCTGAACTGAAATAAAGCTATTCTAAGTATTGAATCCAAACATTGGGTTTCTGATAATCGAGAAACCGCAAAAAAGTTGATAACCTTAGCATACTATAATAATCCAAATTTTTAAATTAGTTGTAGAGAGTTCACCCAAGAAAAACTTGATATATTTTCAATAATTACTATACCAGTTATAGTAGCAGAAATATAATATATAATAAGTACTACTGTAAAAATAAAAAGAGGAATAGGTATAACAACTGTTCTGTTTCTAATTACGAGTATATTTCGTTTTTTAATACAATAAATTTAGTGATCTCATAATATCTACCGTTTCGACATTAATCGATAAAAAATCACGTCAGCAGATTAATAGGAATAATTTTGGTACTTGGTGAGGAATTGCTGATTCTTAGCCCAATATCAAACTAGGAGGTGATCAGTTCAAAATCATGCTTTCTTACTAGTTTTTCCTCCAATTAAAGATATCCAATTTATTAAGGCAGGGTGAGCCTCAGAACATTCTCCGGACTAATGTATTCCCAATCGGTAGATATAATAAAATAAATAAATATCTGCCTTAACCGGAATTAGAATGGTATATGTATATTTATAAAAAGTACCATCTCCGTTCTTGTATAACCGCAGATATTCTTTTACTAATAAGTGGAACGTCTAATGTTTAAAAAAATAATAATCGATTTATTTATTCTAGGGCTTGTAGGTAGCTTAGAAAACACCGAATGATCTTCTGGTTATAATTGATAAATGATCTTCTACTCTTAGCCTAATAACAATTCTTTGAGGAAAAAGGTATCCGATATTGCTTATATTACACAAAAAATTAATTATAATTTGTGTAAGTTGCTTTAAAGATTTCAATTAAAGTTGGTGGAGGATTGAACCCCAAGTTTGGAGTTTCCTTGTGGCCTTCCATGTGGAAAATTGTTCTTCGAGTTGTCTTACTATCACTCTACTTCCTCGGCTGGGGCCGAATCGGCAAGATCGGATTACTTTCGAGTTGCTACAACTTTCCAGTTTGCCGACTTACTGAAAAAGAAAATCTAAAGGAGGCACCTCGCCTCTCTTTATTTGATAAACATTTATAGGTCCGGAATAATTAACTGTTCCGATTTTTTGGTTAAAGTTACTTTTATTTTCTTTAACTCAAATCGGATCTGCTTTCCTGAATAATTGTGATAATCGTTAGAATTCCATTTCATTTTTATTATATTTCTAAACTGATCTAGCAGGATTGTATTTCCTGAGTAGTCTAGACTTATTAGTCTAATAAAGCTCAAATCTAAACAACCATGGAAAAAGTTAACGGAGTTAAAAAAAAATGTCTTGTTTTAATTGTAAATGTTATTATTACCGTCATTAATCGACAATAAACAATTAATTATTTTATTTTATATTATAGATTGGTATAACAAGCATATTTTTTTCCCCTCAGATTGAGGCTTCCTTCAAATAAACATTTCTTTTAATTCGTTTTTAAATTTTCTTCTGTATTGTACATCTTCCTCTCTAAGACCACAGCCATGCATTCTTTCCTCAAACCTTTCTCTCCATTTTTTTTCGTGGTCTTCCTTTCCGGCTCCTCCTTCATACTTCTGAGATGGCCATACCATTCTAAGCTCTTTTCCTCTATATTTTGGAGGTCGTTTTATTGAGTTTGCATTATAATTTTGGTGTTAAATTACATACTTTACTGCAGTATTTCCTATATATTTAATCCTACGAACATCCTACACGAAAAGGTTCCATTTCCGGGTCTATATCAGCCATTGTGTTCATATTAATTATTTATTAATAATTACATAACATTTTAACATTTATGTTTTTTATGATTTATCGATCTTAATTAAAAACTATAAAGTTAGAACTTACACAAATATCGTTCTTCTAACTGTATTTTATGGGCGTGAAACGTGAAATTTTAACATTATACGATGAACAATGTAAATAAAAATAACTTATCGGATTGAATATTGGATCCGAGAAATGATGAATCCAGTTCAGAATTTTTATAACATACCAAGTAGTTGCAAGAAGTACTATAACCAGGTAAGTACAATTGGAGTGTTAATGCCGCGAAGCTTGAAGCTTGTAATGTTGTTGGCTTATTTACGAAAAAAATTGAAGTATCTGATGCACAACTTAGGAGCGTACCGTGGCATGAGTAGGATGATAGATTTAAGAATGATCCTTCGGATTTGGGTTTTGTAAAAGTAGATATATGGAATCGGCATTGAACCTTTGGTTTCATTAAGCCTCTTGTTATTATTATTATCTTTAACTGCTTTTTTTGTCAGTTTTTGGAACCTATTGCTGAAGGAAAAAAGTCTTTTTGAGGCTGCAGTAATCGGAATCTCGATAAGCCATATTATTTTCATAGCTGGGAATATTATGAATAAAAATAATTTTTATTTATTTAATTGACACTTCTTTTTTATTCTCTTCTCTTCATTTGCATACTCTTTTCTGTCAGAATTTATAACTTCGCATTGCGGTAGAAACATTTTTAGCGTTAAATGGATTTGCATTGGACTCATTTCCAATCCCGTTCCGTATTCAATTTTGCCCTCATCTAATTAAGCAAGAGTATTTTTCAGTTTCACTGCAATTGAAATGCAAATTTAAATTTTCAATGAAACTTTGATTTCTTTTTTTTTATTGATTAATTTTATTTTTCCTTTTATCTCAGCTAAAATATATTGCTCCATTTTCATCCTTAATAAGCTAATATAGCTGAAGTTGGAATTTAAATTTTATGTATTAAGACTAGATTGGTTCGAGCTCGGTTATCTGATCGAATATATACAAAGCCTTATTCGGGCTAGATGAGTGCGAGGGAAATCTAGGATGAGAACATAACATTTGCATATCTGATAGAGAAATCAGAAATATTAGTTCTGTATTTTCTTCCTAAGTGTGAAACATATACGATGTGTAATATTACAAAAGAGAGAAATAAAAAATGAAACATTAAATAGCGAATTAACTACAAACTTTTAATGTTTGTACAACAAATGAGAAAAATAACTTGTGGTTTTGTAATATAATTTATCGATCTATTATATAATAATAATAACCTGTACAACTACAAACCGTGAGGGGTCTTGGGTCCAGTCTGTAAATTGTAGAGAGTGCACTGTTTCTAGGACTACTGCAGGAAAGTGATTGGTCTGACATTTTCCCCTTAAATACCCCCTTTATACAAGCTGTGGGAGCCCCAGGTGATCACCTCTGCAGGTCCCACAGGGTCTCATCCGTAGCTTCCAGTATGCAGGGTCCTTCTGCACAGGAACTCGCTAATCTAAACTGAGCTAACCCGCTCCCACGATCTGATATCGATACATTTTCTTTTGTATAAATACATCCCTATTTTAGTATTAACGTTATTATTACATTTTTTTTTAACAAAAAAAAACCGTAATGAATTCCTAGCCTAAATGTAGGCCTAGAGGTTGAAATATAGTGTTTTCAAGTAAGATTTTACACCTGTATCTACTCACAAAAAAAACAGGTATAAAATAAATTATGTAATATACTTAAAATAGATAAAAATAACAAAAAAATGTATACAAATCGTAAAAAATGTATTCTACTGCTGGATTTTCCATATATTTCATAATACTGTGTTTCAGTTTTGTAAGCATACCTTTGAGTTAGCTGATCGTGTCGGCATCCACTGCGCGATAAAGATGAAATTTACAGAATTTACTATCACAAAATATAGAGAAATTAAAAAAGTATAATGTCAACTATTTATAAAATAAAGTTACTATTTAAAAATATTAATAATTAAAAGCAATTCTAACGCAATTTGATTGGAACGGACTGGAATAAATCCAAGACCATACTCTGTTATTATCATTTATTGTTTTAATAAAAGTTTACCATTTTTCGTTTGATCAAAAAGCCATTGTTTCTCATTACGGATTATACTTAGCCATACTTTCTGTCAAATTTCTATGATTGGGGGAAAAGAGAATAAAAATCATTCAATAAACTGATGTTATTCTATAAATGTCTAGTATAATCAAGGGGTTTCAGCTATTTTATATCAAAGATAGGTCCTTTTTGTTTGTTTTTTTTTGTTTAAACTATAGGCTGCTATACATTTTCGGACGATGCTACAGGGGTACATGAATGGACTGGTTCTACAGTGGGATCCTAAATTTTACGTATCCAAGTATGATACCTAAATTAAGGAGTACATTAACATGATACATTAACGAGTACCTGACATTGCACAGGTTTGGGGACCCCATGTTACGTCCCCTCTGAAGGACGGCTATGAACTCCCTTTAAAAAATCCTGAGGCCGGCAGACGGGCTGCGAAGTTTGAGCATAGAAGGCTGTCATGATAACAACCACACCATAGGTGACCCCCAATCAGACCTTTTTAACATTCTCACAATAAAAAAACACATTAATTAATCATAAGTACCCTGAAAATTGTATTCCGAAATTGGATCATGAGTATTTGAAATGCGATTGGCCTGTATTATGAAGTTGGCAGGGGATTGGCCTGCATACAATTTCCATGTTCAAGAGATGCAAATCTCTTAGGCTTAGGCCCGGGAATAAGCACAACAGAATTATTTTAGAGCTTATTGTTGTTTATTATATGAAGATGGAGGTAGATAAATATCTTAATAAGCCCCTCCGGATGTGGGAAATATTAACATAGCCGGAGGATGAGGGCTCTTCCGATCCGAGCCAACTTATTCAGAGGATTAGGGAATGTTTAATGGGCAGTTATTGATTTATTTAAATAAAGTAAACTTAAATATCAATAATTATAAAAAACCTTATGCTGAGAAAAAATACATTAAACTACTTTTAGTTTGTTTATTCATTTAATGGTGCTAAAGTGGGATTTCTAAATGAATAAATTAAACTACTTTTAAATATTTTATTTGAAAAGAAAAGATATGACCAGGACCGGGACTCGAACCCGGGTCTTTCACCTGTCCGTGGCGCTGCTTTAGC
The DNA here is from genome assembly GCA_037127475.1 of Arma custos. Taxonomy (NCBI): domain Eukaryota; kingdom Metazoa; phylum Arthropoda; class Insecta; order Hemiptera; family Pentatomidae; genus Arma; species Arma custos. The sequence goes on along the minus strand of CM073763.1, from coordinate 85,258,681 downwards.
CACCTCAGCCCTCCTGGTTCGCTTCTCGGTCAGTCATATCCCCTCTTCCCACTGATCCATCTCCATGTTCTCACAATTTGAGATGTATACACGGGGAGAATGTTAATTGAACATTACTTTTATTTTTGGATCTTGTTGACTTTATGTCATTAATATTATTATAATTTATTTATTATAATTATATCATATAACAATAAAATAAAATAAACTACTTTTGGTTTGACTATTCATTTCATGGTGCTAAAGTGGGATTCCTAAATTTAGTCTATCCAGTTTCTAACCTACATTTTGAATGGGCAGTTGTTGATTTATTTAAATAAAGTAAACTTAAATATCAATAATTAAAAAAAACATAATGTTGAGAAAAAATAAATTAAACTACTTTTAGTTTTTTTATTCATTTAATGGTGCTAAAGTGGGATATTAAATTTAGTCTATCTAGTTTGTAACCTACATATTGAATGAGCATAGGTTCGGTGATGCCATCTTACGTCTCCAATGAAGGTCAGCTTAACCAAGAATTTTTTATCCTTTGTAATAATTCCTATTCTGGCTGCGAGCCTGGGATATTGTTTATAAAACATATACATAACATGGCTAATCTCTACACCACGATAATTCGCACGATGTGAACATCGCACAACGTGTAATTATCAACCTCCATGAAATATTTTTGTAATTTTAATTCAATTACTATGGAAATTCCAGTAATTTCCTGTTCACCCGGAAACATCTAGTCTCTATTTTACGTTAAAAGTAGAAATTGTTCACTTATCACTTTTTGGTTACACTTCATTTCCTTTTACATCTTTACTTGTTTAAGCAATAATTTATCAAAACTCTTCAGTATATTAAACCTTTACTAAACAAATCTATTGGTAAAACTCCCAAAACCAAAGCCCTAAACCTATAAAAGAAAAAAATCAACTTGTACCACTACAATCCATGATGTGGTTATCGGGTTCATAGATTATGCTGCTTCTAGGACGTTGGTTGAACTGGAAATTAAAAGACCGAGATCACGCTCCAACGCCAGGTTTTCCAATGAAAAGTATAAAATTCTTCTAATTGTACTTTTGCACACAAAAACCATCTGGGTTTTAATAAATGGTAGCAAGTAATAGTATTTCCATTGAGAATTTTGATACGGAATTTTTCGCAACCGTTTCTTAATCCCTTACTTTACTAGAATTCATTACTACAGGAGTAATTTATCAATATGTATGAATTCTATTTATATTTAAATACGAGGATGACGTAGTACAAGTGATTAATGTCTCACAACAAAAAAGAGAAAAGAAAGGAAGACAGATGTAGAAACTAAACATTTAAATGGTTACTGAAAGATCTTTTTTTCTTTAACTTTTTCTCCCTCTAATGAATGACTGAACTACTAACCACAACAAGCTTAGGAGTACCCGATGTTTTACAGATGTTTTTAATAGGCCTATTAGTTTCACTGCCAACCAGAAAATCTCTCAAAGAATGAACTTAAAGCTATCACTCTACTTAGTCAATATCTCTTACCAGACATATTAAATCGCCAAGTCAGGTACATTTCTTGGTGAAATTTGAACTCAAAGTGTTCAAATGATTTACTTGATCATCACCTACATTTTTTTAGTTTTGCTTAACTTTATAGGCGTTCCAACTTCTAAAGCTACTTACTTACCAACCTTTCGAATTAACTAATCTTCTTCCTGGAGTCTTCGGGCAGCCATCTCTTCTTGGACAGCCTCAGCCCATTTGCTTCTAGGGACTGTTGGAAAAAAACTATAATTGGATCCTAAAATTCTATATCCTGACATGGGGTTACCCAGGTGTTATGATTAACGAAACATAGTGTAATGTTTAACATAACAACCTAATATTCCCATGAGCGCGGATTCGTAGCCAACTTGTTATCTTAGGATTTTTTAAAGGGAGTAAAAATCCTTGTTTATCCCGTCCTTCAGATGGGATATAAGAAGGAAGTCTATACCCTATGCGATGTCAGCCACCGGTTGAAGATCTCTATCTTAATTTTACATGGATAGGAAAAAATTAAGACTACCACTGCATCTAGCGATTAGCCATAGTAGCAGGGATATATAAAGGGATGTTAAATAAAACTACCACACTTATGATCACTAGGTCCTTAAAGAAGAACTGCAACGTGGGTCGAAACTTTGTTTCTAATTAATATCACTATTCATAGAATTATTTGTCGACCTCAACCTCGACCATTGTCTTCTCCATTATTCCCTTATGGACTATTCCAAAGAGCCTACGATCCGTTGTTGCAGGAAGCAATTACCCTATTAAATTCGAGTAGCTTAGAGAGGAAGCTCCCACCTGCGGTATCGAGCTAATGCATTTATTCGGGACCATTAGGAAGAGGTGTTTGTATGTGTTGTATTAGCGCAAGTGGGGTAGCAGTGTGTGGGGTATCACACCGCATTCTAACCTACTCCCTTAGTACTACCTCTGCCTCTTTGTTTGGTCTCTTCACCCTGTTAGGCAATTAATAAGCAGCACAATACATCTCCTCTTAGCCCAATTACTTCATCAATTGGTTAGTATTCTCTCAGAAAATTCATGTGATCGTGTTACTGGAAATAAACTATAATTAACATGGTCCATTTGAAGTCATTTTTATGATTTCAATATTCATATAACAAAAATATACAATAAAGAAGCCTGATTCTGCTATACGATTATTATTGAAAATTACCAAATAAAAGCTTTATTTCTTAAGCTTGATATCAAATTATCATTAGAGCTCATGATGGGTTTTGGATTCAGTACAAGGTAGGAACTGTACTTCTTCTAGGACAATGGTTAGCCAGGATGGTGATCACGCTCATCCATCAGAATTCTATCCCAGTTAAGGGTACCCACTTCCTCACCACGCACAAGGAGTGTCCACAGGTCCCACGGGTTCTATCTATGGCTTTTAACAGACTAAATATTTAATTTAATTACAGCTGAATTCCAACCCGGGACTTACAGCTCATTAAATCTGGGCTTTACAAAATGTGCTACCCTGAATCAAACTATTTATCTTCAAATATAAATATATTTGGATAATAATACAGCAGTTATTATTTCTTATTTTTCAATTCACGCATTTATTGAGCTAGTGATAATACTTCTAAACTTAATATATTAAATCATATTTTCATTTTTAATTTAATATAGTGGAGTTGGGTGAATGTTTACGTGAGGTAAATAAGAAATGTTCCGAAAAGGTGCAGGAAAAGTGTAGCAGATACTCCATAGTAAGAACTATTAGTTGGAAACGGTAGCTCATTGCCCAAGTGGTAAGTAGCTATGCTGAAGGTTTCGGGTTCAAATCCGGCTGTGACAGATGAATTATTTAATATAATTTAACAGCCATATTCCATCCTCTCTCTCATACACCATTAATAAAGTGGGTGTCAGTAATATAAATATCAGTTTTTTTCAATAGTGTAATTATAAGCATTTTTTTAATAAGTGTAATATTGACATATGTACTTAGGATCCACTTTATGATCTTTAAACCAAGTTCACATTAAATTTACGGAAGGGATGAGCGTATCCTGTGATTTTTGTTAGGAAATTGCGTTGTGTTTTTCTATACTATAGATAATAAAGCTAAGTTAACTAGGGTTTCCTTATGATTTTTTGTAATTAGTTTCTAAAATATTCTATAAATTGTATACTAACAGCTAAGTATTAAATAGAGTTTTCGCTTAAAGTATTAAAATACAAAATAATAAAAAATAAAAGATGAGTATTAAAATACATGAAAACTTCATGTACAGCTATGCTCACGACTTTAATGATTTACATTCTGTTATTCTCAGGCATATTTCAACTTCGCACTCACCCTGCCAATCCGCTCGCAGATTTAACAACTTCTGAATTAACTTCTGTGTAAAAGTAATTATATCGCGATAGTTTTAATTTATTCCTTGCTAGAGGTTTGAAATGGTCTAGAAACTGGAATTTAGCGAAGCCCTCAAAGAGCGGAGAGATACACACACACTGAGGGTGGGAGGGGCGAGCGAGTCCTTAATGAATTATCCGACGAGAATAGTAATCAGTGGAAAGCTGTCGGTCTGGAGGATTCCACCCGCAGCACACGTACCTTCAGCCGCTGAGTGGAACTCCAATTAAATATTTCTAATTACTCAATGCTCTCCATCGATATTGAGCGAGTATTAGGCTGTTATTGCCGTGTTTAAAATCGATTCTTGAGGAAATTTTCTTGCAATAAAATCCATCTGCTTAACATAACCCATTGATATCACTTATCACGAAATTAGAGGAATAACAGGATATCACTATTCGGAATGTTCGATGACGTTAATATGCCTTGCTAATGACTACTTTTTACATGTGATGTTCATAATATAGCGTATCGTGTAAATTTAACTTTTAACACGCTTCTTTTTTTTTTCTTTTTTCCCCCCAAGAAATGACCTTAAAGACCACGCGAATATCATAACTAATGTTTCTTCTTCATCTGTTTTCTCTTTTCCCATATGTCCTTCATTAGCTTTGCGTGCCTAAGTTTTCTCTCCTCAGACAACGCATGACCCTTTTTGGGGTGCTTTTTTTCCCACAAGAACCTTTATTCCCTTGAGCGTCCTTCTTTATTCATCTCTGTCAAAACAATCTTGGTCTGTTAGCCCCACTTGGTCCATATCATCCTTACGTTGTTTGAAATATCCTATTGAATTTTCGTGACAGTGGATTCGGTGAAAAATTTTACGGTTTAGTCTTTCAGGATTCATCCCGCCCTAACGTCAGTTTCCAAGTCTGTTGTTTCCTTATAGATTTCTTGATTGGACCTCAACCGGTATCCTTCATATTTTAAGAAGTCTCGTCTCTCTAGGCTGGGAATACAAGCTTTTATTAGTTTCGCTTTTTTACGTAAGTATATAATGGCATCTTTGAACTCGGTTTTCGGCCAATTTAATACATCTTATTAAATTTAAACTTTGCACACTTCTCAAGGACCGATGGCAATAAATTAATTTAGAAAGTTTCTGACGTAATCCTGACCAGAATCTCCAGAATCTAGATTTTTCAAATCCGAAGACATTATAGCGTCTTCTATCAAGTAATTAGGCATATATGGCTTAAGCATCGAGACAAGCATACGACTACTGGCAAGAGTTTCGTATATATTGCAAAAAAGAAATATACATTAAAAAAAATTAAAAACACGCTTTTGTCGATAGCCAAACTAAAAATTATGAAATAAATAATTGGGTAAAGACCATAAAAATACGAATTGAAAATAAGAATAGAATTATTAACAAAGTTATTGGAACTTATCTTCTACTTTCAAGTTTTGTTTTCTATTAAAGAGTGTTTTTACTATTTTAAACTATTATCTAAGTTTTGTATTCAATGGTAAGTTTGTAAGAAGAGGGTGGGAAGTCAAGGATTAATAATTTAATAATTTTATATTGAATGATTTATTAAATCCTATTTATATTCTATTCTATTCTAAATATTATAATTATATAATTATTATTTTGGATCTAGAGAACTTTCTATTCACTGGGGATTGAGTCTGTTTTTTCTCCCGTCCGTTGGTAAATCAACAGTCTAGTCACTACCATGTACTGTTGATTTATAAATGTACCCAATACCTTCCATGAATTGATTTTTAATTATAGTTAGATTATGATTCTATACTAAATATAGAAAGAAAAATTTGAATATAAAAAAAATTGAAAAATATTTGACATGTATTAACATTAAATAAGAATATTTTATTTTTGTTTCAGATTCAACAGATGCTTATCGAGACGGCGGACAACGTAAGTATAGTTTTATCATATGCTCTATGTATATTATTTTTTTTTATTATAACATTTGTAATCTATCAGGGGGAAGTTTAAGGTATTAGTTTTCAGTGAATACTTTAAAAATTATTAACTGAGGATTGGCAAACCCTTTCATACTAAATCTCGAGTGGGATTCCTCTCCGTTGTCAAGAACAGGTCGTAATATACGGAACCTACTTAATATTTCTAGTTAAAGATAATATTTCAATGTTCACTTACATGTATCGTTCCAATTATCTGATATAGTGCTGTAGAATGCGCTCGTACTTAAAGCATAAAATAAGGGGGAATCTTCCACTAATTTCGTATGTTTTATATATGAATAATAATACATAAAATTTAGCTGTTAGTGGTCTATGAACGGATCTTTTGTTTTAACTCATTTTTTATCTGTTGTAAAGAGAATTCAGTTTATTGACAATTCAAAAACCGTTTGGTATTGTTGCATGGAGATTCCAGCTTTTGAAACTCGTTATATCCTCTTATTTCTTTCCTTTGATCTTGTTTTCTAAAACATAAACCATCTATATACCAAGATATAACCCAATTTCCAAAATTTGGATATGATTTTTTTTCCCCATAATTCGTAGTTTGCGATATTGGCTTCAAAGTCTTTTCCTAATGTTGAATACTCGATAGTGAGCAGATCTTTCTCTTCCCATAAGCTCTTTAAGGATTTTTAATATTCATATACGTATTTCCGTTTCCAACCCAACAATGTGCTTCGCGCTCAAAAGACAGGTTTTTCTCCCAAATGAGGGTTCGCATTGTATACATGCTATGTGAGTCCCAGAGAGAGTCAAAATCTCAGGGTGTCGATAACGACCAATAGAATAAATAGACTTTCTGACACTGGCAGTTACGAAGTTGTAACATGAAGTCCAGTAACTAAAAATGCTCCATGCTATGCTGTTCCTTTCCCAAGCTTAAAAATGCAGAGGATATTATCTGCGCAATACTCAAAACCTTAACGTATTTTCCTGATTACATAGTCTTGCTTAAGATGATATTATTCCTGGTAATAATAATAATAAGGCTTAGCGGATTAGGAAGTCGAAACAAGCGATCTCTGCTTACAAACTTTCATTCACAGGACAAAACCCAAACCCAAATTTGCCAGATCACTCTTAACGCAATCCTCCAACCTACGCTTCGGTCTATCTCTCAGATGCTTATCAGTCAGTGCTTATAAACTTAAATCACTATTGAACTAATATTGTTTTTCATATAGATACAATAAACAAATTCCTATCAGACTTGATGCCCGAATGCTGTGTATACATCTGATTTATTCCATATATCATTTCTATGAAATTTTTACATAGCGACATGCTTTTTCATACACTCATCTTTAAATTATATTTTATCTTATTCATTTATAATAATTAATCAAAATAATAAGAATAGCCATTCCTCACATCTTTTTGTCTCTGAAATGAGGATTCCGGGAGTATGCGCCGAGTGCAGAGATCTGCCGCAAGGGGCGTTGCTGTTGTCCCGCCGGCGGGTGTTCAGTCCACCCCAAGCCTTCTCAGGGTGAGTCTGTTGTCGCTTTCTCTAGCACATCTTCGCGATCTCTAACGCTTCACATTGTCGAGGTATGTCAGTGACATTTAATCAAAGTTGATCAATCATAATAAACATAATTCCCACTAGGAGTCATTTGCTCAATTGCAATATGAAATATCAATAAAAAAACATAAAAATATTATATTATCAGTTCCGGTGTTATTAGCACGATTCCATTGTTTTCGAGATATCTTTTGGAAGATTATTTTAGTAATATTTTTAATAAAATAAAATTTTGATTTTCTTAATCATGTGTTATATTGTTTAGAACTATATGGATATATGATGATAAACTACCACGGACAATTTATCGTTTGTTTGAGAAGTTATTAAAATATTTACGAATAGAGTACAATAAAATTCTATTAAATTCAGAAATGTAGGAATCATAAATGACTAAAGTATTTTTATCAACTACTAACTTTTTATTTTATAACATTAAATCACTTTCACCATACTTTAGTAACTTATGTGTGGAATTTAAAAACTTTGTAACATATCGTTTTGTTTACAAAATTATCTGTTTATTCTAAAAAGGCCTGTGTGGTCTGTTTATTTCTTTGATGTCAATGCCCTTAACGACTTTTAATACTAATTATATTCAGAATATGTCTTACGACAATGACGGTCATGTCTTGTATCGCTGTTATATCTCAGTGAAATTAAATGCATAATAATTTCTAAACAAAAGAATAATTATTGTGGAAATGATTGATTATTATATGTTATTTATTATTTTACTGCTTCAATTATACTTCATAAACTCTAAATGAAGGACCATAACTGATAAAAATCACTTTGATAGCTGATAAAACACTCTCATCTGCATAATCATATCCACTGTCATTATATAAACAATCATGTAAGATTTAGGCATAATTGACATTTCAGATATAAATTTCCTCTCAAAATTAAGTCATAAATTTTTGAAGTAAAATGCATAAAATATTTGTACAATATTTGTGATGGATGTAATCTGTCTCTTATGACAAATGGTACCTTTTGCGTTACACTTTTCCTATTTGATGTATAACTCATCTCATGATTTTTGTTACATTAATTTAGTTTCTTTTGTTGGATTTATTTTTTAACATATTAAACTGTCATATCCGTTCAAATTTATTGATTAACGTTCATAAAAAAAATTAAAAAAATCCCATATATTCTTACTGGTAAAAACTTACAAGAAAATAAAAAAAATTATTAATAATTGCGTGATGGGTAATTGATTGTACGAGACTTATTTATGAACAAAATAGATCTATAACATCGTTTCCAGTTTTGTTTTTGTTTCAAAGTAAACCATAACATTGAAGTTTACATTATTATTAATAAATTTATTGAAATTTAGGTTTACTTTTTAAATATTAATTTGCTTTATCAGTAGCTGATTATCCTTTGTTTTAGTATTTTATTATTATCTTTTTTTTAAATTATTTTTTCACTTGTAATTTATAGTTTTAAATTATTAATCACCATAAATTAATTATTGATCATAATTATTTTTATCCTCAACATGGATATAATTGAATGTTTCCTGATAATAAGCCAAAGTTTAACTAAGTTTGATCTAATCCTTATTTAATGAGCAACTCGGGATCCTATGGCTGCCTCAAGGTGAGCCAAATCATGTTTCAAGGTTTCATCTAACTAATTCATCCATTGAATTATATCCGACTGTGATGAATTGTTTAAAGTATGAATAATTATCTGTTTGCTTTTAAAATTTATAATCGATTTCATATTCTGAAATTTAATAGAATTATTGAAATTTTAGTTATAAAATAAGAGAAATGCTCTCCATCATGCTATTTCTTCTTTTTCAATTCAAGTTTTCCTTTATTACCAATTAAGGTTTTTCTGAATGAGGTTTCTCAAAGGTCAAGATAAAAGATTTATTCTTGTTTTTTTTAGTAACTGCAGAAAAATAAATTCCGAGTGTCTCTTAATTTGTCCCGTCTTTAAAGATAGTTTGAAGTTCCAGAGAATGTTATTCTTTTCTTAAGTATTGTATTTTCTTATAAGGAAGTACTTTGTACATAAAATCCTCTCTTCTGTAATTAAAATTGTCTTATAAATTAAGGGTTAAAAGTCCTCAATCTGTAATGTAGCTGTAAGTTTTGTCAATATTACCAAGCTTATTTAATTATATTTAAATTTAATAGTTAATAGATATAATTATTTACGTGAGGTAATATTTATGGGAATAATATAACATAGAAAGAAATGAAGGAATAATCTACCATTATGGTAAAAAGACCAACCACACAAATCTTAAAATTTTGGGGTAATTTTGAAATATGAAGATTTCAACAAATTTCGATTTAGACATATAACTAAACACTTAATGAGAATTCTTGATTCTTGCATTTGACTGTTTCACTAGAAACAGTTTTTTAAATTTTTTTTTCACTACTATGGTTTGACATAAAGTAGGATTTTTTTTGTATAAGTTATTATATCAATTTTGTTAGTTCATATCGGTTTTTTGTTTTCACCGAACGGCCTTAGGGACCACGCCAATATCATCATTTTCACTTCTTTTCATACGCCATCTCTCATTCCTTCTTTCCTCCCACCTTTTCCTCATTCTTTCCGATAGTTCTTTCCTTCTTTCCTCGGTCCACGCTATTCCTTTTCTCGCATCTCTCTTCTCCACAAGGACCTTAATTTCTTTTAGTCTTTTCCTATAGTCATCCCTATCGAAACAGTCTTGGTCTGTTATTTTCAGTCTCTCAGATTCTTCCTTCATCTGTTTGATATACCCAACAGCACTCTTGTATCGTCTCATTTTATAGAAGATTTCTCTATTTAATCTCTTCGGGTGCATCCTCACCCCCGTACAACCGCGATCTTCTTATTCTTACGTCCGTTTACAAATCTTTTTTTTTTTTTTCTTTGTATATTTCCTTATATATTTATTGAATTTTTCATATCTGTTTTATTAATATAATTTTTTTATGCATTTCAGCTTCTTTTATTTTCATTAACCTCGGCCACTAAAGGTTTTATGTAAAATAGAAAAAGAAGTAAATACTATAGACATTCGCAAGTGCTAATATTTTAGTATTATTTAATTTAAAACCCTTAAGTTTTATTTTCCCGTTTAATTTTCATTTCAAAATTGCTACATTGGATTTTATTCAATCTAACGCCAAATAGCCACAACAAAGAAAATACAAAATTCGGTTTACAAACTACGTTTTAATTCCAAAACAGCAAACCTATGATACAAATTATTTGTTGCCAGCGTTAAATCTGGTGTATGAAATTGAACCAATGAAAATTAAATTTAAGGGTTGTGTTTAATAATAATCTAACATCATTGTATAGCTTACTTTTCTCCGAAATTATATTTTGTGATAAAAATATATTTTTTTTAAGTAATTTTTCTCATGCTATGCAAAGCTTATGGAGTGGAGAATCTATAGAAAAAAGAAAAAAAAAAGTACATATAGAATCTACGCATACTATTTAAATCAATTATTTCGTAATTTAATTGATGATAATGATTATAAGTACGTACTAAACAATACTTCTACTCCAAGAAAGTAAATTTAAGAATATAAAAGTGATTTATCTAATTTTTGAAGCATTTTTATTATTTTATTCATTTTTCTTTATATAAAATTTAAATTTATTATTGCTCTACAAGTTCGTTAATCAGTTCACTAAGAGCACTGATAACTATTCGAGAACATAACAGTTCATTGAGGGGACTTGATGATACTCCCTCGCGCGATGTGAAGTATGAACATTACTCACGAATCCATGCAACGTTACTGAGCTTAGCGGCGCTATCAGCGCTCACGGAACTTAACGATTTATGCTGTATTACTTAGCTATTCTTATTTTTACAGTTTAAACAAGGTTATAAAACATTAGATTTTTTAATTTTATTAAAAATAATACCTGTACCACTGTAACTCGCGAAGGTACTTAGGTTCAGCTTATGGTAGAGACTGTACTCTTCGAGTTCATGATCAAACTCTATTTTGATATTCTAACCAATTATGGATACCAACTTTATATAGACTTTTTTTAGATTAATTTATTGATATTTACAACTACTATATAATAATATTGCAACAAGTAATTCTGCTAATATGAACAATATAACAGGGAAAATAAAACACTTGTGGAGAAACTACCCATCGGTAGCACTCCAATGAAGTTCTATTGTAGAAGCTCTCGAGGCCATCTTCATTTCAGACGCCTCGGAGGCTTATCAGGAATAGTGTGGGAAGCAAGTTGAGAGACTAGCAGATTCAAGTTTGCATGGAGCTTGTCATGGAGGGATAGGTATTTATACGTAGTTTGGACCAAATCAGCAACATATGGGATATTAAGATCATCATGTTTGTTTGTGACATAACATTGAGGATTTTACGAAGGATTTTGAATTGTAAGGATTGGATATGAGATGAATTGGATGATTTAGTAGAGCCCCAAAGCTCAACTCCGTATGTCCAAATAGGTCTGATAACTGTCATGTAAATGAGTCTTTTGTAATTAATTGGGAGCTTTGAACGTTTGTCTAGTAAATGTTAAAGTAGGCGAAAACGTCGAGCAGTTTCTTGTCTTTTCAGTCTTGTATGAGGATTTCAAGTGAGACGTTTGTCCAGATGGAGTCCTCGGTAACGTATCCGTTCGTCAGGGATCAGTGAAATTCTTAGGTTTACGACGAAGGGTGAAGTAATTTGATGGAATTTATTAGAATTTATTTTAATTCTCCAATTTTGACACCATTCTAGAAGGGTTGAGATATGGAATTGAAGAGATTGAGATGCAACAAATGGATCCTTATTTACTGATAACGCACATGAGTAATCAGTGTACGTAGTGAGGACAGTGCTTGGATGGGTTGGGATGTCAGCATTATAATATATCTTGTATAGGATGGGACTAACTGGAGGAACACCGGCAGACTGAGTAAAGAGGGAAGAGTAGGAAAAATTATGGTTTACTTTTCAGGTTCTATACTAAGGTAGGAACTGATAATAAGGAAGTAAGTAGAAGGTAATAATTTACGGAGCTTATACAGCAGACCCGGATGCCATAAATAATAAATATAAAAATAAATTTCTTATAATTATTGGTGAACTATTTTCATTTTTAAATATTTTGATTTTAAAGAGAAAGGATATGCCCCCCGCCGGGATTCTAACCCGGTTCCTCTGTATCTCTGTGACAGTGCTCTAGCCATTTGAGCCACCAGTGTCGCCTACCGGCAGTTAGAACACTGTCAAGGAGAGACAGAGGATCCGGGTTCGAATTCTGGCCAGGGGCAAATCTTTTCTCTTTAAAATAAAAATATTTAAAAATCAAAATAGATGACCAATAATTATATAAAGCAATATGATGTAAGTCAGCAAGATCCTAAAATTAAAGTAATGTTCAAAGAACATTCGTTCTCGTGTTTATATCGCAAAAAAAAATGCGAGAACACGTGGACATGCCGTGGCTAAAATGGTTAGAGCACTGTAACGGAGAGACAGAGGATCCGGGTTCAAATCCCGGCCAGAAGCATATCTTTTCTCTTTAAAATAAAACTATATAAAAATAAATTGATTGTTGTGCAAAAGAGTTTAATCACCTATACAGTATTTTAATAATATCGGTTGGTTTGAATGCGTATAAGTTCGGTTCAAACTAGCTGCGGCATAATTTCTCAAGAATATGTTTTAAATCATCCATATACTAAATTTATTAACCTGTTAACCGGGGAATTCCCTTTTTAATTACGCAGCATATACCGGGAGCGAGCTCTTTCACTAGGGCATGTCAGTACGTCAGGCCCGCAGAACGTAATTTCATATTATTATTTTTTTTTTATTTATGCTTAAAATAAATGAAAAGACAATTTAGAAAAATCTTGAATAATATTATTTGACCCAATAGATGAGTAAATGGAGAAGAAATTGTAAAAATAATTTTAATTATAAAATATAATCTTTTCTGCTTTTGTTGTATTTTTAATTTTGTTTCTGGTTTACTCCAATATTTTCATTTTTATATATATTTTTTATTTTTTTGTGATATGTGATAATCACATAGTTTCTAAATATGTTTGTATCTTATTTATCCAGCTTTGAATAAGACTTTCAATTCGGTTACTAATAAATAATTTAGCAATATTTACGGAATTAATTCTTTGACTTTCATCCGTCCTATTTTTGTCCCCAATTTAGAAAAATATTATCTTTTTATTCAACTGATTATCATTTTGTGGATGCATATTTGTTTTATAATTTTAATAGAATAAATAAAGTATTTCTTTGTGACTAATTTGAGAATTCAAACATAATAATTTAATAGCAGACAGTTGTTTGGTTGTTTGATGGCCGCTTCTGTTAAGACCCTTTGCTATATCCGTTCGATCTACTCTGACAAGGCCCTCTTGGGATTCTGCCTCCTGTGGAGGCGTAGCAAGCAAATGTAGACATCTCTGATTTAACAAAAACCGAATTAATCTTGACTTTCCCTTTAGGTGATAAATTTTCGGAAATGCTTCGGAAACCCTCGAAGAGAATTAGTGAATCATGCATATCAATATTTATGTTTCTGCCGATTTTATGTTACAATGAGAATACGTTTTACCATGAAAATAAAATAAAATTTTGAAAATTTCATTGTTAACACTAACCTCTCACTCGTAAATTTTATCAAGAATTCTCACTGGGTTCAATTCTATGTTTAAATCAAAAATTGAAAAAAAAAAAAATTCTCGACACCTTTATATTTCAAAACAAGTCTATAATTCAAAGGTTGGGGAGAACTAGTCATGTTGCAGATGGCCATTTTACCTTAATGGTAGACAGTTCATTCTCATCTGTGGTTATAATATGAAATTTGTATTAAATTTTGAAAAAAAAATCTAAAATCCTAGAAGAGAATAAGTAAATCGTGCATGATATTTATTAACATTTCTTTGCTCTCCGATTTTATGTTATAATGAGAAAATGTTTTTCAATGGAAATAAACTGAAATTTTAAAATGTTACATATTAACATTTAAAAGGATTTTCGGTGGTAACCCGTCAGTAACAAATGTTACGAATATAAATTCGCAACTAAATATTTAAATCAAAATTAAAAAAAAATTTGTCAGCATGCTTATATTTCAAAATAATTCTTATACTCAAAGGTTTAAAACAATTATTCATATTGTAGATTGGCATTTTACCATGGTTGAAAATTTATTAATTTCTTGGTAGGTATATCATATCATTTCCTGTTTTTATATTCTTACATATTTAATTATATGTATTAAACTAAGTGTGGTAATGAAGAAGTACAAATTTGTATTAAAAATCGTTAAGATTACATTAAAATTATTATAATATTTAGGAAAAACGAGTTTCCCTATTAAACTCGTGGTGCAGATAATAACGCAGTACATTGTGGAACTGGCGTTATAAAAAAACACAATAACAAGAGATAATTAAAAAGCAAAAAAGAGACGTCTGGTATTAAATCTCTAATTGAGAAAATGTTTTCACATGCAAATAAAGTACAAAATTGAAAATGTTTCAAATTAACATTATTAATAATTAATAATTAATACTAACAGAGCATTTTAGGTAGCAACCCGTCAATTGCAAATTAAATCTCATTAAATTTTCAATTATATGCGTAGTCCCAATATTAAAAATAAACGTCTATATCATAGTATTTCAAAATAACAATAAAATTCAAAGGTTAGAAACAATTATTCATGATTTTTTTTTTATGCATGAGTTTTTTTAATAATAGATTATTCATTCATTTCTGGCACACCACCTCGTTTTCAGTGGTTATATTATTTTCATAAATATTCTAAGGTATTTCATTTAAATTATTTAACTATTTTTTAAAAAATCTATTCTTTGATATTTACAACTGTATTACAATAATACAACAAGTAAATAGGCTAAGTGATTCATAATGACATGATAATGACAAGTAGAGAAACTATCCACTGGTAGTACTCAAATCAAAGTTCAATTAAGAAGGTCATGTGGCCATTTTCTTTTCAGACGCGTCGGAGGATTATCGGGAATTGAAGAGGAAGCTAGGTTAGAAACTAGAGGGTTTGAGTGGAAATGAAGTTTTTAACTATTAATAATTAATAATCTAGTCTGGTAGCATTCACAAAACTTAAAACTTTGTTAAAAACTGACGACTTTTAACGCATAACTTCTTTGAAAGCTTTAATCACAGAAGATATGATATAATTTACGAATTTCGTCCTTAAAAGAAAGTATTATCTAGAAGATAACATAAACATTCTATGGAACTTAAAACTATCGTCGAAGACGGGACAAATTATAAGAGATACTCGGAATTGTATTATTTTTTTAATATCGAAAACAACAACAACAACAAGAATTCTTTTATCTCGACCTTTGATAAATATAATTCAGAGAAACTTGAATTCATTGAAATTATCTAAAAAGAAATTCTCTTGCAAAAAACTATGATTCAGGGATTTTTTTCTTATTTAATAACCAAAATTTAAATAATTCCATTAAGCAAAACTTAATATTATTAATTTATAATTAGCAAACATATTTATTGTTCTTTACTATACGAAAGTTATAAATAATTATAAATGTTATAAGCCTGGAAATGCGATTTCAATAACTAACAATACTTTAATGTATAGGATATTATATATATTTTCTATATTATATATAATCGATTATAATATTATTTTTCTTGTAATTTTTTATATTCATATTTTATTCATTAATAGATTTTTTTATTTGAATTTGCTTACCGTTGTTTCGACTGCAGGGGCCATTAGCTTTTAAATAAATTGGATATCCAAATTTACTCTGTCTATTTGATGTTTTTTACATTCAAATAGATGCTTCTCTGAAAGTTTTGTATTACGTGTATATATTTGTATAGCTTTGATTACACTCTATTAGTTTTTAACAGTTCATCAATTTTTTATAAGTTAAACTTTTTGTTCATTTTATTTCATTCGTTTATCTTTCTGATAATTTCTATTTATATAAAAACTTTATTGTTTTAGTTACTGCATTGCTGAAATTTTCTTTCCTTTTTTCCTTAGCCCTTACGATGGTCTAAAAAGCCACCATTTCCACATTGTAATTCATTGCCTTGTCGGATACATCTACGAACACGGGATCATTTTTTTCTCGGCGTAATAATCTTTACGTCACAATATTTTAAACTGTATATACTGACTTTAGAACAAACTGAAAAGGTCTCAGATATAATATTTTTTGTTTGAAAAAAATTCTCTCCTAAGCGGATATTATGTGAAAAGAAATTTCTTGGAACGACAGTAGGTTAAAGCTGAGTGAGTCGTGTTAAAAGATATATTTTATTTTACATAACGGCTGAGAGGATTTTTATACACTGCATGTAAACAAAAAAAGATTACCATAAAAACTATTTCTCTACAAATTTGCACATTCTTTTGCTTTAACTCAGATTCATATGCACATCGCGTGTTTTGGTGGAGCGTAACGTTTCTTGAGTTTATTATTTTTTTTATCTATATTAATATTGTGACAGAATTTTTTTTTTATTTTGGTTCGATACACAATTCTATGAGGGGACTAATTTTTTGTTGATGTTAGGTATAAGAGTACATAACACCTCTCTCCCCTTCTTTCCAAATCTACAATAATATTACAACCCAATAATTCAAATGCAAAGGATTATATATTGCGGAAACACAAATGATTTCTTTGAAGAAAAATCGTAATTGCAATGGAATTTAAGACTGTCACTTGAATTAACACTAAAATAACTCTGACATCAATAAATCTGAGATACCTATGTTTCTTTTCTTACCCAAGAAATCTATTGATGCAAGCCTTGTAACCGATGCCATTCTGAATAGCGGTGCCTGGGAAGGTAATGTGTCAAGTAAATTGGAAGGTAATGGGCCTTCTTGTTCAACTCCAATGGCTATAAATAGTTTTGGGATGTAGCGTGATCTCAAGTGGTTAAACCTTATTTCTCTCTGGAAATTTTTCAACATTTTATTTCTTTTTTATATTGATATCGAGGTCTTGTCAATATTACACAAAAAGGTGATACATGCAGAAAAAGATTTCTTTTTAAATCTGAATAGTAAATTATCCGTGCTTGGGTTTGCGGAAGATTTGGTATTGTTGGATGAAGATGTACTATATAACTTAATGCAGAAACGTTGATTATTTAAGGTAAGGAAATAGAGCTGGAAGTAAATTCGGGCTTAAGTCTTATGTAGACTTATATTATGTAGTTAGTAGCAGAAAAGGGGGAGATTTTGGTAATATCGTTGTAGGAAGTTTAAGTACTTAGGGTATGTAGTAAATAGCAAAAACGAGAAAATAAAGTCAAGAGGAAATAAAGGCGCGATTAAAAGCAGAAAATATTATTATTCGGTCTCCACATAACCAAGGTTGCGTCTTTTGTTCCGAAATCTAAATATCTTAATTTGTAAAACTATTATCGTTCCAACCTTGAGAAACATTGCTAATAACTCTGAAGGATGAATAAAGTATTTAGGTATTCGAAAATAAGGTGTAGAATATTCGGACCAAAAAAGATGAGACTACAGGAGAATTTAGTAGATTACACAACACGGGATTGCGGAGCATGCACTCGGTTATATTATTCAAATCTGGCTTGTAAAGTTGGGGTTGATAACGAACGAATTCATAAATAATTCGTTGTGCCGACTGGTAAACGTTTGAGGGGTAAAAAGAGGCTTTCTTTTATTTCTTTTCTGATAGGTCTACCATAAATATAAGAACACTATAAATAAATATTTAATATTGAAAACTAAAAAGAGACCTTACATAAATGTTAAGACCGTGGAAAAATTCCAAAGAAAAGCCTTAAGTCTCCAAACTAAAACAGAAATAGAAATTATCTGTTCAATATTTCGCCCATTCAGGCATCCTCAGGGTAGAAAGAGAATAACAGTAAAACAAAACATGAATAATGCACCCAAGAAACATCCCACCACCTCGAAGGCTCAAATGCAACTAATGAGTCATAAGGAAGGATACTGGACCCCAGCTGGTTAAGGTTACTTTAAAACAGCTGACAGATACTTCAGAAATTCAAAATTCAATATACACTCACCAAACTTCAAAAACCACCACAGGAAAAATAAGTAATAGGAAACAACACAAATTTTAAGGCGAAAGACCATATGAAAAAATGAAAGTAAAAATGCAAGAAAAAAATAATATTATCATGAAACCAGTGGACCTACCGCTATTCCACAAAACATATTAATTTAATTAATTGCATTTGAGCCTTCGGTGTGGTGGGATGTTTCTTGGGTGCATTATTCATGTTTTGTTTTGCTGTTATTCTCTTTCTACCCTGAGGATGCCTGAATGGGCAAAATATTGGACAGATAATTTCTATTTATGTTTTAGTTTGGAGACTTAAGGCTTTTCGTTGGAATTTTTCCACGGTCTCAATAAATATTTAATATTAAATAAATATTTCAAATAAGTTTGTTAAAAATCAATAAGGCGTTTTAGTTCAATATATGTTATGTATAATTATTATTTAATTATACTGATGTAATTGTATTAAACTACCTCTACCACTGTTATAATAAACCATTTACCAAATTACTCCTTTTTCTCGTACCGTCCTGGAATATTTTCCGGTTATAATGCATAATAAAAATAAAGAATAAATAAATACTATATATTTAGAATAGTATAAATATAAATAAAGAGCTTCAATCCAAGGAAAGTAATTAAAAAGTTTTAAAGGTGTTTTAATGCTACTACTGTAATGAATAATCACTTTTTTATTATATTGATGCAATTGTATTACATTACCTCTATTGTTATAATATACCATATACCAAATTTATTCCTCTTTCTCATATAATTCTGGAACTCTTTTCGGTCATTATACTGTAAATATAAATAAAGATCTTCAATCCAAGTAAGTTAATTAAAACTTTTTGAAGTTGCTTTATTCTACTACAGTTATGAATAATTATTATTTTATTGTATTGACATAATTGCAGTAAATTATCTTTACTACTGTTATTATAAACCATCTATCGATTGTATTCCTCTTTCGCGCACCTTTCTGGAATACATTTCGGTTATAATATTTTCATAGTGCAATTCGAATTCACGACGCTATTTTCTTTGCGTCTTTTTTTTCCACTTTCCTCCGCCTGGTATGTATGCAAATGCTTACCGGGGGTTATCTTAAATGAAATTCCGGTTTTTGGTCGGAAGGCTTTTATGTATTCGGTATTTATTCAATTTATCTCGGGGCAGGGGCACAATAGGTTACTGCCTTTTGATGACTATCTTGCGTATTCCCTCGCGACGCCATGTTCGGTTCCCCAGAACCACAATCGGGACTTTATCTAATTCATATTCTCTTAATGTCCTCATTGTTATGCCGCCTTGGAATATCCTGGCGGAGGTTGCCTCTTTGAGTCATTCCTTTTCCGTTTTCGGTATTCCTTAATTTTACTAATTTTCTATACATGCTTTCAAACTTTAATAATCCGAAAAAACCTTTTTGTTAGTGACTCCTCCCCCCAAAATATATATTTTTTCTGATACAATCTTGGAAGATACTTCTTGAACAACGGTTGTGCAGGTAGATGATTTGTACCAGATTTTTAACCGTCAGATTTTTCCTCCATTTTGGGTACCCACTTTATAGAGGCTGGTTGGGCAACTAACACATTAAATAAAACTCTGTCAAGCAGCCGGATTTGAATCCGGAACCTTCGGCACGGTGACTTAGCGCTCTACCACTGAGCCTCTTAGCTTCATTACTTTACACTACCACAAAAGCTAATGTTAAATGCTTATTTTTATAGGGGAGGATCTCATTTAGTACATTTAAGAGTAAAATATATGATAGAATAAAATAATAAATAGCAAAAACGAGGAAATAAAGGCACGATTAAAAGCAGAAAATATTATTATTCGGTCTCCACATAACCAAGGTTGGGTCTTTTGTTCCAAAATCTAAATATCTTAATTCGTAAAACTATTATCGTTCCATCCTTGAGAAACATTGGTAATAACTCTGAAGGATGAATAACGTCCTCAGGTTTCGAAAATGAGGTGTAGAATATTCGGACCAAAAAATATGAGATTAGAGGAGAATTTAGCAGTTTCAATTCAATTGATAGCAATGCAGTATGAGGATTCCATGGAAATAAACGATTTACAGCAAACTGGCCGATGGTTTTGGTGACGCAGATTTTTTTTCCCCTTATGTCCCAGATGTTATTTATGAATAACAATATAAAAATATATATATACTAAAATATACAAACTTTTTGTTTCGAATCTCCATTTATTTATATAAACAAATATTTACAATATATATATATATATATACAATACATAAATATATATATACGGAAATAATTATAGTACTTTTTCGAAATATACAAACTGTGTCATATGGTGCTTTCATTACCAAAGATGATATTGAAGGAAGCGGGAATCAATTAAAAAAACATTACGAAATTTAATTATTTCGGGCCTATGTTGATTTCAAAAAACAAATTCATAAAAAATAATTTATGTGATATCACCTCAACGATTGTGAAGGGCCCGATAACGACTTTCTTAATAGTAAATACACACTGAGGCGATCAGTAACCGAGGTTTTGGTGGGAAGATAAGGGTGATAATTTGGATATGATTTTGCGGTTCAGTTCTTGGACAAAGGTTTGCAAACAGCAATCGGTGGCATATGTAGGTATATAAATATTTAGTGAGTGAAAGTTGCTAATAAATAATCCGTCAAGCGTACTATATCCATCCCAACATTACAAGAATTCGTTTAAATAATGAACTGATATCATTTTAAAAAATGTTCCATGAATAGCCTGGATATATTATTCCAGTTATTCCCACTTCCTCTCTACTGTTTTAATTCACATTCCTCCTGCTAAATGAAGCTTGTGTCGCCCCATCAGTTTAAAAATACATCTTTATAGAAAGAGGCGTCGTTCAAGAATAATGACAGGCCCAAGGAGATATAGAGATACTGACCACCGGGAGCGCTGCTCGTGCAGATATAACCTACTGCAACTGTTATAATGAGCTACTTCCTTCATCGTAAAACACCAATTGTGCCATCTAAATCATCCTCCATCCACGATTAGCTCGACTTTAGTTACTTCGTTAAGATTTGTTTATTCCTGCCCAGTTTGTTTAATTGATGACCCCCAATTATCCCTTTGTAAGTGTAGTAACAAAATGTGGTAATGTTCACTAACCTTCCATTTTATCAATTACTATGTTTATTCACTTAAAGTCACTTAATACTGCTATGACTCATCAAGCGACGATACTGGCAGTTCTATTTTTTGCCTATCCCAAGTATTGTTAGGATAGGGATCTTTAAAAAGCTCCTGACATTACACAAGCTCAAGTCCCCCCATGTTACGTCCCTTACGAAGATGCCGCCCTTCGTAACCGAGGATTTTTTACTCCCTTTAAGAGCCACTAGGCAGGCTTTGAGCTCGCAATTTTGGACATAGTAGACTGTTATTTTGACCACTACCACAGACCACAGGTGACGCCAATTACTATTTCAGTTATAGATTTCTAAATCATGTTTATAGATACACTTACTCAAAGCAAAATAAATATCAGTAATTGTCCATAACGATATGTTATTAAGAAGTTTATTGTAGGAAATGAAATATAAGCTTTAGTACTAGAGAGTAAAACTAATAAATTGACAAAAATAGTTTACTATAATCATAAAACAGGAACAAATAATAATATTTTACACTAATTCTTTAAGAAAGAATTAAGGAAATGTCTATTTACAATAACTATAATTATTAGTTATTTAAATTATACCTTTACCTATGTTAGAGTCTTATAGATATTAATTAATTTTTCAAACATTAAAATTTTGACATATTGCTTTACTTCTAATGTTGTATTTGTTTAGCTGCTAGGAAACCTGATCTGTTGGTATTAGAAAAGATTAAGGTCAGCTATTTCAGAATACAAAAATAATAAAATAAATATTTTCGTGGTATTTTATATTAATTTAATAAGTGCTTGCTATTTATTTAAACGAATAGCTTATTTTTTTTGTTTTAAATGTTAGTCCTCAATTTTATTTTATTTCTACATAATAAGCCTATTTTGTTATACTCTCTCAAACCTGATCATAGTATAGATAAAAATGTTTAATATATGATTAATTTTCAGATTTTGTTGGTACTCTTGTAGCGTTAATATGACTTTTATAGTCTTATTTAATTAATTTTTAATGAGTTCGAATTTTACAATGCATTGTTTTAACTCATACATTATAACAACAATTCTTATTTAATTAATAATATACCTTATTAATTGTTACTAATTTTATCATTGACTTGATTATAAGCCATAATTTTATAAATGAATAACTTTTATTCATAATTATCACTTTCAACAAAGTTTAAAATGTTGCAAATTAATAATATTAATCTATTGTTAAATTGAAACCGAATGATTAAAGTAGACATAACAAAAAAACAATAACACTCCATGATTGTATTTATCTTTCACCTGCATCTGCCAACTCCAGATACTTCACTTTTCACTTTAAATTTATTCTGTCTCATTTCTTTTACCACATCCAAATAAAATGTAAATCATTTTCATTCAAATTATTCCTAATGTTTTATAAATCACTACGCTTCAGTGTTTTAAAATGATAATAAAAATGTTAAAACCATTTATTTATAAAATCTAATGTTCATATTATTTAATAAATACCGTTATTTTTCTCACTAGGGTGGATCAGAATTATTCCCTTCTATAATAATTCTTTATGCTTTAGTGGTTTAAAATTAAAATTGAAATTTAAAAAATTTTAGTTATTAAAAATGCCAAACCCCATTAATTTAGTGAATAACTCAATAAAAGTTAAACTTTAGGAATTAACATAAAGTCTGTTATTTTTTCATCATAATTTACACACGTTTTTACATTTTCACAGTAGTGATGTGGATTTGAAGTATAAATATATAATGATACATATTTTTCCTAACTTGAAATCAGAATACTGTTGAAAATTTATTTCGGGAACAGTTTTTTCCCATTTCTTATTAGTGCTGTGCAATCAACAATGTATTTAAATCTTTGAAAATTTCGATGAATCCTGAAACTCTATTAAAAAAAACAAACATGAAAACTCCTTTTTTGAAGATAAGTAAGAAAAATACTTTACTTTCTAATTACAATAAGTACTTTCTTCAACATTAGAAAACCTGATATTGTCGGTGCATTCCTAAAGAAGAATATCTTGATTTTCTACATTTTTTTTCTCTTCTAACATTTCCTACCATTATTTCTTTTGATCTACTGAATACTCCTCAGCTATACACATTAAAAGGATGTTTTTTTAAATTTATTTTTTTGAAAACACTTTTATAAATTCTAGGTTTGTCTGTATGTAAAGGAATCTTTAATTTTTCGACCTTATCGAATCACCAAATTATATTGTAACTTTGCATACTTCTCAAAGGTCGATAACAATGCAGTAATTTAAATAGTTTGTCTAATTGTCCTTATCAGGACCTTTAGGAATAGCGATTTTCATATCCACGGTAGTGTATTGTGCCAAGTACTAAGGCATGTATTATAGCATACATGACTTAATCGTCGCGACCAGCTTATGACTATGCCAGGGTCAACTGAAACTAAATGATTTTTTTTCATCGCTCTATTCTTATTTTAAACTTCTTATTTGAAAATTTTTACTTTTTCGTTTTGTTTATAAGCGTTTTTTTAAAGCTATTATTAAGTCCGATTTATCCTGTTGTGCTCAAAACATAAGGGTTAAACATTTTTGTCTTAAAGCTGCATTAAAATTTTTCAGAGTTGATCTTCTTCCCTTATCTTTACACATCGATGGCTTCGCTGATAACCCCATGACTTAAAAGAGAAACTAATCTTAGGAGGGAAAACTTAAGCTGAGACTTTAGAAACAAACGGGGTCCGGAGAGATCCCCCATCCAAAGGTAAATCACCTGCAAACATGAGGGGGCGACTTTGGAAAAGTTTGGGCCCAGGACCCCTTGACATTTCAGGGACAATTTAAATATTAATTTTAGAGGTGACTTCTATAGCCGGCGTTCGTAAGGAGTGATTCGGCTTCCTGTTTGTCCGGAGCAAACACTTTCCGCTTTTCTCTATTCCCCAATGACTGAAAATTAATTTTCTTGGTCCTCTTCAAAGCAGTCCCAGGATATTTCGATTAAAATCGAGATCTGTGTTTCGAAACGGGATTTGTGTATCTTAGCTTAGCGATGAATTAGGTTTATAACATTGGCTTCAAAGCTTTACATTGGATAATGTGATCGCCAGTTGTCAGGCTTAAACATTTTTTTTATTACTTTATAGTTTGGCAGAATAATATTTGTATACATGAAATAAATCTACACTTATTTAAATTGAAGATTTATTTATTTATTTGTTAAACAAACAAAATTTAGTGAAATAAATAATATATTGGTAATATTTATTTTTGCGTGATTAATTTTGGATTTTGGATCTGTGGCTACGGTCAATAAGTGGTTAAGTCAAATTTGATCCGAAATGAATTAATAATTTGCTTTGGAAAGCAAAATCGTGTCTTTCTCGTATTCCTATTATATTCATTTACATAGTAAAAAGTGTTATTATTTAAAGAAAAAAATACTTTTTCTTAAATCCCAAATCCTATTTAATTATTTAATATTAATTGCCAATTGTTAATTATTTAAATAATTAAGTTAAAATCACACTTTGTTGTAGTTCAAACAAAACCTCATATTTTTCTGTCAGTCGTCTCTTCATACTGTTTACCTGAGTCATACGTTGGCAGATATGAGTTAAATATACGTTATATTTATTTAAATTTATATATAATGAAATATACAAATCAATATATCGCAAACAATATCACCCACACTTATCTATATACTTTTTAAGGAATTTTCAATTTTCAAGGATGAAAGTATTTAACCGAGAATAGATATTGATCTAATGAGCTGGTTACATTATTAACTTGGGCCTTGTCGGGTGGACTTCGAATTATGTCTCTAGTTAAATTTCGTATTAGCATTAAATATTAATTAGCTGTTTATTCATCAATTTCTTTTCTTTTGCTAACGGTACTGCGGTTACATCATGTTCCCAGAAACGCTAAAAAACATTTCTCTAATTTTTTTATAATAAAATTATTGAACAATCAATAGGAGCCTGAAAAGTTTTTTTTTAAGTTTTAACTAGTATAATATTTATTTTTATTAATAATTGTAGCCATAACTTACATCGACTTAAGCATTCCATAGTTCATTCAATTAAAAAATGCTATGCTGACAATATAATATAATTTATAATTATTTATGGTGCTATTACTTAAATTATTACGAAAAGAAGTGTTGACTATTGAGTTGAGGTTAGTAGGGCTTTTGCTAATTTTGATTCGATCATTCCATTTGGAACGGAAAAGGTGGGAACTTCAGGTTAAAATAAGTAACATGCTAGTGAGCATATTCATCAAGAAATTATTTCTCATTAATTATTACTCATCATTTTACTTCAAAATTTTTCTCTTAAACCATTGATATTCACGTAAAATGAGAAAACACTTATTTGAGTACAATATAAATCGAATATGTGCTACTATAGAGCCAGACTAAATACCCCCCCCCCCATCTCTTTATATCTGAAGTATCTTTGAATTTTTTCCAAGATATCTAAAGTATCGCTATGCTGATTATAAAGGATGTTTATAGCTTCAATTTCGCTGAAGTTTAAAATTAACTTTTTTTTTTGATCAGGGAAATGCAAGAACATATAATGTGTTTGATTGGTTATTTATTTAACCATTTTTATGCTACTATGGATACATGGACGATGCTACAGTGGGAGTCCTAAATTTTTCCTATCCAGTTATAATAACGAGTACTTGGCACCGCATTGAGATAGCCATGTTACTTCCCCTCCGAAGGACGGGAAACCAAGGATTATTATATGTGTATAAAATATGTCCTAATGTAACGCCAGTTTATGGTACCATATGAATTTTCAAAATTATACATTTTGGTCCTTCTTGTTTTTAGGTATTTGACTAAAAAAGCCGGCATATAATTATAAAGTTTTATTTTTTAACCTCTTGAATATCCTCATACAAGACTGAAAAGACAAGACAATGCTCGACATTTCGCCTACTTCAACATTTACTGGACAAACGTTCTAAGCTCCCAATTAATTACAAAAGACTCATTTACATGACAGTTATCAGGCCTATTCAGTCTCTACTAAACCATCCAATTCATCTCGTATCCAATCCTTACAATCCAAAATCCTTCGTAAAATCCTAAATGCTCCTTATTATGTCACAAACAAACTCATCCATCATGATCTTAATATCACATTTGTTGCTGATTTGGCCCAAACGAGATACCTATCCTTCCATGACAAACTCCATACACACTTGAATCCGCTAGTCTCTCAGCTTGCTTCCCATACTATTCCTGATAACTCTCCGAGTCGTCTGAAAAGAAGATAGCATCGAGACCTTCTACTATAGAACTTTATTAGAGTGCTAACGATGGGCAGTTTCTCCACAATTTTTTCCTGTCATAATGTTCATATTAGCAGATTTACTTGTAATATTATTACAGTTGTAATTATCAATAAATTAATCTAAAAAAAACCCTCTTGAATGGGTAATTTATTGCTTATGTACATAAATTAAAAACTTACTACCAATGAATACAAAAATATTATCTAATGGTGACTATCACGATCAAAAACCGCCCAAGGTTTTTTCATTGTAGCCATATATAATCTTACACAAACAAGGTTATATACACAAACAGAAAAATATCTGTTATAACCTGGTGCAGTAATATCTTCCCCTATTCAAATCTTCATGAGACTACACGCTTTGTCCTCGTAAAGGGATATTGCACACTGCTCAAGCTGTCACCCTTTGTCGTAGGGATATTTCAAAGCCTTAAGTGATGTTTAAAAGATGCCGCAACCATACCCCGATGATGGCCAGGTGCAGTAAGTTCAACAGTACTTATGAATAAATGAAGAAAAACTAAGAAGGAGCTAGGACAGGGCTTTTAAAGGGAGCTTGCGATCACCTCACGGGGAATAACCCTAAAAACTTTAGAGACGGCTGCTCCGTATAAACCCTTATCAAAAGTTCTTCATTCCTCTCTTGATAAAAGGCCTGGAAAATCCTTAAATTTACTCTTCTTGTTAAGTTCCCTGTGGTTTTCTACGAGTTTTCCCTCTTCTATTTTCGTTTTTATTTCCGTTCTTTGAGGCGCTGTATGTTGAGTCGTTCTGAAGGGTCATTTTCTGTTTTGATGCTTGTACCATCAGATCGTGAAGAGGTAAAGTACGTTTTACGGGGAAAACTTTTTTTATGAATGTCCTGATGGCATCCGAATAAATACTTGGATCTATAGTACATCATATCCTGTTTAACAATTTAATAAATAATGTTTATTATATTAATGTCCAGTATTTCGTTGTACCAAATATAGAAAATATTTCAATAGTTAAACAGTTATCAACGTAAACAAAAAAAAATAATAACACTACCTGAAGGGCTTTGGGTTCATTGTGTGGTACATATTTTAATGTTTCTAGGACAACGGTTTTTGAGGGAGGTGATATGTCCAAGATCAACTACCAGGTTTTCTCCCAAATTAAGGGTACCGACTTCATAGAGGCTGGATGAGCCCCAGGATGGTCTCCAGATCACTCAGGGTCCATCTGTTAACTGATTGAGTCTATAATTATCTGCTACATCAATATTTGAACCCGGGACTTTCGGCTCGGCAACTCAGCGGCCTACCATTGAGCTACCACGCTCTCTTCAACGGAAATACAAATTTTAAAGTACCTTGAATACAAATAAACTATTAAGTTCCCACTTCATTTTTGATATTTAAATTTTTTACCGTTTTCTCATGATCAATTTAAAATTGTTATTACAAGGTAGAAATTAATTTTGTTTTTAGTATGAGCTAGGGTTTATGCTCGTTGTTAAGAGTTATATGTCGAATTATAGATGAAATATGGGATATGTCGAATATTCTGACATTCCATCTCTAAAATTATTAAACTTTGTTCATTTTATATTAATAATCGCTCTTTTTTATTGATAATTAAAAATGGATAAG
Organism: Arma custos; assembly: GCA_037127475.1. Classification (NCBI taxonomy): domain Eukaryota; kingdom Metazoa; phylum Arthropoda; class Insecta; order Hemiptera; family Pentatomidae; genus Arma; species Arma custos. The sequence continues at coordinate 85,230,113 of CM073763.1, read as the reverse complement.
TTAACTAAGGAAGAATTTGGTTAATAATTAAAGAAAAACATATATATAAAAATTTTATTCGACCTCTGACATCTAAATTTGACCGAAAAATGACACGTTACGGCCGAAAAAAAACCATTAATTTTTTTTTTTAAGTGCATCCATTCGATATGAAAAAAGTAAACTCTTCCTTAAAACTAAATTCTAACATTAACCACATCTTCAATATTTTTGTTATAATTATTGCACTTTTCAAACATTTATTTATACTAAAAACTAGGAATTATATTTTGTTTTAATTGATGAAATTTACTTGGACAGATATTTGTTCCATTTATTAAAATTGTGAAATATTTCGTTTAATAAATATAATAATTTTCATTGTCATCAACATTTTTGGGGGGGACTGGAGTAGTTCAGTGAGTAGAGTGCTGAGTTACTGAGGTACTGAGAGTGCTCAAGGTTTAGGATTGAAAGTTATATTATCTGTTAACAGATGAGGGTGGTCCCCTTAGTGCTGTGGCTTCTGGGACTCACTCAACCTCTGTGAAGTGGGTACCTTTAATTGGTTGGAAAAATGGCTTTGGACGGTTGAGTGTGATCTTGGACGTATTCACTGCACAACCTTTGTCTTGGATACACTATAGTCTCTACCACGTTCTATACAAAAACCTTTTATGTTGGGTATAGGTTTTATTTCTTACTTTTTACATTAAAACATCGGTTTTTCACGGCATTTTCTTGTTCTATTCTTAGATATATCCCACGAATCGAGAATTAATAAGTGAATTTTCCAATAATTAAAATTATTGATGCTCGAATTGGATATTATTGGGATAAGATACGAAGCGGAGACAATACTTGATCCTGTTAGGAGTTGGCCCCGCTCCCGAGGGATCGATATGTCAAAGAGGGGGGCGCGAGCCGCAATTACATTTCTCGAATTTGTATTGAAGATAATTTATGTTTGCTCTCATGATACTCATGTTAATTGACCATCTTATTTGCCTCTACAAATGATCTGTTTACTTTTGTTAGCCTTCCCACAATTAGGTGTATGACCTCATCCTCCCCAATCTGCAACGAAAATAAATATCTTGTTCTTTATCCAAAATTCGTATTTTAATTCTTGAAAAACACTCATCATGCACATAACTAACATTGAGAAATATTTAAAAATTATCAATGCACGATATATTAATACACACACTAACTATAATAAACTGTATTAATACACACACTAACCTTAATAATCGACAGTATCAATAACATGAATTCGTTAATACCTTAATACTGCGTTTAAAATACTTTTATATTTATTTTAAAATTGATATACGAAGATAAAAGTGACTAAATATGTCGTTACCCACAACAGTTTAAAATCTATTTAATTTTGATTATATTATATAATGGTAATATTTATGAGAGAAAGCGTGATGAAGTAATGTACCAAATATTTAATGTTATAATAAATAATTTCATGTTATTTATCTGATCTCTAATTTGTAAGAAGTAATCTCTAATTGCATTTTCTGTGATGAAGTTACAAGTATCTTTTTCATTAATCAAAATTTCTTAAATTAATTCGCATAATTTTTTAATAAAACGGTTATATCTAAACTATTTATATAAATGTTTTTTTAATAATGTTTACATAATTCTTACATATAAAAAAAAAACTGTACCACTACAACACATGATATGTCCATTACATGGTAGTGACTGTACTTTGTCTAAACAACGGTTGTGCATCGAAGTGATTCGTTCTAGGTCACGCTCAACTGAAGGTTTTACTTCTAATAAGATTGTCCATTTTATAGAGACTGAGAGAGTATCAGTAGGGTATGTAGATCTCAAAGGGTCCATCCACGCTTGTTAACGAATTTATTAATTTTTCTTCCACTAGATTTGAAACCGCTCCTCAATTCCAATACAGTTTTCTTATTTTATTAATTACAATTAACTTTAATGGAATATTAATTAATTAATTAATTTTTAGAAACTGCAATCTATGGTATCCATGAATCTAAATCCACAGGTTAAAAAAATATATGCTGAAAAGTATTAGTTGACCTAATGTATATAGGAGAAAGAAAATGTTCCGGGTACAGGTCAAGAAAATTCTCTTATCTAGGAGAATTATTTATTAGTACGTCATCGTTTCGACCCACATTGCAGGTCTTCTTCAGGGCTAGTTAAGTAGCAGGAGGTGAAAGATGAACTGCTTCAGAACTGCCTTGACCTATATTCGGATCATTTTCTTCCTCGTTACAAAACTATAGTACACTATAAAATTAAAATAAATTGACGATTCTTACTAGGATTAAAAACATAGCTGAACAAACATGGCTGAAAACGGTTAGAAAAAAAATGTAATGTAACGAGTTTTTCTATCTCTAATTTAGTCCGTCAAGGGTCTACCTTTCTGTGAGCTCATTCTACGGTGAGCTATCGTCACCTGCATCCTCATGTATTTATGCTTATTTTACCAAGTAACAATTTGTTTTTATTTCCTTATCTTTTCTTTGCGGCTCAGCTGTAAGCATCCTATGATAATTTGTTAATAGTATTGTATCTTTGTTGTTTAAATTAATTATTTCATTATTATTTTTAGTTGGTGTTATGCTGGTGTTTATGTTATGTTATGTTATGTTGGTAGTTATGTTATGATATTATTTTATGAATACAACCTAGTTTCTTTGGACTTATTTTTATTTACTTAATTTGGACCTTGGACCGAAAATACCACAATCTGGGCCAAGTAATTAAAAAATGGTTAAAAGATTTTCTTAATTATTTACTAATATTTCTTGTTTGTTTAATTCATCAATTTATTTTGTTTTTCCTTTATTAACTAGACGTAAGATAGTACTTAAATTCTGTTTTGTTTAAGTTCAACTTCTGCTCCTGTTAATCTCTTCACTTTGTCTACATAGTAGCGATCTAAAACATAAAACATCCCTGCGTTGAAGCTGTGGTGTTATCGGGTCGCTTAAAGACCTTGGTAGTTTTAATGGCAGCTTCAAGCGCTAGTTTGCAACAGCTGTTCCAGTTCGAAAAGGCAAGAACAATACCCGGGATCCATAATGTAAGCTATGCATGGCTTCCTCCGATTAAAGTCTTACTCATAACTCGCCAACATGCTTCGCCTACTTGTACAACCAGCGCTTTATTTATAGTAAAACTTGTCCTTATGTAAATATAATAACGAAACTTCTTATTGATGGATGGCCACTTACGAAACATGTCTAGAGATTACGGAAGGGCTTTTTGTTTTGTTTCTTTTTTTTTAATTATTAGTATTATCTAATACGAATGTTTTTTTGTTTTTTTAATAGGTTAATTTATTGATATTTAAAACTATAATATTATTAGAACAATTAAATCTGCTAATATGAACAATACGAGATGAAAAAAAAACACTTGTGGAGAAACTACCCATCAGTAGCACTCCATTAAAGTTCTATAGTAGAAGGTCTCGAGGCCACCTCCTTTTCAGACGTCTCGGAGGGTTATCAGGAATAGTATGGGAAGCAAGCTGAGAGACTGGCGGATTCAAGTGTGTATGGAGTTTGTCATGGAAGGATAGGCATCTAGTTTGGGCCAAATCAGCAACAAATGTGATATTAAGATCATGATGGATGAGTTTGTTTGTGACATAATAAGGAGCATTGAGGATTTTACGAAGGATTTTGGATTGTTAGGATTGGGTACGAGATGATTTGGATGGTTTAGTAGTGCCCCGATAAGAATGTAAAATTGAAACTTGTGTGATTATGGACTATGTTAATGCATTAATTGTACCTACGTTTAAGCAATAAGTCGATTTAAAGCAACTTAGCCACTTATTCACTATGATAATAACACGATTCTGCTTTCATAGGTGCTAGAAACTCGTTTTGGAGAAAATCCGACTTAACCACCTTTTCATCAGGGCTGTCTTTAAAAATGGAAAAAAAAAACATCAAACTAATTAACATAAATAATGAATGATAGAAGGTTTGGTCACTAAAGAGGGATATAATATTGGTAGTGTACTGTAGCTGCCTACAGCGGAGAGAGCTGGCAATCAGTTGAGGTCCGGTTAACCGCTGTTTGGACTAGAGGCACCACTGTCCCCACCGGCCTCACTAATCTCATCTCTACTCTCTTCTAATCTCTCTCCACGCCTTCTCTCTCTTTTACTACTCTCATTTCCAGCTCTCTTTTCAGCAATAACGATTTAATTATTTATTCCATATGAACAAACGTGAAATACATTTTTATACAATCGATAAATCCTAGTATAAAAAGTGAAAAACACCACTTTTCAGATGAATTGTTTCATGAATTTTTCAAAATCAGTGTGTATCGTCAAACGTATATTACCAATGCTATTATACGTGAAGTAGTTTATTCATTTAACGCCATTATAACGCTGCAGTGGATTCCTAAATCTTTCTCATCCAGGTATCATTAGAATGGGGATCTTTTTACATCCCCTATTTTACATATCTTCCGAAGGTCGGCCTAACCAAGGATTTTTACACCCATTTAAAAAATCCTAAGGTCATCTGCTTCGCTGTGAACACGCTATCTTAGCCTTACTACGTAATAATGTTAACCACTAACCTAAAAGGTCGGTGTGCGGATCGTAAGTGTGATATAGGTATTATAGGTTGGGTGGACCGAAGCTGAGATTGGTAGTGTCGGCATCGAGGGGTCGGGGTCGCTAAGCCTTATTATTTTTATTAAGCTGTGAAGAATTCTAAAAATATTATAGGTATTATTATTCTGTTTTAATGGACCTCTAGGCTAAATGTCCTATCTGAAGAGTGACCAGCTCAGGCAGTAAATATCGATGTCTTAGAGGTTATAACAAATGATGAGAGATAGTACCTACATAGATATACACTTTCGAAGCTTGAAAGCCAAAGGACTGATTTTAGTAGGTGTTGTATAAAATAACCATTAACAGTCATAAGAGGAACAGTCCTCTAATTGCATTACCATCGTCTCAACTCATGTTACTGCTATCACGGTTTTATGACCCATGGAGACGAATAGATTAATATTAAATGGTTTCTTAGTCAGATTCTTTGTCGAAGAGTGGTGATGTATTGGGATATTTTTAAACTTACGGGAAAAAAACGTTTACCTGGGACAGAAAGGTTAATTACAGATTTAATAGCACATCACGGATAATCCACCCGATTTATGACATTGTCACGTGGTGATTGACGAAAAGCCTCGGGGGAGATTACAGGAGGATCTTCAGCTAGATTAATTGGATCACTAATAGCCACTAGCCATTATCTCTTGATTTTTTTTATTTATCATTTAGCTACGTCCATAAATCATGGAAGCGATTTATACCATGCCATATTAATTTTCCGACACCAGATAAATTTTTTGTTCATTTCTTCTGGTACATCGTCACTAGATTTTTATAAACAATAACTTTACACTAAAGGAAATGGATGTGCATAAATCGATAAGTAAGAAGATAAGTTAAAATTGAACCAAATTAATTATTAAAATAATCACTTTCGATATTCAAAATTTATTTAGGACAACCTTTAGCAACAAAACTTTGTGATAAGATCATTATTTTGTATTATAAAAAAACGTTTTATTTTACTAAAAGATCGTTATCGGTTTAAATAATGTGTTTAATTTAATCAAAGAGGATAAATGACAAGGTTTACTAAAATACGGAAATGAAGTGACATTAAATACTCAATCTACCAACATATCGAGTAAGAAGTTCATATGATGTAACCATATTAATAGTTTCACTTAAAATAATCGATTTACACATTTTTGTATTTTTTTTAATAGTTTCTAACGATTATTTTCAAATTAGATGTATTAATGTATAATTTGTTATTATTATTAGTAAGCCTATATTACCCCGCGCTGGCCTATAGGTTAAGCGCTGGATTTTCATAGCGATTTTTGAAATAACTTTATTCTTGTTTAAATAAAAGTATTTTAAATTTGTTAGTTTGTAACTTAATGCATTTTGAAATATAACCAATGTGAAATCAACAAACCGTTGTTATTATAAAGGAACAAGTCCCTAAATTGGTAGCTGATTTTCATGAATTATTTATTTTTATTTTTTTCTTTATTAATATCTTCGCATCAGAAAACTTTCCCTTAAAACCTTATTATAATAAATAAAGAAAATTGTTTTATAAGTACAACATGAACGTTTTAAAAAATATTATCTCATGTTATCTTCAGTTCTATTCAAAAAGGAGTTTTGATGATGTTAAAAATGTATAAATTATTTATCTATAGTAAAAAAATCATCGTAGAGCTTTCGCTAATAATGAAGACATCTAGAGTTTTCGAATTGTGTTCGATAACGGGATGTAGTAGGTGCCTATCCATCCATAGCAAAGAAGTAAGTGAAGCAAAGGTCAGTAAGTCGTTCAATCTAGAAGGGGCAGGAGGGAATGCAAAGAGATTATGGATTCTTTGTGAATAGAGCAAAATAGAATCAAGGATGTACTCTTTTCAGGTAATAGTAAATAACTTAAGTGAAACAAAAATATCATGTAATTTTTTGGCCCTTGTTTTTCTTGCTTCTAGAACTCCTCCATTATGGGCAGATATTTTACGTGTTTCTGGCGACTGACAGCCACTTAGGCCTGATTCCTTACCCTCGCGGATTGACCAGACTAATAATACTCCTTGAGGACCGTCCTGGAGAGCAGGGTCCGAGGGCTCTCCGATATATCGGATATAGAAGAAGAAGGAATGTGTTGGCACTACAACCCGACGTTTTATTTTCCATCTTGTCGGTCTATTAGCCGCTGTCAGGGCACTCAGGAAAATAAATAGTGTCTCTCGGATTTATTGTTCCCTCCTAAAACTCTTCGCTCTTTCCCCGCTTGATTAAGCTTCCTGTCCTCTTAATTATATATGTGCCTATTATTTAATTAATATATCTTAGTATAGAGACTTATTAGCTGATGTAATAATTTACATTAATATGTCTATAAATATACGGGTTTGTTCCAAGAAAAAATATTTTTAATTTAGTTTGGGTTCTCTTACTCAACTGATTATTGTATATTTGTTTCTTAAAGGGCACTATATATATATATATATATATATATATATATATATATATATATATATATATATATATATTAAAATATAGAATCTGTGTTACAAGGGCATTTTATTACCTGAAGGTATATAAAGGCTTTCATGCCCTTACCGCAGTATGAGGGAACTTATTTTATTTCTTGTGGCATTTTGCATTGGGTTCTTTGCTTGAATAGGAAGGAACCATTTGACAGGATTAAGGAATAAGGAAAAGGATTAAACTGCTTGTTGGATTATTATTTAAATAATATGTCAAGATTAAGATCCTCATAAGTATACAATTATACGGTCCTGTTTCTAGGAAGAAAAATAGTTTTGGAGCTCTAACATTAGCATTCACTGTACATATGTCCGCTTAATGGGAATAAAACTCCACGGAAGGAATCTTATTTAATCTCTTATACGTTAAGGAAATGCAGTTCGATCGCGGTAATCTATTTGATCCAAATCTAATTACATAATTGATACATTTTTTGTAGTAACAATCACTAAGTATTTATTAATTTAATAATTCGGACCTTTTTTTTTTATATTGTAGATGAGATAATAAGATTCAATTAACAAGTATTAATTGTTTGGACCCAAGACTTCGCAATGCCGAAATGTTACTTTTTAAAAGAAGACGAAGAAGATATGCAAGGTGCATATGAAAATATATATTAATTATAATTTTTTTTTTTAAATATGTCTCAATCGTCTAATTATTTTATTTAAAGTTAGTAACTTAAATTAATTCTAGTTAAGTAAATCAATTATTAATTCAGTAACTAATTGTTCATATTCACTGATCAAAGCTGAGTTGAATAATTCCATAAGTTTTCCCGTCCGAAAAAAAGCAATGCTGTTTCAGTTAATTTTTTCATTAATAAACAGTTTTTTTTATCGAATATCATAATTAATACGAATTGACAAGAAGACATATTACTATTAATAGGAAATTATTAATAACGATAATAGTGTGGGGGATATTGTTATGTGCACTCTCATATAGCCTAATCCATTAGTTTAGAAATCGAGATCTACTCTTCTTTTCTTGAAGATCTCATGTGAGGAATTCATTGGAGTGGATTGACTCTTGGATATGGATCTTATCCCCTATAAAGTTGCTATTTGATCAATCCATTGTAAGGGAAGAGTTTCCAAGTCAAATTTGAAGGGCCTAGCCGACCCTAAGTAAGGGAAAGGGCTCTGTCTGACTGCCCACTTTTATCTGAGGCAAACGTCTCACGAGTTACAAGCGGCCAAACTTTTTCACAAACTTTTTCCCCTCTTCTATTCTTGATTGCTATTCCTTTTTATCATTGATGCTTCTTTAACACTCTTCTCCATTATTTCTTAGGATAACAGTTTTCTTTTGTTTTATTCACTTCAGTGTTTTATTCACTGCTGTTAATATTTATATTTCGTTGAAATTGAAATTAAATACGTATTTTTTTTATGAATTACATTTTTTGTTTTAGAAATAAATTCTAAGTTCAGGAAGACACTTAACATTTTTTCAACATTTTTGTTTGATTGAAATTTCTTCGCATCACAAAATGTTATCTTTAAATTTTAATCATAAGACATTTTGTGTATACAAACTAATAGGGGAAATTAATGTTTCCAAATGGGGGAAAATTATGGAAGAAACTAGGAGTCTACGGATTTCAGATGCTTTAAGGTGGAGAAGGTACGACGAGAAGTTTCAGAGACATGGTTTTTCCAGGAAAGGGTTTGGTCATTTCCTGGTCATTTCAAGGATATTTGGGATCGATCTGTTGAAAGTAAATAACTTTAACATCTATAAACAAAAATATTAAAATATATGGGCGACCTGTGGTCTAGTGGTTAACGTAACAAACTACTAAGCCCAAGATCACTTGTTCGTAGCCCGGCAGGTGGCCTAGGGTTTTTTAAAGGGAGTAAAGTGAAGTCCTTTGGGAAGGACGTTAAACGGGGGCCCCGAGCCTATACGATGTCAGGTACTCGTTAAAAATCCCTATCCTAATTAAACCTGGATAGGCAAAATTTAGGGCTTCCAATCTATTTGGAAATAGATTGGCATCGTCCGATTAGCCTAAGCAGCAAAAAGTGACATTAAATGAACAAACAACAAAAATATTTCAATTAGTTTGTTTGTTTGTTTGTAAGGCATAAAACCATACGGTCATCAACGCCTGTGATAATTTGTTTATAGAGTCTTATATGTATGTGTAGTCTAATATTTGATTATTCCAATAATAAGATTTTCAGTTTTAATTTAATTTCTCCATTATTCATCTAGGTTCTTTTAAATGTTTAATAATTGTGAATTATGGCTTATCTATTTTATGAATTAAACATTTGGAATTTCTGAGGGGGGGAAAAATAAATAAATAAAAGATAAACAGATAGATACAAAATAAATAAATAAAAGATAAATAAATAAATAAAAAATTTATATTTGTCTTCATATGTCCACTTTCTTTAAGAATTTCAATACTAATCTTATTTTATCTTGATTATCACCAAGCGTATTCGAGATATTATTTGTAAGACCTAGTTTGTTTAACCTAGAGGTGTAAAAAGAACATTCTTGAAAAATATGATGGACTGTGAGGATGCTGTTGCAATGCTGACTTCTCAATTTCAATTAGTTTTTCTCACTATTCACGTTAATATTCAGGATAAAAATATATCAGAACCTTGAAATAGGTTTTCCTAGTGCACCTATTGATGTTCAAGCGTGGTTCGTATTGTAGTTTACAGTAGTTTAGTAAACAGACATTCCATTTGTATCCAATATGATTTATTAAATTGAAATATAAGACTTATCTACTTCACTGATCTATAAGACTTTCAGTGTATTCTGCTTAAATCTAAATTAAAATACTGCAGCTTCGACAAATGAAATTTAAAAAACACATACGATACTTAAATTTGTATAAGTATTTATATATGATAATTTTTTTGTTTTATAATTTTTTTTTTAAATGTTTTTGTTTTAATAAAATGAGAGTTAAAATTATCATTAAGTATATTTGTTGTTGTTCTTATATGAATTATTTGATTTTGATGAATTCGAGTATATTGTAAGTATTAATAATTTAGTTTTTTTATTGTTATTAAAAGCTGTAAGATTAATTAATGGTTATCGAAATCAAATAATGAGACTAATATTTTATCACTGTTATCATGGCATGTTTAACTTGCTGTTTCATTTTTTTATCATATCAGTAATTACTATAACCACTTTTATAATATTATTATATACTATTGTGCTATTGGAGCCGATTCATGAAGAAATCCATTGGCAAGGATGGTCGGACCCGGTCATCCCCCAGGGCACTTTAATGGACAATCCTTGTAGCGGAGTACTACATCGGCACCCCTCGTCAGGAATTTGTAGCAAACAAAGCTATCCCGATTTTTTTTTCGTGTCACATCCCCCCAGCTGAGTCTTAACTTGGATCTTTTATTGTTCGGATATTGTCCTTTCTAAGGAGGAAGTGAGAAAAAGCCAATTCTTTTTTTTTTTTGCTGCCGATGAATCATCCTCTCTTGTCTTGTTATTTGAGATAATTGCTTATCATTTGATGTTGAAGTGTCATGTTTTATTTTAATCTCATAAGAATCAAAATGAATAACATTGTGGATATTTAATTGGTTAAATGGTTAATGTGGATTTCTAATCTAGTTGCGTCGGCAATATTTTCGAGATTGAAAACCGCCAGGTTTTTTCTGCTATTTTAGATGCCCTCTTTGTAGGAGCTAGGTGAGCCACCTGAGGATCTCCAAATTCCAAAGGATCCATCTTTAACATCAGTTGCTAATAGATAAAGTCATTTATTTGCCAGATTTGAACCCAGCCTTCGGTGCGCCAATTCTCTCTACCATGAGCCAGCCAGATCTCTTATAGATATTAATTTTTAATTTATTAATTTTTTTAATTTATGCTCCCTTCCTTAGCTGACGATAGATATTACGGGTTTCACAACATTAACAAATTTAATTGGATGCATGCCTGTTAATCTATAAAAAAAAAGTAAGAGAATCAGATCTATTGATTTATTTGCTTTCTTCTCCACAAAATTGCAGATACCCATACTGCAAAGACACCCCCAAGATATTAGGACTTTTTAAAATTTATATGACAGTTGTGTGAATTTTGTTATTTTAGTTTTAACTTTCATTTAAATTGCACAAAACATCGTCTTTAGGTAATATTTATTTTTTTTATAAATCCAGGCAAATCAAACGTGTAAAAAGGGCACTTTTTTCTTGGCTTGACACGTGTGCTTTGGGGTCTGATCTCTGGTTCTTGCTGTCAACGCCACAAAGGCGCCATGTAGATCTGTGTATTTTTATATATACCATATATGTTTTGAAGTTTAAAGTTTATTATTATATCTTTTTTTTTTAAATAAAAATATTTTTATTAATGTGATAAAATCTTTTTCCAGTCAAATCTCCTTTATTTTAAAAAAACGTTTCGACTATCTATACTATACTTATAGATAACACAAAGCATAACCTATCACAAGAACCTCACAACATTCACTAATATTCAATATTCACACAATAATAGTTTTAAAATAAAAAATAATTAAAACAGACTAATATATACTAAAAATACAATAATTTAAAAATAATTTACTCATAAGTATTGTTAACTCTTATGTAGTTTATATTTTTTAAAATTTTAAAATGGTTTATATAATTTAAAATAGTATCGAGGTATAAATAAAATATATTATTATTATACTGATTCAAAAGATTAGAGATTGACCATGGAGGATATTGAAACTCCAAGTAGGAAGAGTTTTAAAATATTTATGGACAACTATATCGAGGTATCTGTACTTAATTTCAGTTATTCAGGACAAATTTTTATAACTTATGTATTTATTGTATTGTTTGTTATTTTATATTGTTTTTGTTATTAATTACAGATTTAATAGAATGATGATTCAAATTAATTGACTTGTAAATAGTAGAAGTATACTTAAGCAAAAAATTGAAAATGACTCTATAGATAGTCGAAACGTTTTTTTTAAATAAAGGAGATTTGACTGGAGAAAGGTTTTATCACATTAATTAAAATATTACTAATATTTAATCCTGTGGCATCAACATAAAAATAGAAATATTTTAAATAGAATTAAACAGTCGAAAAATGAGAATTAATAGCGATCGTTCTCTAAACTGGTTTTTATTCAATAAATATCTATTGTTTTCACCAATATTTGCATATTTACTATATAAATTTAATATATGGGAACGGAGGGGGGGGGGCTCAGTGGAAGAGCGCCGAGTGGCAATGCCGAAGGCTCAGGCTCAAATCCACCTTTGACAGATTTTATTGTTGCTTGTTGCAGTTAAAAGGCGTAAAACCCTTACGTCATCAACGCCTATGTTTTTTATAAGATTTTTATGAAATATTTGTATATATTATTGGTCAGCAATACACATACACGAAATCACCCACAATAAAATAACAAACACACAGGACTTCAGAAAAAAATTAGGTATAGATTGAACTGTAATTGAGGCAGATTTTTTAAAATCTTTTAACCTTCGGGGATGGAACCTTTGGGATCTGGGCCCTCCTGAGAATCATCCAACCTCCTTAGGTACCCAAAGGGTGAACTCTCGGGGAGTACAGTCCATAAATTTAACAAAAAACAACTTATTCTATTTGTGCCAACGTTCGACCTAATTTTTAGACCGTCATCGGGGCAGAGGGATGTAGATCTAGCCTCAGTAACTGTTAAACTCTACATCCTATTTCACACTCTTCTACGACAGTTAGACAACCAATTCCAAATCAATATTAGCATTGTTTAGAGATGATTCAAGGGATTTGTTGAGTATTACTTCATTGAATATTACTGTTTCGGGGTTTTAGATATTTCAATATAAGATGGATCTTGCAAATCTCTTGTGATCATTAAAATTCTAAAACCCTCCTCCCACTTCAATTCACAACATTCCCTCCGCCCTCTCGAGAAAGAGAAACACAGTTAACATCCTGAATACGGCTAAAGAAAACAGCCTTCCAAAAGTGAATTCCTCTCCCCCAAGAAGAGATAAGTCTCCAGTGTAAAGAAGTAAATAGTCCTGAGATAAAACCGAGGCAATATGGTCGACTTCTTATGTACCAGAGGAGGTGGGGGTAGAATTATTTCGGGGGGCTGGCTTCGAGACCCGCCGAGAGCACAATCTCATTGTTATGGGGAAGAGCCCCCGGGTGATGAGCTTCTGATGATTTTCTGATGGTGTGCGAACCATCTTCCGTATTTCGGGAGCCATTATTGCTGCGGTTAAGATAGAACACAAGGCACCTTATGGTGTTGATATCGGATCGAGGAAAAAAAAAATCCGGCTTTGCTGAATTCTTGGTTTATATTGTTTTTTCCCTCCCCCGAAAAGGCCTCAATATGCCAGACCAGAGGGAGAACATGTAATACTTTTTAGGTTGTTATTAGGTCGGATGTACATATATTTTTTTTGTGATGTTAAGTACACCTGTTTCTGTGAAGTATAGCTCCCGCCCCATTCTAAAGTTGTTTTTTTTGTTTTATTAGTATAATTTGATGGACATACAACCAGAATAATAACACACTTATATGGTTTAATGGATTTATACTAGCAAATTCGTTAGAAATGAGCCATAAAATTATTCATGAATTGTGATGTTTTCCTCATTCCGGTGAAAATTATTCAGTAGGTAAAACAACCAGACTTTTATTTCAGATCCGTAGAAGTTAGATTTTATAATTTTTTTCATAAATATATAAACAAGAATTACAATATAAGATATGACATAGTCAAGTAATTTTAAACTTTTCTGTTGTTATGATACGTGCTTCTCATTTCAATACTGTTTTGAATCCTTAGGATTTTTTTTTATTAGGATACCCTTCAGCTCTCTAGGTTTCTGATTTTATTCTATAGCTAATTTTTCTTATGCCCGTTAACACTGAAAATAGTTAGTGCTCTACCACTGAGCCACTCTGCTCCCTATTAATTACTTAATTATACTTCCGCAGAACCGAGCGGTTATAGCATTGTAAATTATTATCAATACTTTTCCTTTCTTTCTATTTCCTCTACACCTTACTTCTTTGCTATAAGCCATCTTTTATTATAAGAAAGAATTTCAATAGATGTATAAGTAGGTGTAATAACGACTATGTATATAAAGATAAACAAAATACGTAATTTACTATAACTGGGTTTACTAAAATTTAAGGATAACTAATATAATAACGTTTTCCTTTTATGTTGTGATAAGAAGCGGTATAAGTTATTATCCTTTCTAGAAAATCTTATAAATGACAGTGGATCCAGGTCTCAGTTCTTTTTTCAAACCATTATTTGATCTCGAATTTTCAATAAATGAAGAAATATCCTCTGTAAGTCAGTAATTGTAATTCTTTGGGACAGTTATAAAAGTGATCCTGTTCAAAGCAGATGTTTCTTCAGTTGATTATCTCCAATTAGTTTTTCGGAGAATGATATAAACTTTTCTGTATCATTACAAGAAATCGATCTAATGCACTTTCCAAATCCGTGTTTGTATCCTATAACGTCACTTTATAGCTGTTCAGACGATATATAAATTATGTATATTCAGGCACAGTTAGGCTAGTGATCTTTAACAATAACATCCTGACACTGCTCAGGCTCGGGACCGCCATTTTATGTCGCTTCTGAAGGACGGCATAACCTCGGATTTTTAATCCTTTTAATAATCCGTAGGATACCTGCTGGCCTGCGAATCCGCGATCTTTGGGCATGGTAGGATGTCATGCTAACCTCTACACCACAGGTGACGATTCCAAATCCGTACGAGGAACATCAAAATCTATGGTTAGTTCTCTGAAGGACTAACCAAGGATTTTTACTACCTTTAAAATACCTTAAGGCTATCTACCAGCCTAATCCGCAACCTGGGCATAGTACGATGCCATGCTAATCTCTACACCACAAGTGACCATTCCAAATAATTGTTAAATCGCTGTTAATTTGTGTCATAGGCTCTTATACTGGCTTTTCAATGCGAATCTAATATATTATAGCTTTACAACCTCCAATTTTTTCGTCTTTCAAATTTCTTGGTTAATAGAAATCCTAGATGGTCGAATATATTGCATGAAGTGAAAGGGGATCTGGGATATTTTTAGAGATTTCGATTTAACTCAATGGATTTATCAACGAATAAATTTTAGGTTCTAGAGACTCGCCTTGAAGCAGGTATCCAAAAACCTGCGGACAAAACACCTCCACTCACACAACTGTTATCCTAGAAACAGTACTGTTCTACCATGAATAGACCTCTAGACCCTACATGGGTTGCAGTGTTACATAATATTTTATTTCCCTCTATTTATCTATGACATTTTTATAATCCTGATACCCGTTAATGATTAGGTACTATTCAAATATAATTTTTCCACAAATTTGTTTAAATTTCGTTTAGATATTTTTTTTTTATCTTGGGACAATTTTGAATTTTGGGATCTGTTTCGTACAAAAGCTTGAGAAGAGAGGGTATCTGATCCCCGATGACAAGAGATTTGGTTTATCCGACAGTTTATGCCAGGGCAGGATGAAGGCTTTGCCAAAACTCAGCTTTGTTGCTTATTCCTTTTGCAGAATTCACAGTTTACTAGAATTTCCCTTTGTCGAATTAATGTATCCTCAAGAATCTTTCTAAATGTATATTTAGATATTTAATTGTGATTGTATTAGCAATGTATCTATCAGATACTATTTTTTTTATTTTAAGTTACATACTCTGCATTTACGAATATATTGAGTTAGTTATGAATCTAAGCAGCATAAATCTTTAATGCTCTAAAACATGTTTATACTTACTCTTAAACAGGTTCAGTTAGCCCTCCTGCGTGACAACCATTTTTATAACACACAAGATAAATGTTTTGCATATGGATTATTGGCTAGTGATAGTAATTATTATACCTGTGATAACAAATCAGTATATTGGATTTTTCCTGAAAATTTAAAATAATTGTTATAAAAACAATAAGTTTTGTGTAGGAATGAGAACAGACTCTCCTAATAGCATTATTTCTGGAAACATTGTTGGTTTATAATTTAAAAAAATTACTTTATAAATATTGCTTAAGTAAAATTAAATATTGGTTCTAGGTACAGTAGTCTTTGTTGGAATATACATATACATATATATCGCTTGAACTCTAATTCATTCAAGTTAGCCCGAGTGGCCTTTATTTTGTTGAAGTACATGTCAATATTTATCGGAGTAGGCAGAGCTGACTGTTCTAGATCGATAGCGACCATTTCGTCCGCAATCTAATCGCTCTCTTCCTCCACTTCGAGATGACAGCTTCTTCAAAAGACGGTAATTCTTAAGGGCTTATTTCCTATGCATTGTAGTATAAGTGAGCGGGAGGCAATTGAGGCAATCATATTCGTCGACGCTGGAGTCATCTAGCTCCCGAGCAACAGATGTTCTTCCAACCAAACGTCCAAGGGACACAGGACACCCACACGGTCCTTCCTTGAGAAGGATGGGTTCATTAAGGATCTAATTAAATGGCTCAAGGGAGGATGGGAGGGAAAAAAGGTTAAACCGAAACTGAAGAAAAATGTATGTAAATGAGGGGGTGGCCGATTAGATTAGGGACTTGTAACGAAAGGGAGCTTAAAGCAATAAACTTGTTTAAGTCCTCTTCCTTAATCGTGCCCTTAAATTCCTATCGCCGGTAGTGCTGTTCAACTTATTAAACTTTCTAATTAACATTTTGGTTTTTGTTAGGCCTCCAACTTTTTGGATGTTGGTTGTTTTTCTTCTTTTTTTTTATGCTCTATCAGACTGTCATATAATGGACCATATGGAGCATTCTAGTTTGAGTTCAATTTAAATTAATTAAATCAAGATAACTAAGATTCACGTAAATACAGCAGATAAGAGAATCATGTTTGTTGAAGTTTAATTTCACTACATTAAATATTTTTATGTAATTATACATATACATTTAATAACGATAGTAAAAGCAAATAGTCTTGTGGAACAATAAAACATATACTGATTAAGCAGAGAAAAAATGACAATTTATCAATCTATAATGACACACTATTATTTACAAAAATTTAGAGCATCACTATTTACAAAAATAAAAACGAGTAGATCGGGAAAAAATCCATGTTTGGTAAAATCAGTGAAGAAGGATAACGTAGGATTTTTTAAGCAGACAAGTATATTTATTTAGTTAATGTACTCTTATGAATGTTATGCTGTGTTTGTCTTATCCTATTAAAGCAATAGGATAGGAACATTTTGAATGGTTATTCTAATAAGTAAGCTCGTGGCAGGGGATTTGTGGCGAAAAGAGTATTTTAACTTATAGACAAAGGTAGGCTATTGGTTGTGTCTAGTTTTTTTATGTTTTTAAAAGCAATATGCCCAGAAAATTTTGTCTTCTGAAGTAAAGGAAGAGTCATTCTAACTCAGAGTTGTGGCGATGGAGGTCTCCGCAACGTTTGGTGATCTCATAAAATATTCATACGCTATTCATAAGGTTTTCCCTGCAGCTCACCAGGCGGCGGGGATGAAAGTCGAGGGAGATTAGTGGAGGATACGAGGTTCTATGGAATAGATTTGGATAAGAGATAAATGCACAGCTTGAGTATAAAAATTAATCGAAGGGTTTGTTCAATGATGATACAGAAGTTTTGTCGGAGGAGCAGAAAGTGATGGGATGGACATTTAGGGATAGACTCTGGAAGTTGGTCTTGGGTTTGGGATGAGGTTGGGAACCAATGGCGGTGGCCCTTAGCAGCGTTTATCCTTAATCCATCTAAGTTTGTACAATTTCTGATTCAGTCGCGAACTCTTCTTCGAAGAGAATAATAAATAAGTTGTTGAAAACCAAAATGCAATCATAGAATTTTTGTTTATACTGGTAAAAACTAACTCCTGTAATGTGTAAAAGCCCTCGTTAAAAACATTTTTCAATTTTCTTGAAATGCGGTGGTGTCCTTTACGTTTACAGTAAATAATTGAGAAAAATATAAGACGTGACACGTTTAAAAACACAAAAATCTTTATTTGATCATAAATGAAAACAGAAAAAAAACTACCGATATTTAGCCAATTTAGGAATCATGAAGACAGATGAATAATAAATTATCATTGTAATTTAGTAATTATTTGAGAGTGAATAACCTAATATTTATAACATTCAGTTTGGCATTCTACTTTACAATCTTTAATACGAGAACAGTTTTGAGAAAATGTTATTTCTATTTCAAGCACAGTTCTTTCCTAGTTGAACCAGCATTGCAATTCCAGACTAACATCTGTCTTTAAAACTGGCAAAAGGCCATTTGTAAAGAAAATAATAAAGAACATAACGGAGCATTAGAAAAAGGCGGTGGTCGGTCATCACGCTTTGAAATATTGAGGAGACGGATATGAAAGATGCAGTGTAAGAAGAAGCTGGCGGGCTTTGAGGCGGCTAATATTCCAGATTAATGGCCTAATTTAGGAGAAGTAATTATAAAGGGTACATTCTTGAGCAATACACTTCCGTCCAATTTTAAAAATGTTCAGTGACGGCCCTGTAGGAAACGGTTATATTAATAAGGAAGGAAAATGGGAGGGTGTAGGGGGGGAACCGGTTTTTTTCCCTGCCTCCTTCCCCCTCTTTCCCTCTTTTTCTCCCTCCCTTAAATTAAGACTGAATATGTAAGCAGGATTTTCTTTAGCTTTTCGGTGGAATTAGAAACTGTACCTTTTTCCCCGGGGATTCTCGTATTTCTTGAACAGGACGGCTTATGAATTGCCTCAGACATATGCTGAATCAGATGATATATTTTTAACTCAGCAAACAATTTCATTAATTTATCTTAAAACAAAACAGAGTTATTTTATTTGCTATTTCGTAGTAAATATTATTAATACAACACATTAAGTAATAAAGTTCTAAAATAAACCATCGTTTTAATGATAATAAGGCTTAGCGAAACTGAAGACTCGATACCGACACCACCAATCTCTGTCCACTGACCACTACCCGTAATCTCAAATCCAGAGTATGAATGTGTACATTTTATTTTATTTTTATTATTATTATTATTTATTTTACTTTATTATTTATTTTACTTTATTATTTATTTTACTTTATTATTATTATTACCGCATTAATTTCTTTCTGTTACCGCATGCATATATTTTTCCGCATGTATATATTTATTTATTTTATTTTGTTTATATTATTGTTTTGTTATGGAATGACTGTAAGCTACACAGCACTATTACTTATTGCCCACAAGTGGCAGATTGTAATATTTCAAAAAAGTGTTAATATATAATATATAAAAAAAATCTCAAATCCGCTAGATCAATCATAAGGCAATCCTCTCACCTACGCCTTGGTCTACCCTTCAGACGCTTCCCAGTCGGTACAGCGCTTATTAACATCTTAGGAATTCGTTCTTCCATTCCAGCAACTTTACACGCTCATTTCCGTGACACAATTACTTGAAAACCGATTGTTCAATTGATTATTTTAGTAATTCATTACATTTAGTGCATATATATAAGCACACTCGCTGAGGTGGGTAAGATAAAAATTTTGCCCAGAGAGAGTTAATTGTCTTATGAGAAGCGGAATGCCATTATCATAGTATATGGATTAAACTGGAGTTGTAATATAAGCAATAACTCATTTTCAAGCCAAGTCCTTACTTAGCCTTTTTATTCAATTCGGAAAGTTACCCGATTTCGCTTAATTTAATGAATACGGTGTCGAATGGTTCCCACTGGACAAAATTCGACTTAACCATCTAGTCACCGGGGCTGTATGAATAATGATGACATTAAACTTTTTAATCGTTTAAAAAAATTGAGAAATGGTGATAGTTATATGTTATGCAAGTTGTATATTTCTTAACGTTACTATTGTTATCCGAGCATTGTCTTTTATAAAAAAATAGTTAAGGATTACTTCTTGACAGGATCTCCATTTAAAAATAGTTAACTTTCTTTTATAACATGCTTTTCTCCTTTTTAAATAAAAATTTAAATTACCAATTTAAGTTCCTGACCTTCTCATATTTTCCGGCTAGAAATCGAGTTTTATTTGATATAACTCCATTTAAAGTCAATACTTGTCTTAGCCACTCAAGTACAAAGAGGATGACACGATTCCACTTCTCTTAGTACACTTAACTCATTTTGGAGAAAATTCCACTAATTCGCCTAGGCTACAGATAGATATATTTGATATTACCTAAAGGTTGATGTCGAAATTTTAAAATGTTCTACTGGCCGAATTAGTGTCCCTCTTCCAACCAATACCATTACCAGTTGCAGTAACTTTTAACTGAAATCCTGATACGATATGCCTCTTTGAAAAAAAAAAATGTATGCGCTTCTATATAGAGTTGTATGTCTTTGATAAAATACATTTACATAGACATTAACGTTTTTCTGAAGATTTTCTTTGAAATATCTGTAATATTTATATTATCTGTTAGTGGGGAGTGTAACCGAAATCAATGATCAAAACCGTAATAAAACGGCGCAACATTTTTCAGAATTATTATGTAATCGATAGAGCTATTCCACGGCAGAATTACTTCGCATTAGGCCCCTGGCGATAAGATGAAATGACTAGATATTCCCCCCCCCCTCTTCCACTCGGGGAATTTAAATGTTGCGTAGCATCTCTCTCTCTCTTTCTCCATTTTATTTACGTTTTCACTTCCTCACAAAGCCCTCCCTGAAGATATCTAAGTCCTATAATGCCTCTAACTTCGTTCAATGGGCCTTCTCCTCCTGTCACACGCTTGTCGACAATGTGTTATGGGAAATGAATTTATTTCTTTCATCTCATCCAGCATTTTGTTTATTTTCCTCCCCTCGGTGGGTTATTTAGACAGAGGGTGTGCATCCCTCCTTTGAGGGCGAAAGATGAGGGCACCCCACGGGTGGAAACACTTCGGAATATTAAGTTTGATGGTAATAACGTCTCGAGTAGAGTCGGGTGCGTTCAAGTTCCACGGATCATAACTCTTGTAACGTTACATCAAAATGAATAATGCCTATTTCGTCTTAGAGGGCAAGGATTTCCTTTTAAGATGCATTTCTATCCTTGTTCAGAAGGTTTATGTTTAACCTTAGTATAAATAATATTTTTTTTTTTACTTGTTTAATAAAATAAATAATTTTTTTTTCTTTCTTAACCCCTTTTATTAATACTTGAAAAATAACATGTTAAAATGATACAAGGTATCTCTTTTACTGCACCAGGTGAATTTTAAGAGAGGGTTGTTCAGGACATTGAATTTTCTGAACATTAATTAGATGGAAGAAGTGGGGGATCTAGTGATGGGGCTCACTAGTTCTTTCTGATTGGAGTTTGTTAGTAGTTTACTGTGTTTGCCTGTCTGTCTGTACATGTGCTTGCCAGCGCTGAGGTCGGCCTGTCGGTGTAAGTGCGTTGAATAGTGGGTTCGTGCAGTGTTGGAGGCTATCAAAGAATTTGATATGCCTCCGTGTGATGAACCATAAATAATATTTTTTTTTTTTTTTTTTTTTTTTTTTATTTCTTAACCCCTTTGGTTGTTATAAATATTTGAAAAAATAACATATTAAAAATTTCTAATGATAGATTGTATCTCTTCTACTGCACCAGCTGCATTTTAAGAGAGGATTGTCTGAAGGATTTTCTGAACATTAATTAAATGGAAGGAGTGGGGGATCCAGTGATGGGGCTCACTAGTTCTGTCTGATTGGAGTTTGTTAGTAGTTTACTCAGTCCATGTTGAGTGTCTGTACGTGTGTTTGCCAGCGCTGAGGTCGGCCTGTCGGTGTAAGTGCGTTGAATAGTGGGTTCGTGCAGTGTTGGAGGCTATCAAAAAATTTGATATGCCTCCGTGTGATTCCGTGTGAAGTCCGTTACCGTCGGGAGTCCGAGAGTCTCGTGTATTATGTCTGATTTCGTCCTTTGTAGAGAAGTGTGCCTTACTATACGCCTCAGCATACGGTTTTGAAATTGTTGGAGCCTTTTTGAGGTTGTTGGCGAAATGTTATTCAACATAGGCGCCCCATAAAGGAGTGCTGGTCTAATAACTGCCTTATAGATCATTACTTTGAGGCGGAGTGATAAGTTCGGTGAGGTTAAAAGATGATTTAGCCTGTAAGATTTGGTTCTCACCGACCTGATCTTCTTATTGCAATGTTGGGATAACGTCAAGTGCCGGTCGAGGGTGACACCGAGATACGTTATCCTATTCGCAGGTTTGTTAACTTTGCCTGCTACTCTATAAACCTTAGGTAGAGGGCGCTTATTCTTTTGGAAGGAGAGAATAATACAGTCGGTCTTTTTGGGATTAACTGTAATATTCAATCCGTCCAGTCTTTTAGTTATTTCCTCACAGGCCACCTCCGCCTGCCGTAGAGCTCTCTCTGCATTCAATGAGCTACTGTAGATGGCAATGTCATCGGCATACGCCGCCACAGTAGCTTTTTTGTATTTGGCACCAACGATTTCCGCCGTATAAACTGAGAATAATACTGGTGATAGCACAGACCCTTGAGGTACACCACACGTGAGTGGAAAGGGGTTGGACAGCTCTTCGCCGACTCGTACCTTTATTGAACGTTGTGTCATAAAGGACCTTATGATAGTATATAGCTGCTCGGGAAACTCGTTGTCCTGCAGTGTCTTACATAGAAGGCTATGGGACACTGAGTCAAACGCCTCCGTGCAGTCTATGGATATCAAAGCGGTTGCCTCGTTCTTAACTGTGTTCTGGCTTACTTCCGCGTGTAGCTTCGCCAGATGGTGGTCCGGGCACAGTCCGGCCTGGAAGCCGGTCTGCTCCGGTGGGATTAACGCTATTTCTGAGCAATAGGTTTTGAGATAATTAAGAATAATTTTCTCAAAAACTTTGCCCATGTGCGGAAGTAAGCTAATAGGCCGGTAGTCGACTGGCTGATTACCATTTCTTGCGGGCTTCAGCAGCGGAAAGAGGATAGCTCTTTTCCATGCCTCAGGAAAGTATCTTAGCCTGAGACAGGAGTTGTAGAGGTTCGTCAGGTGAGCTATGCCTCTTCTTGGTAATTGTTTTAGGAGTATAGTTTGTATTCCGTCGTGGCCTGGGGCTTTATTCCCTCGCGAACGACGGAGTATCGCCTTCAGCTGCTTCGGGGATACAAACATATAATTATTTCCTATTTCTTCGTTCGGGATTTCAGTCATACTGATTGTTCGACGGGCTATAGTGGCACTGTAGTGATCAGCGAACTTACTTGCTTGTTCCTCATCTGTCAACAGTTTGTCTCCGTCGTGTAGTAATGTAGAGCTTCTCTTCCTTGTGCTCGCCCTGAGTAATTTCCAAAATTTACGGTGGTCGCCATGGATTGCTCGGAGCTTCTCATGCCACTGTGCAGTCCGCCATTGTTTCATGAGATTGCGAACCTGAGTAGTAAGGGAATTCACTACCGATTTCACCTCATGATCCCTAGTCCTGTACCATTTATTCTTCCACTTATTGCGCAAGGCGATAAGTGAAAGAATGTGATCTGGTAGGGGACGCAGGGCTGGCGAAAGTGGATTAAATTTCGGTATGGCCGCATCCGCGGCGCTTCTGATCGTTTTTGTAAAAAACTCTAGGTAATCGTCTATGTCTTTCGTTTTTCGGAGAGTAGGAACAGTTGACAAATTATGGTAGACATGTGCTTTATAAAACTCCCAATCTGCTGCTTGATATTTAAATTTAGTAGGTGGAGGTGAGAATGGTGTTTCTCCATCTAATGAGTAAAGCACAGGCCTATGGTCCGTTGTTATAATATCCAGCGCTACGCATTCAATAAGG
This sequence comes from Arma custos, assembly GCA_037127475.1. Taxonomy (NCBI): domain Eukaryota; kingdom Metazoa; phylum Arthropoda; class Insecta; order Hemiptera; family Pentatomidae; genus Arma; species Arma custos. The sequence continues at coordinate 85,206,194 of CM073763.1, read as the reverse complement.
CGATGGGGCTGTCTAGTTAGAAGTAGGTCGATCGTTGACCTGAATGCCACATTAGCCCTATGTATAAATGTGTGGGTATCGGGGTGAACCACTGTAAACGGTGTTTTTAAAATAATTTTTCCCGCTTCACTGCAAGAGGCATTGTTCCAGAGGGTGTGCCGGGCGTTTAGGTCGCCCACTACCCAATGGTTTGTTCTCTTGGCGCACGCGTGGAGCAGTCTCGAGAATTCTTCATGGGATGATCTAGGTCTTCTGTATAACCCTGTAATAATGGTGGGTTTATCCAGTTGAACCTGTATGGTTTTGTGGTGTATTTTTGGGTCTCTGATGGCCCCTGGTGTGGGGTGATCCCTCCATCTTGTACCGTGTCGAATGGCTATCATGACCCCACCTTTTTGCTCAACCAAATGGTCTCCCGTTAGATCGTACCCGGGAATGCGTATGCGCTGGAAATTAACTCTGGTATCAGTGAGGATCACTACAGTGGGTTGGGTCTGTGCTATCAGGGCGTATACTTCTGTAACTTTAGGCATGAGTCCGTCAGTATTGAAATTTAGTAGCGTCATTGGGTTATTCATTTTGTCAGTAGAGCAGAAAATAACTCTAAGAGTCTGTTTGCAGTGTTTGTGAAATTGTTGATATTTGTCATAAGTTGTTCTACCCAAGGGGGTGTAGTATCGTAACAGGGCCTGTCAACGGTCCTCTCCGCTGAAGTCCATTCGGTCTGCCTGGGTGGAGGTTGAGGTCGGTCCCTCATTGGTCCGTCAGTCCGTCTTTGAGTTAGTTTGGGGGGATGGGGAAAATTTTTCTCGTTAAATGCTGGTGGTGCTGCTGGATTAGGCTTGCTTCTAGTCCTGGTACTTTGGCGGAGTTTCTCCAGTTTCGCCTGCAGAGCTTTCCTGACTACACAGCCTGAGAATGAGGCTACATGAGTTTCTCCACAATTGAAGCACTTCAGTGGGGTTGTTTCTCTCTGGCACTCAGAGACTAAATGTGGGCCAGAACAACGGACACATACCAGTGCTCGAGAGCAGTGATTTTTAGTGTGTCCGAACTGTTGGCATCTATGGCATTGGATAATGCCTGTCCGTCCTTTGTATATCTTGGCAGTGAATCTAACTCGATTGACTGCTTGCACAGCTTGTAGGTCGGCCAGCTTTACTGTCGCTGCTGTGGTGATCAAGATAAGGGGAAGTTCGGTTTTTACTCCGTCCTTGTTGCTCTTCCTCATGCGGCGCACGTCTAAAACATCCTGTAATTTCGTTTTTAGAAATGTACTTATTTCTTCTTTGTCATATTCGAGGTCTAGCCCGTATATGACATATTTATTTGTTCTGGATCCATTGGATGTCGCGTACGTGTGGAATGGGTTATTTTTTGTTTTTAAAAAATTCACAATTCCCGCGTGCGCTTCTAAGGTGCCCGGGAAAATTCTGATTCCATCTTTGGTTTTTTGAATGCTGAAGTCCTGAAACCCAGCGGTCTGAAGCTCTTCTACTGCTCTTATTGTGCTAGTCGCACCACTAACTACTATAGGAGGTGGTTTTTTGAATTTAGGTGGCGCACTGGGGGCACTATCACTGGGAACACTGTCACTACACAGAGATAAATAACTGTTTTGGGTACTCACCGAGAAGTTTATCGTCCGGTTCGTCTGCCTGCAGACTTTCTTTGGTTGCTCCCAGTCGTCATCGACGTCGCTCTTACTCTTCTTGGTCACCGTGGGCCCTGCAGTGCTGACCGCTGCTGCTGTAGTGGAGGGTCCTGTTGGCTCCGTCATGTTCACAGTCTCTACACAAGGGAGGGGGTATTCTTGTCAGCGCAACGCTGCCCGATTAGCTGCTGTCTTTTACCCACAGGATATATGTGGAGTCCAGCAGCCTAAGGCGCAAATCTAAACAAGAACACCGGTCACTCGGGAAAACCAAAACCTGATATGGTAGGATAGGTGTCTTTTAATAAAGACACCTATGCGAAAAAAGTTGTCACTTTTCAATCGTATTCTACGGGATTAATCCGAGATTAATTATTCTACAATCCTATTCTAAATAATATTTAAATGCAGCATCCAAAATATATGTCTTCAACCTTCGCTATTAGTCGAGAGTTGCTCATTTAAAACGTTTTATTTCATTTTATATTTCATTATTTGTAATCGTCTGTATGTTGAATTTCCGATAAGAACATTTTTGAAAATTATTAATGTCTTACCTATTAATACTTACTTAAAAAAAAAAAAATTACTTGACTAAAGTATTTGATGCATCTCTCCCATCTTATTCCAAAGGATATTCCGTCTTCTTATCTTTTACCTATAACTGATGCCTGTCTGGGAACCTGGCCTATTGCCAGAGCCATGTTCCAATTGGAGCGACGTGATCTGTTTAGAATTCATTGTGCGATCTGAATGTGACATTCTATTCCTATAGTTGGAACACCGCTACTAGAATCTAAATATTTGTCGATACTTGAATTATAGACACGGTCCCATCTGTATTAAACAGAACGCTGTTAGTCACGGTTGAATACAAACTAGGCAGGGTCCACCAAATTCATTCCTGCTAATAGCATACTCTTTAGGGATCAGAAAATTAATTTTCTGCTCTACTCCCCATCTCACTCCCTATTTATCAATTAAATTATTGTATTCCTGCTTACTACCGACACTACAATGTTACACTTCACCATCTGTTCGTGGACTTCCAACAAGGGCGGGATTCAGTGAAAAGGAAAAGCGAGTGTACGAGTGTCTTGAGGAGCTGGTAGTTACAAAGAAAATAATACAGCTGGTTAAGATGACTGTAAAGTGATGATTCATCTCGAAAATTCAAAATAGGAAAAGTACTTATGCAAGGAGATCCACTCTTAACCGTATTGCTCAATTGGGTCTTAGAAGCTTGTACTGAACCCTAGACCGTGTGTAGTGTTACAGGTTACAGCTTAGTTTTAATTACTACATTTCGGATAAAAAATCGATAAACTTCTATGAATTACAATAAAAGATTTGGCCGTCTGTCTTTTTACATATTTTCGGTTTTTCTGGACAGAATATTTTCGTAAATAATTCAAGATTCAGCTACATATATTACTTGAAATTCTTCCTTGTTGGATTATAGTTAATGAGACGGACTGTCTTTTCTGAATTTAGTTTTGATTAATGATTCGAACTGTTGTCAGAGAGTACTCTCGCTGTAGATTATTCACCAGCTTCTTCTGCCAGAGGGCCACAGTTTGGATGTCCGACCCACCAGCGCAGGCATCGACACATTAATTAGGGACAAACGCTGGTTCCCAGGTCGTAATGAGCTCGTGTAAATCGGGAAATGGACCCTCTGCGAGATATATCTCCCTGCTTTGTGGCTGACAGGTATTTATCAACCTGGCCCGCTAATGCCCCTTCTATTGCCTATTGTCTTAATAGTCGTATTGTTATTGTAGCCATGAATTACCATAACTCCTCAGGTCGACCAGTGGGAGTATCCCAACCACCCACGTATTGTGGGTCACCCAGATCGGCCCTTCACTGTTATTATCCACTCTTCGTTATGCCTGGATCGTTGGGTGGGATAATATCCTTTCCCTATATTGTTTGTTTATACATTTAACGTCACTTTTTGCAGCTGTGGCTTATCGTACGTTGCTACAGTGGAGTCCTAAATTTTGCCTATCCAATGCATAATTAGGACAGGAATCTTTAAGAGTACCTGGCACTGTAAAGGGTCACTACTTTTCCTCTCTTTAATAAACCATAAGGCCAATTTTTCCTTATTAATGTTGGATAATGCTTTTAAATATTACCACTTCTGATAGGTTTAATGGAAAGAAATGAAGTTAATATATTAATCAGTTTTTTATAAATTTTATTCAAACAAAAAGGATTATTTATGGGTCACATGATGGTGTAGTAGTTAGAATAACAACCTAATATGCTTAAGAATGCGGGTTCGCAGCCCAACAGGTAGCCTTAGGATTTTATAAAGGAACTAAAACAGTCTTAGTTATGCCGTAGTTTGGAATGAACGTTAAGTCCGAGCATTTCTCGTTGAAGAACACTGCTCTAATTGTATCTGGATAGTCAAAATTTATTATTCGCACTGTAGCTTTTTCCGATTAGCCATAATAGCATAAAGTGATGTTAAATGAAACAAATAAATGAAATTAAAAGTTTTGTAATGATAAGGTTTTTTTTTAATTTCTTATTTTCAATTAAGTTTTATATTTTTATTAATGTCGTATTCTACTTATTTATAGGTAACCACTTACAGTTTTAAATCTAGCAACAAGAGAAAAAAGCTGTTATGTAAAAAAATAAAAAGTAAAATAATGCAAATGTATAACTAATGCTAATGCTTCTGTTAACTATTAAGACTTTTAACTTATTTTTAAATTGTTTCTGGTAAAGTTTCTGGCCACTTCAACACTTAATAGAAAAACGCTTCAAGATTCTAATTAATCACAAGAGATCCATTTATATATTTGGACCTACGGAGTTGAGCTGTTTGTGTCCAATTAAACTATCGGATCCTTACATTCCTTCTTAAAATTTTGAACGCTCATTTCTTACTTCATTACGAATAAAATCATTCTTGATGAACAGAATTTTTTTCCAACTGTCAAAGAACAAATATACTTATTCATAACAAATAGACTTATTCATGAAAAAGCTAGGGGAAATATGTAAGATATCAGCAGAAGGTTGAAAAGGAGCTAGATCTGAGACCATCTGGAAGGACTTGAGTTTTAAATAGTTTAAAATATATCGTAATTAAATAATTATTCATTAATCTATTCCACTAAACCAATCTTTTTCTCTCAGGGCTATATAAAAGATTTTTAAGTGGCCTTGTAAAAGTTTAGATATGTTAGACTCGAAATTTATTGGTTTTTCCTGTTTACACAATAATTAAAAAAAGTAATAAAAAACAACCGAATCCATGTAAATTACAGTTATACAATTTTAGCAACGAGCAGTGCAATTAAATGGACAGTTGTGTAATTTCCAAATAGAGAGTTGTTCGCAACATGTTTAGTCTTGTTGTACCCCTTAAAATTTGATAATTTTATCTCTCTGATACGGGTTTTAATAAATAGAAAAGTAAAGCTATAACGTATACCAAATGTGAACTGCTCCGGAATGTTAAACACGCGAGAACATAAACTTAAGACAGCCACTGAGGTGTCATTAGTAAGGTAGAGTCCAGCCTAGAGAAGCAAGAACACACACAGCTCCTGGCAACACATACCTGAGCAGTTCATTAACAAACATTATCATGTCGCCCTTACCGCAATGCTATTCTCAGCATTAGGCTCCGGTTTCAACACTACCTCTTCCCACTAATGTATGTTTGTCAGCAGGCATTAGTACGCTTCAGGCTACCTTGCAGGTAATCGCAAAGTGATCTGTTCGCCACTAAATCCTAATTCAATTATTAAACAATGTTCTTAACCTTACTATTATTTAACCAAAAAAAAAATTATTTAAAAGTGATAAAAAAATTATAGTTTAAATTAAAAAAAATGCAGTTTAATAGAAAACAAAATTAGATAATTTTAAAATAAAAATTAAGTGATGAATGAAAAAATTGATTTTATCGTTAAAACAACGTGTGGTGCTTGATATTAATTACTTTAAATATTTTATTGACTCATATTGGTAAAAGTAGAGACAATTGAGTCATTATGAAATATTTTAAAAAGCACCCCATGGTTCGTTACATTAAAATATGTTTTCGTTCAACACACTATTTTTATTGTAAATTTTTTTAATAATTATTAGTTATGTTTTCGAAAATCAAATTTAAAGATTTCGTTACTTACAGGAGAATTTTTAAAAATATTATAATTAAGTGTTAAGTAAATACTGTTCTTCTTTTATGGTTCAGACGGCTATTAATTCAAAATGCTTTCAATTCTATGATAGTTATGTAAGAAATATGTTATGTATCTTATTACTGTCGTTTTGATCTTTCATCATTTAAGAATAGTTAAAAATGAATTTTCAGAATCAACTCATAGTATTTATACAGAAGATAATTAAATTTCCGCTGTTAAAAACTAAGAAATAATAAGAAACATTTAAAAAATTTAAAATAAAAATAGTTTTACATTCCACACGTGTTTTACATTAAAAAACGTATTTTTTTTTTGTGTCATTACGTTTTTCTCCTACTTATTATTGGTTAACCGTATAAATTATATACATCATAAAGTTTGGGTCAAAATAATGTTTCAAAGAGAGAGAGAATCTATTTATTGAAAAACTACATTTGGCCCACATTGAAGGTGTTCATCAGGGTGGAGCAAAAGGATAGATTGGGTAATATAAAAAGTATATAATAAAATAATCGGAATATACCAGGGATAATTTTGTATCTGCAAACCCTCTTCTGGCTCACTTAGCCTCTTCATTGCCTCTATTGGGGGGAAACAGATATTAAGCGTGAACTCAACCAAATGAGTACAATCCCTGCCACGTTCTGGAATTTTATACATAACTATTTTTTTAATTATAGTTTTTAATTGCTAATATGTATTATATAACATCTTGTATGCTTAGACATTTTACGTGAGGCTTAATTATACATGACTATCTAAAGATTATAACTTTTTAAAAGCTATTATTCTTTGTTTTCTGTGATAAATGCCTGTTCATAAATATCTTAAGATGCAAAATTAAGAGGTGGTAGTATATAAGAGCAGGTTCCGAAATACATATTGTATAAATACAAATATATAAATCAAGAAGAAAGTATTAAGGTGAGCGCCAGTGTGATGCAGTGCCGGGGACATCCCTAGGACCTGGACTCGCGCCAGATATGTATGAACTCTGTTTGTTCGTTCTCTACAGCCACCAGCTTGCTTTAATTTATCTATTGTATTTAAATAGCAGCTATTTATTTAAAGAAGCGTTTAAAAACATTATTTATGAAAAAATATGCTTTTGTTTTTGTTTGAATAATTTTTCTTAATGGGAGTGCATGTATATATATTAATGCAAATGAACATGAGGTAAAAAAGATGCTAATGAAAAAAAAAATGGTGTGATGAAAAATGAAAAAAGAAAGTGCTGTGAATGAATTTTAATTCGACCCGTAAAGTTGTAACTAACTTAAGAGTATAATTTGTATTTGTGTTTTAAACTTTATATTATATTTTAAACTTTATACTTCTTTGTTTTGAATCAAAAATGTAGACAGCAAGAGAATTTATTATAGTTTCTGGTTATAATTCATCTTTGTTTTCTCAATTTTCAAGTTTCTCATTTGCCCATGAGGCCAGTATAAATGTTTAATTTATTTCTGTCAGCTTTCAATGTGTTAAAAGTTTAGTTAAAACATTAAAACTGAACACTATCTAAACACCCCGAAATAAAAATCACTGCAATAGAAATTGTAATATTCGAAATATATAAATGTATTCCAAGGATCACGTACCACTTTTTTTATGATGACTTTTAAAACAAAACTCGATCTTTAAAGCTCATAAAATATTACTGGATAGTTTTATATGAAATATTACCTGCTTTTGTTGGAAGATCAGGAAGAGACACATGTACAGGACACACATGTACTTAGGTGTACGTTTATGACATGTTAATAGAAATATCAATCAAGCTATTATTTTCTATGTTATGCATAAGTATAAGGCATGATTTTTTTTTTTAGCTTTTGATTCCGAACGCCCTTCGTAGGGAGATGAGGATGAGAAAAATATACCTTGGTTTACATTTACATTTCATGATAAATGTTACATTAATCTAGTTATTATTTTCCGTTAAATGTATTTATATATGCGTATAAAAACGATTTTATTACGGTTTTACGGTTTTATTACAGATTGAATATATAATACCCTTTTATTGAATGTAATTATTTTACTGTACTCTAACATCTCTTGGTCGTCACGGTTTGTGAACGCAACTGTTTAATGGTAGCGAATATATTGTCATACAGTTTTTAATGTTTAGAAGCAGAAGAATCGTTTTCATGATAATTTAGAAATATAGTGCGATCATATTCTATGGAAAAAAGGCCGTTATAGGGGAATAGGGAATAGGGAAATATGGCTTGTCTCTTTTTGGAACGTTGATTAATATTGATACTATTTGATTAATTAATGAGGATTATAGACTGTTATACAACAAATATGTTATCCAACGTGACTCCCGCCGGCAGGACCTGACGGCGATAATCACCTAACGAGTGGCGCATTGATCTCGGCTTTAGTTCGATAATTGGTTACCAGAGTTCACTACCTTTTCATAGGCCAAGGAGATTATGTTCACGTCAGGGCGGGTAATTGATGCTTTTCAGATCAAATTGCCATTGGGGCACGAAATCCTTCCCAGATTAGGGATATCTATTATCACGCCTGCAGTCTGCAGTCCCAATCTTTTAAAGATATCGACTCATTCGTCTTTATCGGGTTTTTTTTCGTGTTTGTCTAATGATTATATAGACAAGACAAAGAGGTTGCTTAAAGCTTTCTACTTTTAGCTGTTGACTACTGTGGTATATTGTTATAAAATTATAAGGAGTAAAATTACAGTAATATAAGTTCATGCTTGGTTATAGGTTTTCATAAAAGTTAACCAAATCATAAGTAAAGTATTGTTACGAATATATAGGATCCCTCATCCTTCAGATTTTTTTTTTATTAATTTATATATATTTACTGCTGTAATAATATCACATTAAGTAAATTTGCTGATATGAACAAATGACATGAAAATAAATAAAACACTTGTGGAGAAACTAACCATCGGTAGCACTCCAATAAAGTTCTATGGTAAAAGGTCTCGAGGCCATCTTCTTTTCAGACGCCTTGGAGGGTTATCAGGAATAGTACCGGGAGCAAGTTGATGTACTAGCGGATTCAAGTGTGCATGCAGCTTGTAATGGAAGGATAGGTGTCAAGTTTGGGAAAAATTAGCAACCTGTGGGACATTAAGAGCATGATGGACGAGTTCATTTGTGACATAATAAGGAGCATTGAGGATTGTACGAAGGATTTTGGATTGTAAGGATTGGATACGAGATGAATTGGATGGTTTAGTAGAGCCCCAAAGCTCACCTCCGTATATCCAAATAGGTCTGATAACTGTCATGTAAATGAGTCTTTTGTAATTAATTGAAAGCTTAGAACGTTTGTCCAGTAAATGCTGAAGTAGGTGAAAACGCCGAACAGTTTCTTGTCTTTTCTGTCTTGCATGACCTTCAGATTTTAAAATAATTTGTCTTGATTTTTTTAAGTATATAGATATTAGCATAATCATATAGAATGTGGTTGTTTTTAAGATGTTACACGAAAAAAAATTTGACGCCTTGAATTCCAAATATTCAACCGATTGTATTAAGTTGTTCTTTTGATCTACTTCAGTTTGTCTGGTTTTACATAAGTCTATACTCATTGTATATACAAATAATAAGTTTAAATTAACAAATATAGATATGTATCTTCTTTTATTGTTGTTGTCTTTTATATTATTCTTGATATATAGCCCACAATATAGCCCCAGTGAAAATGCAGTAATTTGTCAAAATCAAATTCAGTTGTGACACTTGGTATTAATGGATATACCAAAAAAAAAAAATTATCCAACTGAATACTTTAATATTCATATGAAATTTCATTCCTATCTAATTAATATCTACCATCTTCTTCATCCTCATTCGAATTCATACTTTTCCAACATCTTAATTCTCAAAGAGGTGCATTTACTTTTGTCGACCCTCATGTAAATAGGCCCCGATTTTTACTTTGTAGCTTTGTGCTTAAATGTGTTCTGTTTGATCCTCACGTTTTTGTAACATAAGGGGCCTAGTCCAGTATAAAATCATTTTTCAATCTATATTTCTGTTATTATAAACTAGTTAAAAATGATTACCTATCCCAATACATTATAGATTCCTCTCGCTGACAGGTCTTTGTTCGAATGAAGCTATACGTGCATTAAGAAGGGGTTTTAGCAATGAATCGGGAGAGGGGTAGCTCCGTCGTTAAGCGCTTAGTTGCTGTGTCTTTTCTTTGTTCAAATCCGACTATGACAGATAAATTATTTAACCTGTTAACATCAGGGGGTGGGCCCAGTGGGATTTGGAGACCCTCCTGTCTCTATCCTTCATAAGATTGACCTGGGAATGGAGCGTGGTATTGAACAAATCGTCTCCCAGTCTCTACCAGGTTCTGAACCCCTGGATTGTACAATTTAGATTATGGTAGTTTTTTTTTATTCGTGAGGAGTGAGTATTACCATTTGTATTAATAAGACCAAGCCAATTTCCGAAATCCCTTATTGTATCACCTGGCTCCCAATCCTCCCAATCCTCGCTCACCCTCCCAAGATGACTGACGCCGGCTAATCCGAAAAGTGACAGATCCGATCCTCCTCCTGACAAGTACTTCCTCACTATTGACTCTGCCCTCCGGGATTGATCTCTCTCCCTCACCTCCTCGTCGTCCGGAATACAAAACTCTCCCTTCCTCTTCTTCAGGGGATCCTACGGCCTCGATATTATACTACGGTATTCGATATCCACGGTCTCGTTTTCCTTGGAACCTTTCTTGGACTAATTGAATTATACAGCTTTGACATTGCGCATGTTAATATCTTAACTGATGTTTTTAAGATTTACTATACAACAAACACTATAAGATCTCAATTAATTATAAAACGCTCATAAACATGACAATTATTAGACCCAGCTGGACTTACGGAATAGATCTTTGGGGCTCTACTAAACCATCGAATTCCTCTCGTATTCAATCCTTATAATCCAAATCCTCCGTAAAATCCTCAATGCTCTTATTTTGTTAAGAACAAAGTAATCCACAACGACCTTATTGTTCTATTTGTTGTTAATCTAGCACGAATCCAATATCAATCTTTTCATGAGAAACTTCATTCCCACTCGAATCCACTAGTTTCAAACCTAGCAACCTCTTCAATTCCTGATAATCCTCCGAGGCGTCTGAAAAGAAGATGGCCACGTGATCTACTAAGTTGAACTAAGGCTATTATATTTTGTATATATATATATATATATATATATATACATGTATATATGTATATATATATATATATATATATATATATATATATATATATATATATATACATATATATATATATATATATACAAAATATAATAGCCTTAGTTCAACTTAGTAGATCACGTGGCTATCTTCTTTTCAGACGCCTTCTTTCAGATAGATTATATATATATATATATATATATATATATATATATATATATATATATATATATATATATATATAGATTATATTATGTTATAGTTTCTCTACTTATATTTTCATGTTATTTTATACATTCATTCTATTTACTGGATGTATTAATATAACACAGTTATAAATTACATTGAATACATTATTTGAAAAAAAATTATTAATCTTTTACTTTTCAATTCTATATTTCGATAATAAAGCATTTATTGTGTCCTGAATTGGTATCTGCATTATGGAATTTGTCAGACTAGGAGTGTTCGAGCAGCAGTATATGATTGCTGTCAATTGTCCAATGGATATTTTACTTATTTAAAAAACAAAAAAAAAAAATCAACAACCAGGCCAGTTATAAAATAAAAAGAAAGAAGGAAATGCTTATGAATACGCACTGAGTATATATGTAATGATGTGCCATCATATTCATTTTTCTTATGTAAAAACCACTTCTTCTGGAATAATTTTTATACTTACCATTACATACCATTTTTGGTCGTTTCACCAAACTACGTGGGTGGTTAAATTTACTGTGCTTTATTTTGAAGGCATCAATACCTTCTTGTGAGAATTATAATTAATTGATATTATTAATTTATATCTTAAAAACTATAATCGCTAATTGAACAAATAATTCGGTATTGAGGCCGCTTAAATGTTAAAAATAACATGTAAACAACAAAGTTAAAGAAGGAATAAAATAATTCAAGTATAAATTTCTTTAAGAAATTGTTTGAAAAGTAAATTTTCAACAGTGAACGTTGAAATAGGATATGAAGAAATATGTGGTTGGTTCTGTTTTTGATATCATTTTATTTTTTCTAGGAAAGGATGGTCTGATATATACAATAGAATCTGTAACATAAATGTATATCCATTAAATTTGCATGGGTGAGTTCGTTTGAAAGGAAACAGAGAAAATTGGATTTTTATCATTTAATATTTTATAACTGAAATAATTGGTTTGCCGTCGAATAAAAACTCTATTCTTTAAAATTTGAAGCATCATAAAAGTTTATTTATGTGTGTATATAAATATATATAAGGTTGTTTTTACATGTCCTTGTATTTAATTGCAATTATTTTTAATAGTAAAAAAAATAATTTTCTCTAGCAACTATTAATATATTGGTAAAAACATTATTTTAATTATCGAAAGCAATCCTTATAAACACAAAAATTAAAAATATTAAATTGAATTCTGTTGGATTTAACAGGGTTCACTTAGATATTCATTATTTTTCCTCATTCTGCAAACCCTAAAAATTTATTGGTAATAAATTTCTTTTATATTAATTCTGTTTAGTTTTATTTGCGTAAGACTAACAGATTTTCTTTTTTATGTCTGTTACTTTATTAATTTATTTACTTGGTGTGTTATATTAACTTTTTCCTTAAAAAAGTTTTTAATTATGTATGAGAAAAATATTAGGTGATTAGAAAATAAAATTATTACCTCGAGTACACAATAATCCTGAGGCTCATCAATTATTAAAATTAGGGAAAATCCTGGTGGAAAAAATTTGAGCGTCAAATCACATCCATGTACAACCATTGTCCTTGAAACAGTACAGTCTCTACCATGTACTGTACGTATAACATTTTGTAAATACTTTATCGCATGCTATGCTATTCATTAATTTTAGTTAGTAATTTTGTTATTATCATTGTATATTGTTATTTATTATTATTTTGTTAATATCAATATATTTATTTTCGATAATTAGTTAAAATACTGTCAAGTTCATACTTTATTTATTTATTTTCTTATATATTTCTATTTTTACTATGTTTTGTCACTCTTGATTATTTCATGATTTGTGTTATAATGTAGCCTTCAGGCCAGATGAATATTATGTTTTTTTTTATTTGTTCCTTATTGATATTCTAAAGGGACATAGTCCCAGAATAAAGTTTGTTTTCTATTCTATTCTATTCTAGATTATAGTGATACCGGTTTTTTTTCCCATTTTTTAAGTTGTTATCTGTATTTCATTCTTTATCTTAGTTTTGATAATAAAATAAAGCGTACGACCACTGCATTTGAGTGCAGTTGCGTTTGTAGCTGGAATACCATAAGACGATTGCAATATACGTAGATTATAAAATACAATACGGCAGTACAGAGCTATATATTTCAGACATTTAGTAGTATTCTTATTAATAATGAAACAGAACAGTCTGTACCTGCCAATTTTATGGTTGTTTAACGGTAATTTCCCAGCAATGTGGATGCTGATTATTGCCTGATTCGTATTATTTGTACTTCACCTTCCGTGTTGGAAAGAAGAATGCCTGTGTTTCTAGAAATGAGGGCGAGACACCGCTAAGGAGATGTATTTAATTTAAGCTGCGATAAATAGATAAGGCGATTTATCGATCAGTTTCTACTTTTTCGCCTTTCACATATTTTATGTATTAATCCTGTCTCTTTTTACTGTATTAGCTAAATTTAACTTAATTAGATTCGTCTGTAAATATTTAACAAGATTTTCCCAGCCCGGTGTTTTGGAGTATTGGAATTATTTCGTATTCATAAGGATATTTTTAGTATTGAATTATCATGATTGCCTGAAAGAATAGTCCTTGTAGATGAATGAATCGTTAATTCTGGTATTTTTTCTCAATGCAGTAAAGAATACATCGTAATCGGAATTTTTTTAAATATCATATAAAATATTTTTGTCCATCTCTGAATGCATTTTGTCTTTTTTCTATATTGATGTCTGCACATAGCAACTAAATAAAAAGCTCAAATATGATCAAAGAGTTTTCAATATGGGAACGTATGATTTAGTTATTAATATAAATAACATACGAGATTTTGACTGAACTGGCAAACTGTAAGTGATACTTTACATATTGTAATAAACATCTTAATTGTTCACTTTAAAAAATGTATATGACTGAATATAACCCAAAAGACCTATTTACTTTTAAATTTATTATTTAGCTTTGTGTTATCACAGTTTTGAAAAGTAAAATACAAAACATTTGGTTATTTGTGTGGTACGGTTTTATTTGTTGTAACTATCTTTATATATACAGATATCATTAGTTTCATTCAAGCAAAAATCAATTTTAACACCAACGTTTCCTTCTGTGGATTTTTTTTTCCTTTTTAGATTAATCTATTGATATTTACAACTGCAATAATATTACAACAAGTAAATCTGCTAATATGAACAAATGACATGAAAAAAAAAAAACTTGTGGAGAAACTACCCATCGGTAGCACTCCAATGAAGTTCTATGATAGAAGGTCTCGAGACCATCTTTTCAGACGCCTCGGAGGGTTATCAGGAATAGTATGGGAAGCAAGTTGAGATACTAGCGGATTCACGTGTGTATGGAGTTTGTCATGGAAGGATAGGTATCTAGTTTGGGCCAAATCAGCAACATATGGGATATTAAGATCATGATGGATGAGTTTGTTTGAGACATAATAAGGAGCATTGAGGATTTTACGATTTAAGGATTGGATATGAGATGAATTGGATGGTTTAGTATAGCTCCGAAGCTCATCTCCGTATGTCCAAATAGGTCTGATAACTGTCATGTAAATGAGTCTTTTATAATTAATTGGGAGTTTAGAGCGTTTGTTCAGTAAATGTTGAAGTAAGCGAAAGCGTCGAGCAGTTTCTTGTCTTTTCAGTCTTCTATGAGGATGCCGTGGATTTTAACAACACTTCCATATTAATCACAAGTGTGGGAACTTGTTTAATTTTTAAGTTAAAAAATCTAATGATGGTTACTACTGCTCTTTTAACCAGACAAAAACGCATTTATCTCTTCATTTTATTTATGTTATATTTTATTACATTGGATATTTATATTGTATTTTATTTATGATATTTCTATACATTATTTATATTTACTTTTTTATTAAATATTTAAGAAAAAATATATAGTTAAATATAATTTCAGAAAAAAAGCCAAATAAATCGTAAATGTTACTAAGCAAAAAGTTTTAAAAAGTATAATAAAAATATACTAAAACTTTTGAATTTATGATATATTATAACAATTTTATGATTCTTGACATTATTTCGACATCAGGCATGTTTATAGCTCTTTTAAACTTGACCTATTTTTCATTCCAGCTGGACTATTAGCGATATCTGTAATGAAACGTGAAATTATATTTGCCAAGGGCTGAGTGGTAATCCTTTCAGGGGCGCCTATATGGGCCATCGCAGCAGCGTGGATCAGTTGCTTCGTTCCCCCCACAACTAAATCACTTCTGATCCATAGAGCCCATTCAGCATAAAATTGGCCCCCGGCCGATGACGGGAGGGGGCCCTGCTATAAATGTTAAAGATCCGTAATGATGGAGGGGGGTGGTTGGCTCCAGATGCACCCGCACTAATGAAGATAATTAAAAGAGTTCTAGTGGAGGATGCAGATGGCTGAGCCAATAGTTAGTCCTATGGGGATAGTATATAATATAAGTGATTGCTCTTGTCTGGGGAACTTCTTGTTTCTGGTACCGAAGGCTAATCGATAAACACTAACTATTAAATATATAGATATAAATGTTATAAGAAAAACTACGAGGTATGGCTATTAAATGACGAGATTGATGTTGCTTTCGATATTTATGGGATTGTGTACATTCACTGGGTTCCTGAAGGTCAAACTATTAATCAATACTACTACCTTGAGGTAATTGCAAAACTACGTGAAAGAGTAAGGAAAAAAAGACTCGATATGTGGAAGGACAAATCATGGGCTCTCCACCAATGCGCCAGCTCATTCCGCGCTATCTGTCAAGAGGTTCCTAGCCCAGTACAGCATCCCAGTGTAAGAACATCCACCTTATTCACCAGATCTTGCACCGTGTGACTTCTATCTGTTCCCTAAGGTGAAATCTTCTTTAAAAGGGACGATTTGAGCCTGTGTGTTAAGTCTGTTATTTAGTCTGTTAGCAGCTGGAGGTGGATCATATAGGATCTAGGACCCTCCTGGGGTTTATCCAGCCTATATAAAGTTGTTACCCAAAATACGGGAGAAATACCTGACAGTTGAGCGTAAGTTAAGGAGAATCACCTCCCTGAACAATCGTTATCCATAAAACAGGACAGTTTCTACCATGTTCTGAATCTCAGTTGTTTACTTGAATTGAATGTTAGCATTGTGGAATGTAAGTAAGGATTTTATTTTTAGAATGATTAGATTATGATTAGACTAAATTCCCAAATAAATTTTTGAAATGAAATAGTGAAATGAATTTGAAGATAATATTTCTTGAAGATTTATTTTAAGTGTACATTTTTAAAAATTTGTATTTATTTATTGGGTTTTAACGTCTTTTTCTACTTATTCCTAAAGTCATTAAATTTGGAAATAAAATTAAATTAGAAATAATATTAATTTTATTTAAAATTTAATATAAATTTGTAAATTAATAATTATTTTACTAAGCAAGAGTTAAAAAAAAAATTAATTTTACATGCCGTTATAACATTCCCTCCCCCAATATTATTCATTGCAATGTACTGAAGCCTAGATAGCATTTATAGAAAACTCTTCAGTCTTTGGCTGCTTATCAATTTTTAATTCGTAATAAAAAAAATTACGTGGTGAAATCAAAATTAGTGAAACATTTGAAGTCAGGATACATTTCATTCGAGGCAAATGTTTTTAATTCGATTTTTAGATCACTGACTTTATTAGTGGTAATTTATTTTACCACTTTTTTTACTGTCTCTTTTTTTTTACTGTCTTTTCAGTAAATTCATATGTAATCGTATTACTTCACCAGAATTTAAAATATTTTGTTTTTCACAGGTGTTTCTCCAGTGAATCAGCACAAGCAAGGTAAGATTATTTTTTCTATGAAACAATTTGATTCTTTCTATTTCAGCTACATTTATATAAGTCACTTCTAGTCGAAGAAGTTTCGCACTGAAGGGCTGACAGGGTTTATTTTATTTCTATTACAGGATAATTTTGTTCCGAAAATCTAGTCCATGAGTAAAATTTGTGGGAAATATACTACAATACGTGGATTTCATACCCTCAAATTTATAATCGTTCTTGCGCAGTATTTACGAGTTATTTATTCGTTTGTGTTTTAGAACTTGATAGCACGTTTAGGTGCTTCGTGTTTTGTTATATAGATTCTATTACAGTATAGGTTTACCTTAAGAAACACACGATCATTTATTCTATATATATATACATAGAATATATGATAGAGATAATAAGAAATATAATTTGAGACAAGTAAATTTTACTATAATTTTTACAGAAGGCAATAATTCGCTTCGATTTTTCTTCGATGCCCCGAGGAGGTTTCATGTGTCCCGCCTTTACGTTGAGTTAAAGTGAATTCTCCCTCCTATCCGTAGTCTCTCTTTCCTAGGTTCTTGCTTATACCAATCCATCTTGTATCTATAGTCTCTTACAATTCAAATCTTCTATCCAATCCCAGGGCACAAGGTCTCGCCTTTCCGATCTTTATACCCATACAGTCTTTTAATTACATTAGATTTTTAAATTGCATTCTGCATAATGCACATATCGTTCAATTTTGTTAATTAGTTTCACCTACCTTTGGGATATTCCAGATCAATCATTAGTGCTTGTTCCGCGACTTTTTTTACGCCAAGTATCTCTTCATCCTCTCTGATCTACTCCTTTCTTAATCGGAGAGTTTGATCGTCGTTCTTACCTCAAACAATTTCAAGTATATCGTCTGTAGCCTTGAGTCCTCACGGGCACGTACCTCTGCTTCCTTAAACTAGTCAGGTTATTTTTTTAATTCATATATTCTTTTCGTTAGCTTACTTTTATTCACAGGATATACTATATAGAATTAACTTTTTTTTCTCATTTTGTCGGAGATTCTTCCTCTTGCTTTATAGTGAGTTGTAGGAGGAGAATTTAATTTAACCTAAAGTTTTCTTTTTAAGGAATAATTTATTTTATTTTTAAAAATATTGTAGAACTTAGGCGTTTAAGTAATGTTCTCAACTTCCAGACATTTAGCAATTAACTGAAGAAAAACCGATAAATAAAATCTTGCGGTGGTGGAATTGGCTGCACTGACGGATGGACGGCGGCCCCTATCAGTTTGGTGCACTAATGGTCTCACTTATCATTCACAAAAAGCAAATAACCCTCACAAAACAGATAGCTGTACGTCAATTTAGTCCTTTCCTTCTCGGAATCCTTTCTGTTAAGGACAATAATTAATGTAGATGAGACGGTTATGAATACACCTTTAGAAACCTTTAGAACTCCTTAATTGACCAGCGAAACCTGAGATAACAAAGCTTGTTATTTGTCCAACTCTTCTTGAAAAGGATCATTTTCGTTCATACATATTTATCCGTCAATTAATCGGAGATGGGGTCCTGAGTTAAGGGACTGTAGACCTCAACAAATCAAAACCAACACATGTCACTAAAAGCTACACCGTTTCTCCATTATCTTTTTTAGGTCCTTTCTTTCTTTTTTATTTTGTTTTGTCAGTTTCCGGCCATCTTTATTCTTTTTACAGGCTTTTATATATTCCTAATGGCTATAAATATATGTTCGGCAACGAGTGGGCTTTCTCGTGGGCTGTGAGGATGGATATTGGTTTGTAGGAGAGAAGACGGATCGAATACTCGGAGCATTCATGATTATTATTTAAATTGAATATTTATTGCCTCAGTAATTTATTCACTAATATTGTTAATATGTTAAATAAAGGTAATATAACAAATATATATATGGTTTATTTTTTTTATTACTATGTCCCAAGAAATATTTATTATATAATATTACACTATAATAATAATCCAACATTAATCAAAAAAATAATAAATAAAATAGGAGTAACCTATGGTATATTGGCTAGCACGACAATCTTCTATGCCCACCATCGTGGGTTCGCGAACACGGCACCTTGGGATATCTTATAGGGAGTGAAAAACTTCTGGCTATGCCGTCCTTAGGAGGGGACGGAATATGCCGGTCCCAATCCTGTGTGTTGACAGGTACACGTTAAACATCCCTGTCCTTATTAAACGTACCTGCATAGGCAAAGTTTAGGACTCCCTCTCCTATTAGAGAAGTGGTCCCACTAGTCCTGATAGATTATTGTCCTAGCATTGCCGTTGTAGCATAAAGTGGTGTGAAATAAACAAACAATAAAATTTACCAAAACTGAATTCCATTTCCTATCAGGGGATCCTATTTTATATAGTAGTGTATATAATTTAGAGATTATTTAATATGCAGTTCAAACTCAAATATTTTAGTTATCTAATTAAATATTAATGTTTTAAAATAATAAGTTTTATTTCATTTATTTTTGTCTGCTTTAGCATTCTATTTTTTTTATTTGTTCTAATATTATGGTAATTAGGAGGTAATCGGTAATATGTATAGCCTTAAATGATTTTCTACTTCTCTCCATTAACTCTATATCTATAATATAACTCTATCTATATAATATTTTTGATGTTTGCTTTTCAGTTATGTGTGTCCCGATTATAGTTACGTATTCACGAAGCGTCTGGACTAATCATAGCATTATACATATGCATAATTGTATATGTGCATACACAATGCGCGATACAATCTTATACCAATATATCATGATAAGTTATTCGGTTTTAGAAATTATAAGAGTGGTTATATTCTTCTAATGTCGAATCTAGGGGTTAGGAGAGGTCGAATCGTTGATAAGTTCTGTTTATTAATATATTTTTGTCTTAATGATGTTAGTAGGTATTTTTTTTCTTGTTGCTTTAAAGGCTCAATCCTTTTTTTGTTTGGAATTTTCCACCAATTAATTAATAAAATAAGTCGTTGAAATGTCATGAAGGGTCTTAGGTTCATTAAGTCGTATAGAATGTACTCTTCCTTAGCTAACGGTTGTGCGGGCTTGTGTTTTGGCTGGAATCAAGTTTAACTGCCAGGTTCCCCATATCATTGGCTGTTAACAGATCGGAAGGGGTTACTTCTGGTCTAGTGGTTAGCATAACCATGTACTATTCCCGAAATCGCGGGATAGCAGCCCTGCAGTTAGCATTACAAATGTTTAAAGGGAGTAAAAAACACAACAAACTTAGTTATAACATAGTTGGAATGGGACATAAAATGGTGATACCAAGATTGCGCGGTGTCAGGTACTTGTTAAAGATCCTATTTATACCTGTTTTGTAACATTCGTGACTGCTACTATCATCAATATCAGCATCGTCCTATTAGCAATAACCATAGAGGCCTTAAAAGAAAGACGCTAACAATCAGATCAGTAAGCATAATGAAGGGTTGTTAATCAATTGGTAGAATACTATAGTAGGAGGGAGTCCGATCATTATTTTGGCGATTTTCCGCACAGCAAGTAAAAGTATATACACAAAAATGCCTACAAGGGAAGAAATATGACGGTTCCTCTTAGGGATGTAAAGAATGCGCCGACCGGAAGGACAGGGACATCTCCGAAAAAGGGGCATAAATACGCCCTAAGTGACAGGGCAATTTATCCCAAGGCACCCCAACATCCTGACGTGTGACCCTAGTTAGGCCATCCAAGAGCCCTTAATGAGATCCCGACTTGGAGGCACACTGCCTATTAGTTCTCTCTATCTATAGCCCTCCACGGCTCAGCGATGGAGTTTTAGTTGCCTAGTGATAGCTCCTTACTGGCGTTACACTTTTTGTATAGTCCCGCTATTTACAGCGTCCCGGTGGGACGGGGGTCCCGTGGGAGGAGTCTTGCTAGAGGGTAATTTATCGCCTTAAAAATAGCTCGGAAGCAAAGTTAGGGCTCTCTTAGGGTATACATTAGCGTCATTAAAGATGCAGAATGATTTCAATTATATTAATGAGTGGGTGTTCGTACGTAGTATAGCTACAATCGATCTTAAACAATTATAACTGATATGTGTATGCGTATAGATAATTATAAGGGTGCAATATGTTAACTTGTTAAATACCGAAGAACATACGCTCTGGTGAATAATTGGTTAAGTCGATTTTTTGCAGATAGAGTTAACTGTATTGAGTTCAGCAAAATCGTGTCACTCTCTCTGTTTTTACTTGAAATGGAACTTTAATACAAGCATAACTTATTTTTAAGCCAAGGCCTGACTTAGCTCCTCATTTATTACGAAAATACGACTATTCCGCTTCCCTAAGTACAACGAACTGATTTTGCAGAAAATTCGACTTATTCATTCATTCGAATGAATTCATTCATTCACTTATTCACAGGGGCTAGAGATATATTTCAGATATTTAAAAAAAAAAAAAAAATGTAACTCTACATCAATAAGTCTCTACGGTCTTAGGTTCATTACATAGCAGAGACTGTATTGCTTCTAAGCCAACGGTTGTGAAAGGAAGTTATTTGACCACACACAGCTTCCAGGTTGTTCTCCATTAAGGAGGTCCACTCAATAAAGGCTGGGTGAGTCCCAGAGCGTCTGTAGATTTCACTTGTTTGATTTATGGCTGTTTACTAGATAAAGAAATCGTCTTACACAGTGGGATTCGTAAGCGGGACCTTCATCACAGGAACTCAGCGCTCTGAGGTACACCGTTATTATTTGAGTTTTAAAATAGAATTATATCATTTAAAGCTTTTTTTTTTACGTCCCTATAAAAGTAAAAATAGGCCGTGACGTTAAAAACTGAAAAAAAATCCTTCGAATCTGGTAGTTTGTTAACGATTCCACTAAACTCACCTTTTCCAAGTTTTATTGCCTATTTTTATCCCTTTGAATTCTTTTAGGATAACATTCTCTCCTGTTCAAATTCGAGTGGTTTCGATATAATTTTTCAATATAAGACACAAAAAACTTAGGAATTATTTTCATATGATAAATTTATATTTTATTTCTAATTATTTAAGAATAATAAAGCCAATTGCGAAAGATGACGGAATATTATTTTCCAATGACAAAAATATTAGTATATGATTTCTTATTAACAGTCAACGTTTAATCAGGGAAGACACAAATAAAGGAGCTATATAACATTACATACTCGTACATTAACCATTAACAGAAAATTACCTTATCGTTTTCCATAAAAAATATTATTTTAACATTGTAAACATGGAATATGTAAATATCCATCCTCACTTCTAAGATAAACAAACATTAATGATCATTGATGTCTATGATATTTTTAATTTTGATATTGTGTTCCGATTAAATTTACATTGTGTGACAAGAAAGACTGACATTATTACAGTTACAGTTTGATGATGTGGTTTGTGTATATATCGGTTATACTGACTCTCGGTTATACTCGGTTATACCGATGTATATATCGGTTAGATTGTGGAATAATGGGTATAAATTGCAAGGGAGAAGTTAACGTAATTTATTATTTTCATCGACTACATCCTGATAACTTATTTATTCGTCTATTTATGGAGTCAATATAAATAATAAATTTGCATTGACTGTATCCTTACTATCATTCCACCTATAAGGGATTTTCGGGAAAAAAACGTATATTTCATTCACTGATAGACAAAGGGTATTTTACACTTCAATTATGTTGGATTGTTTCATAGTGATGTACTATCACTTTTTGGTTAGTATATTCAACGAATTGATGTGTATTATTCCTTTCGGTATGTGCTGAAGTTTTATTGTCTTTTTCTGTACTTACGATACTTGACTTGACTGTTCAATTATTTACTTGCGATTGGGATACTTGAAGATTTGTTTTGAAATCCTCTTCTAATTACATTTTGTTCTAAGTTACTGTTCTAAATAAGAAATAATATTATGGTATCTCAGTAGGCAGAATTTTTGTGTCAAAATTTCTGGCTTCAAATCCAGCTGTGGCAGCAAAATTTATTCTGTTTACTGCCACGGATTGACCATGTGTGATCTGGAAACCCTTCTAGTGCTCACCCAGCAAAATGGTTACACTTAATTGCAGGTAAAACATAACGGTTGAGCGTGGCCTCGAACAAATCACATCCCTGCCCAACCCTTATCCTAGAAATAATACAGATTCCATTATGTATTGAACCCAAAACCCTTCATAGGTTGCTGTGGTACAGGTTTTTTTTTTAATTTATTCTTGAGGCTATGGTTCTATACATACTTGGTCCTCTTTTGCAGCTATTTCACAATTTAGATTTGTATTCTTCAGTCGTCTTCTTAAGCAGTAAGACCTTTCATCTGGTATTGCAGGCGTTTAAATAAATAAATCTCTGATTCAATACTATACTAGTTCCAAGAGTATTGTTGAGAGTTTTAATAATAATAAGTAAAGGGAATGCCGATGCCTTCAATATTTGCTTACAAGCTTACGGACGACTTACTCAAACCCAAATTCGCCAGATGACTCTTAACGCAATCCCCCACGTAAAACTAGGTTTACCTACCCCTCAGACGCTTTCCATTCGGCACAGCCCTTATTAACTCTGCCCAGAAACTTTTCAATCCCATTATAATCTTCGTGACGTTTAATAATAAATATTTAATTTAATAGGTACCTATTGTAAAGGAGGAAGTAGCTTAGTGCCTAGTTTGCTTGGCTATTGTAATGTTGATCTCAGTGTGGCCCATAACTTATTTATTTCGTTAATTGCTGCGAATCAACGTTATAGGATCAGATGACTCTCCTAAAGCTTACCCTACCTCTATAAAGTGGGAGATAAAATCCAAATCACCTCCTTGCTCAACCGTTGGCTTGAAAACAGTACGGTACCGAACATAAAACCAAACACCCTTCATGAATTTTATTGGTCCTTTTTTTTTCATTAAGGCACTATACCTATCCTGCTTTTCCGCTTCTCCTACATCAGGTCATAACTAGCCACTGGTAAGTTGCCGCCTTGGAGGCCGGTGGAATATCGCGTGGCTAGACGGGAAAGAGTAAGTAAATAAGTGAAGCTCAGTGTTCGGAAGAGAGGGCTTTGCGCCTCCACTCGTTCGTTAAGCCTGTTGGGTGAGAGCCCACAGCCCGCCCGCTTTATAGAAGCTCTTCTTACACGTTCGTAGTCCTCGTTCAATTAGGATACTCAGTTTGCGGTTGCGGTGTAATCCTTTGACCCGCTGTTATGTTAGCTCTTGATGCTAAACCGGGAGTGGTAATAATGAATGGAATCCCTTTCTATTGCTGTAACGGATGATGATTCCTTTAAGTATGATTCGCATTATAAATAATTGAGATGATATAGTTTTTGTGCTGGTTGGTCATCTGTTCCATAATTCCATACTTAGCAGCGTGCGGAAAACTATGTTCCTCTTTAATTTGTCATAGTGGATGGTGGCATATCAGAAACTGGAAATGAATTTCAGATATTCTATAATACCATTAGATAATATCGTCACTGCCATGGCATGTGCATCATTGTTTGCATAATACGAAACACTGAAATTTAATAGAGACCTATATTTTTAAAATAAATGAAATAAGGTTTGTTAGATAGATAATTTTATACCATTAATGAATGAATATAATGTTACGGGCTACTGGGTATTAAAATGAATTAAACAATTCCTTAATCAAAGAAACTAATATTTATTAACAAAATGATAAAAAGGATACAATTAAACTATTAACAATTAAATTATTGAACTAATATAAATTTATAATAACAATATTCTAAATATTATCATCTAGGCCTAACTCCTATTTAATTAATAATATAAGATATTACTAATTCTAGATAGCTTAACTAGTTACAATAGTTTCTATGAATATTATAAAATTACACTACAATTTATAACTAATAATTAACACTTACAGTTCACTAGTCCACCGACCGTAAGATTCTTCAAGTATCACAAACTGACACACAGTAACAAACAGAAACAATTTATTTCACTCGCGAGACTGTTACAGTTCACTGATACACTTATTACACTGGCCGGTTCAACACTGACTAGTTTATCACACTGACACTCACTTATTACACTTATCACTGATCTTCACTGGTCTACTCTCAGGCTAAGACTGACTGACTCGAGGTGACGGAAGTCTTTTTATAGAGGTAAGGCCGAACATTCCAGAACTCGAAGGGGCCAGATAATTCTGGAATATTCTTAATCCTTTGCCGACAAAAGAAGACGATCTAGAACCGTCCTAATCCTATTTAAACGTCTCCCGCTGACGGAGTTAAGCCGCTAATCCCCCGCTTCCGCCTTCCTGCCGGCGCCCGTAACACTGCCCCCTCCTTAAAAGTGCTCTGCCCCAGAGCAAGTCCGGAGAAATCGGGCATTTATGAGCTTCTACTGATGGAGACGCACCTTCTTTCCAGGGGTTGAACGTGCACGCCAATATGGCAATTCCAGAGTTGGCGAATGTCTGTTCGATCATGTCCCTGACAATCTTCCACTCCAAGCCGTCGTATCCACAGCCCAACTTCGGAATAGCGAGCTTAGTGACCCGCAGTCTCAGAAGCTTACTCCGAAGGTCATCGAGGCTTCGCCGCAGTGCGTCATATGTCGGCTTCTGATCAGAGGCACGCTTGGTAACCAAGTAAAACAGGTGTCGTCCTTCGTGCGGCTGGTGGAGTGCCTTCCCGACACTTGGTCCTTGGCGTTCCAGCTCCTCAGTTCCGCCGAACTTCTTCCTGAAGACCGTTGCAATCCCTCGAGAAGTCCTGAGATCTTCGGCAACGCAATGGGCCAGAGAATACTCCACTGGTAACGAGAAGATATCTCTGTAGATTACCTGAGTTACTCCACGGGTCCCTGGTACTTTCGTATGAGCAACTGAGTTATTTGTCTTGACGTTGTTTAGGTACCTGACCTGCTGGTCTTCTTTCGGGCCGTGGTCTCCTTTGTACGGGGCCAGTCTATTGAAATGGACTACCTTGGGTTTTCCTTTCGGCTGCTTCCTGATCCTATATATGACGTCATTGATCCTCTTGACGATCTCATACGGGCCGTCCCAGGAGTTCTGAAGTTTAGGTGAGTAGCCTCGCCTTCTTCGAGGATCATGTAGCCAGACCAAGTCTCCAGGTTGGTAGCCACCCTTCTCAGCCCTGAGGTCGTAACGCTCCTTCATTCTGTCACTGGCTCCCTGGATGTTTGTGCGAACCTTCTCGTGGATATTATCCATTCGCTTCCGTAGATCCGTGACGTACTCCTCTCCGGCAATTTCCTCGTCAGGCTTGAAACCGAATTTCAGATCACAAGGCAACCGAAGTTCTCTGCCGAATACCACATTTGCGGGAGTCTGCCCCGTTGCCTCACTGACTGAACTGCGGTAGGCCAGCAGGAACAGGTGAAGATACTGGTCCCAGTCTCGCTGATGGTCGGAGACTACTTTGGACAAATATCGGCCCATAGTCCTGTTCATGCGCTCCACCATGCCATCGGATTGAGGGTGAAGAGGTGTCGTCCTGGTCTTCCGTATTCCCAGTGCTTCGCACATCCCGGAGAAGACTGCAGACTCGAAGTTTCGTCCCTGGTCAGAGTGAAGTTCCATGGGTACTCCAAACCTACTGACGAGCTGCTTCACCAGTACGTCCGCAACCGTGACTGCCTCCTGATTCGGAAGGGCGTAAGCTTCCACCCACTTGGAAAAGTAGTCCATGGCCACGAGAATATACCGGTTACCTTCATCCGTCACAGGGAAAGGGCCAGCGATGTCGATTGCTATTCTCTCAAACGGTGCTCCCACGTTGTACTTCCTCATTGGGGCCTTCTTTCTTCTTATGGGTCCGTTAGAAGCCGCACAAGTCGCACAACGCCTGCACCAGTCCAACACATCGTCCTTGAGATTCGCCCAGTAAAAGCGTTCACGTACCTTTTCCAATGTACGGTGAACTCCAAGGTGGCCGCCAGATACTCCGTCATGAAGTTCCCTGAGTACTTCGGGCACTTTACTCTTTGGAACGATGAGCTGAAGTCTGCGCTGATCTCCTTCCGTGTTCTCCAATGCCCGTTTCAGCAGCCCGTTGTCCACTAGAATGGAGTCCCATTGGGCCCAGTAAGTCTTTACATTCTTCGACATTGGAGCAACATCCTGCCAGGTTGGTCTTCCTTGCCCTGATAGTTTCCACTGCTTCATTTGTTTCAAGTCCGGGTCCCTGTCCTGCTCCTTTGACACCTCTGCATCCTGCCAACTGTCCATGACCACCGTTGTCCTCAACACTGCTGCCTGCTTCTCTTCTTGTCGAGAACAATGCCCGCATTTTTCGTCACAAGGTCTCCTAGAGAGCGCATCCGCATTTCTGTGACTCGTTCCAGCGCGATGAGCAGATTCAAAGTCATATTCTTGAAGGCGCTCTATCCACCTCGCCACTTGTCCTTCTGGTGACTTGAATCGTAGCAGCCACATTAGAGCCGCGTGGTCCGTTCTCAGGAGGAATCTTCTGCCGTATAGATATTTGTGAAAATGCTCTATAGATTTCACCACTGCCAGAAGCTCCTTCCTTGTGACACAGTAGTTGCGTTCCGGAGCTGAGAGCGCTTTACTGAAATATCCAATGACCCTTTCTTCTCCATCTTGGAGCTGAGAGAGGACGCTTCCAATAGCGGTGTTGCTAGCGTCTGTGTCAAGTATGAACTTGCCCTCGGGACGTGGATAGCTCAGAATAGGAGCACTACTCAACTTTTTCTTCAACTCTTCAAAGGATGCCTGACATTCGTGATCCCAAAGAAAAGTCCGTTTTTCCTCGGTGAGCCTGGTAAGAGGTTTTGCAATGTTCGCAAATCCTTTCACGTACCTCCTGTAGTAGGTGCAGAGGCCGAGAAAACTTCTTACTTGGTGCTTATCTCGAGGTACTGGCCAGTCGGTGATCGCTGCAATCTTCTCTGGGTCAACGGCAACTCCATTGTCCGACACAACATGCCCCAGATAGTTGACTTGCCTTCGGAAGAGATGACACTTCTTCGGGTTCAGTTTAAGGTTCGCTGCACGCAGTCGTTCGAAGACCTTCTCCAGATTCTTCAGATGGTGAGCGAAGGACTTTCCCAGCACAATGATGTCATCTAAGTATACCAGGCAAATTTCCCAAGAGAGACCTCTTAGCACGCTCTCCATCAGTCTCTCAAATGTTGCAGGAGCATTGCAAAGCCCGAATGGCATCACTGTAAATTGCCAGAGTCCAGTCCCAATCGAGAACGCTGTCTTTTCTTTATCTTCAGGTTTCAATCCAACCTGCCAATATCCACTGCGGAGATCCAAGGTAGAGAAAAGTTCACACCCCTCTAGGGTGTCCAGCGTATCATCAATCCTGGGGAGCGGATAACTGTCTTTCTTGGTGACGTTGTTCAGAAGGCGGTAGTCTACGCAGAATCTCGTCGTGCCGTCCTTCTTCTTCACCAATACAACAGGAGACATCCAGGGGCTACTCGAAGGCTCAATGACACCATCAGTCGCCATATCCTTGATGATCTTCTCGGCGTCCTCCCGTTTGGCTAACGGCAGCCTCCTCGGGACCTGTCGGATGGGCTTAGCATCCCCGGTGTCAATCCTGTGCTGGACGATATCCGTTCTACCCCGTGGCCCTGGGCTGATCTCGAAAACGTCCTGCCATCGGGTAATCATCTTCTTCACTTCCTCGCTCTGTTCAGGCGAGAGTTCCCGGCATGATTCGTCCACAAATCCTGTTAGTTCTGCCGGCAATCTTCGCAGCTCGGTGGGTTGAGGTTGCAGCTGACGTACCACTGAGGTAGCGGTTGTACATTCCCCTACCGGTGTTCCTTTGTTCAGCGTTACTGGGAAGCTGTTCAGGTTCATTAGCCGAATCGGAGTGGTGCGTCCGACCTTGATGAGAGACCTAGCCACCAGTACGCCGCGTCCGATATCCTGTTCTTCTTGTTTTCCAGGTTCAAGAAGCACACATTGACCCTCAGGTAGATGTCCTTCGACCGTCCCCTGTGTTATGATTTGGCTCCGAGAAGGTAAAGTGGTGTCTTCTAGTAAGCGCACTCGTGCGTAGATATCCTTTCCCTGCCGGAGGATGACTTCTTCGTCTCCCAGCGTCATCACACCTCTTGCCATATCCAGCTTGATCCCGCATGTGATCATCAAGTCCGTGCCCAATATGACATCTTCATCAATATCTGCCACGAGAGCGCGGTGCTTCAGATGTTGACCCCCGATGATGAAGTAGGCAACTGTCTCCCCGTAGACCTTGGCTAGCTCACCTGTGGCAGTCCGTAATGTCCAAATCGTTGGCAACATCTTCTCAGCAGGAACTGTCTTTGAGCTCAAGATTGTCTTGGTTGCGCCGGTATCCAGTAGCAGACTTCGCAGCTGCCCGTTCACCTTCCCATCAACGTAGAAGCTGTTCGTTCTGCTCCCTAAAGACGCAACTCTACTGGTCTTCCTCGGGCCTCTGACGTAGCGGGTTGATAGTTGTTCCTCCCTATCAACCCTACTTCGTTCCTGTGGCTTTTCTTGCTTCTTGGATGGACACTTGCTTCTAGGGTGTCCAATTTGGCCGCAGCTCCAACAGCGTATCTCTTTCTTACGGGTCCTGAGGGCCTCCAAAACCTTTGTCACTATGTCTTCGACGCTAGGGATCACATTAGGCTCTGCTTCTGCTGCTCGAACACGTGCATGGCCCCGTACTGACTGCCTGACAGCCTCGAACTCCATGGCCTGAGATAATGCGTCTCCCAAAGTCTTTGGCCGGGCGAGCTTCACTGCTTGTTGCGTCTCAGGGTCCCGAAGTCCATCCAGGAATTTGTCGACAGCCAGGCTCTCGTAGACATCATCGGTGACCGATGGGTAAGCATTCCTCACCAGCCGTGCAATGTCTGCTTCAAATTCCTGTAGAGTCTCGTTGGTCTTCTGGATCCTGCTTCTCAGCTGTGAGCGATATAGCTGGTCCATGTGGCGGTGGCCGAAACGCATCTCCAGTCTTCTAACCAGCTCCCCGTAGTTAGACCGCTCCGACAGTGGCATCCCCTGCAGTACTCCCAAGGCGTCTCCCCGCAAGGCCAGGCACAAAGCTGAAGCTTGGGTCTCTTTCGACCACCGGTGGATCGAAGCCGCAGTCTCGAAGAGAGTCATGTAGTCCTCCCACGGCGTCTTTCCGTCGAACACTGGAATGGTGTTGTGAGTTGGTGGCGTCCCTGAATTGGCGGGCATATTGGTTTTATGAAGGCTGCCC
This sequence comes from Arma custos, assembly GCA_037127475.1. NCBI lineage: Eukaryota > Metazoa > Arthropoda > Insecta > Hemiptera > Pentatomidae > Arma > Arma custos. The sequence continues at coordinate 85,175,907 of CM073763.1, read as the reverse complement.
TCGGAGGAAAGGTCAGTGTCGTTCTTCGGTGGGTTGCTCATACGTCCCTCGAGAGCCTCGACTCTTAGCCTAAGTTCGTCTTTAATTGAGTTCAGTTCTTCCCCTAACCTGGATTCTACATTAGCCACTTTATTATTTACATCGGCTAACTTATTACCAAAATTAGCTACTTCATTATTTACATCGGCTAACTTATTATCTACATTAGCTAACTTATTCTCAACATTTTCCATTAACTTATTCTCTAATATGCCTAACTTAGACTCTAATGTATCCAATAAATCACTTTTCACAGTACCTAATTCATTCTGTACATTACCTAGTTTATTTTCTACATTGCTTAACTCACTACCTAGCTTATTTTCTACATTTCTTAACTCATTTTTAAAAGTTGCAGACAACTTGCTTAAATCGGTTTCAAACAGAACGTCATCTGGATTTTCCCCTAAATCTACAAAAAATTGACGCAAGCGCTGTTGCAACACACTTTTAGTTCCGGAACAATCAAGATCACGTTCCTCCAATTCACGTTTCAAATCCGCAACTTTTAAATCAATTAACTTAACACTTTTAGAAGCCATTCTTCATACAGTAGCCCAATAATTACAAAATATAAGACCAAATGCAAAATAATAGCAATTACACAAGATCCCACTTCTGACACCAATTTGTTACGGGCTACTGGGTATTAAAATGAATTAAACAATCCCTCAATTAAAGATACTAATATTTATTAACAAAATGATAAAAAGGATACAATTAAACTATTAACAATTAAATTATTGAACTAATATAAATTTATAATAACAATATTCTAAATATTATCATCTAGGCCTAACTCCTATTTAATTAATAATATAAGATATTACTAATTCTAGATAGCTTAACTAGTTACAATAGTTTCTATGAATATTATAAAATTACACTACAATTTATAACTAATAATTAACACTTACAGTTCACTAGTCCACCGACCGTAAGATTCTTCAAGTATCACAAACTGACACACAGTAACAAACAGAAACAATTTATTTCACTCGCGAGACTGTTACAGTTCACTGATACACTTATTACACTGGCCGGTTCAACACTGACTAGTTTATCACACTGACACTCACTTATTACACTTATCACTGATCTTCACTGGTCTACTCTCAGGCTAAGACTGACTGACTCGAGGTGACGGAAGTCTTTTTATAGAGGTAAGGCCGAACATTCCAGAACTCGAAGGGGCCAGATAATTCTGGAATATTCTTAATCCTTTGCCGACAAAAGAAGACGATCTAGAACCGTCCTAATCCTATTTAAACGTCTCCCGCTGACGGAGTTAAGCCGCTAATCCCCCGCTTCCGCCTTCCTGCCGGCGCCCGTAACAATAATTTCGGTCATTTGACTTCCGCGGTTTGCGCGTGAATTTCGGGTTCTGGGTGTCTATTTGTCACAACACTCTCGCATCAGTTGCGGCCGTATTTCGCTGATAACTTGCCGAATGTTGTATTTGAAATGTTTGATCATTTCTGGTTTACCTGCTTAGATAAGTGGCTTGACATACGCTCTAAGAAAATAATCTAATGGGGTTAGATCGCACGATCTTGATGGGCACTCAACAGGACCATTACGCGGCTCCGTCCTGCTTGAACAACATCTCAACAAGTATGTAAACCATGATCCTAACATAAAATCTCCCACTCATTGGACTCTTAAATTGCGGAAAATGACGTTGAAATGTTGGACTTTGATCTTTCTCAATAATAAATTGCATAGCGCCTATCGTTTGTTCGTTGTCTAATGGGAAGCGTTTTATCATTTGGAGTATACGTGATGCGAAAATAACCCACAATTAATCGAATCAGCCAATCTTATGACATTAAAATTGAAGCAGTGGACGATGAGTTTTTTTAACTGAATCTTTATTTTAAAAAAAAAATCGCAAGCGGTCCTCTGGCACGATTTAATTCCTGATAAAATGGCAAAGCCAACTAACTACAAAGCAACTGTCAAATTGGCTTTCGAATTAGACAGTGCTACCAATTCAAAGGTGTGAAGTTCTAAAAAAAAATCCTTTACATTAGTAAAAACATTTATCTGTTTTATATGTAATTTTTAAAACATTTAAATAATTAATGTTTCACCAGCCGTCATAGCCGATCAATTATGTTTCTTTTAACTCCCACTTGACTGATTATCTCCTTATTCATTAATTATTCGCACTATAATTAATCATAGTGAGAATAAATAACAATTACCGATAGAAATCTGATGTATCGAGCTATTAGTGAGTTTCCTCATCAAGTATTGAAGAATAAGTGATAGCCGACGCTACTATACCATGGTACCACTATAGAGAAGGCCTCCTGAAATATTGCCTCGTCCTATGATGGATAACCCGAGAAGGAACAATGGAGGAACGTTGGAGGAACAATCGAGGAACAGTAGCCCGTGCCCTGACTCAGTCCTTCCTGATCAATTATGTATGATGGCCGGTTTTTTCTTCTGCAGGGGAGTGCCCGTCCTGCTGTCCTGGGGGACTGAGTCGGATCGTCCATTCCTTGCTAAGCACCACCTGCCACTTGCTGGACTTAAGATTCTGTCTTAAGCTCCATTAGTTTTCTGATCACGGTTCGTTTCCCTTGTCGAAAACGTTACAGAATGCATGAGATTTAAAAAAAAAAAATTAACAGATATGTTAATAGGTTTATAATTGGAAAGTTAAAATTACTCACACCATCATGTTTAATTATTTAAACCAATTAAATTAACAAAAATATGAACGTAAATAAACAAAATATAATTGGTTAAAAAAAATTGTTGTTAACAATAATAATGACTTAACGAGAAAAATAGTTGCTAGAAATATTTTATATAGCATATGCATTACGATTATAAAATAAATAATTTATAAAATACTTAGTTGTTTGTTGACAGTCTTGGAGTGAGGTTGCTGCCTCTGTTTGGCTGTTGGCGTGAGATGTGCTTCACTTTGTCTCTCTGATTTGTGTCCTGATGATGCGGGACGAAACGTCGATTGGTCTTTTTTTGTTCCAGTAATTTGGAGACTCAACGCTTTGGTTTTGGTCTTTTCCTATTCCACCCTATTTATAATTTATGCCTCTTTTTGCTCACTTTTATTTATTTAAACTGCTCCCTTTGGTTTGCCTCATGCATGCTTTTTAAGTAAGTAAATCATCAGTATTATCACATGGCGCTATGCTCCATGGAGGACCTTGGCCTCCTTGACAATTTTCCCTCACTTTGAACGATCTTCTGCTGCTCTTCTCCATGTCATTACCCTCAGGAGCCTAAAGTCTGCCTCTACATAGTCCCGCCATCGCATTCTATGTCTGGCCCTCTCTACTTTTAATCTGGACGTACCTCCTGGGATCAGCTTTGCCTCAACCATCTTAATCTTGGTTTTTCAATACAAGAAACTATATCAGGTCCTTGAGTTCTTGATTCTTTTCTATGCGGAAAAGATTTCCTTCCTTGGTTGGGCCATCCGCTATATAAAAACATTTAATTAACGTCTGATAGTACTTCTTGTCTAATACAGCTCTTGAAGGATGAAATACTTATTGTTCATGAAAATTACTTATTGGTCTAATATAAATAATAAAATACAAAGGAAAAAATCTAACAAGGATTTTAAAAAACAGAAATAATTAATATATTATTGTTATCAATAGTCAATTATTTACTTATATATAGAACTTAACAATCAAATGTAATTTTTTTTTATTTTTAGGAAGTTATTTCGATACAGATTGCCATACATATCTGTTGGAATAAATTTAAAAAATATTATTTTTCTCATGTGAATAGTTTTTAAACTTCATGAATGCTTAATACATGAATGCTTAGTATAAAATAAAAAAAGTAAACAGACGAATTTTTGTTCGGGACCTAGCAAACAGAAAAGGAGTAATATTTCTGTGCTATGATATGTTTATAATCTTCATGAAGTCATCTCAAATTTTCTTTAGTTTTATTCCTCGGAGTATATATGTCAACTAATATATATATATATATATATATCTGGTATGTATATTTGTAAGTTAAGTCAAATCATAGCTTTATACACACACACTCACACACACATACCTACACTGTTCGGCAGAGCGTTCATGAAGGAGGGTCACCTAGGGGATAGTGCCCCTAAGGTTTATTTAATGTAGGGTGAAGACAAAGGATATCGATCGTGGAGCCCTATAACCCCATAAACATTAATATTAATGTTGCCGCCCGGTGTTAACTCTCTATAGGGCCTTTATACAACCGGTAATCCGGGATCATAGCCCTAAAGGACTTTTAGCCCCTCCTTATTGATTTATCGTCCTGTCGTCTTCTGAGGCTGTCTAGTTATGTTTTATTCCGGGAGTGTCTTAATAGAAATGTAACCGAGGAGCTTTGGGGTCAAAGTTATCGGGCTGTTATGGCTCAATGGATATAAAATAAAAAAGAAATCAGTCACGTAACTGAACGACTTCTGAGATTTTTGAGAAGTTAGAAGGATTCCTCTTAGAAAAAAAAATTCCAGTAAGATGATATCGTTGAAATAAATGTCGATATCGAATATAAAAAAACAAAAATTTTTTTTTTCTATTTATAGAGTTTGCTTTAGAATTGATAATTGATATAATAATGTATTGAAATTATCAGGAAGTGCAATAAAAAAATACACATAATAAGAAAATTTTATTTTATTGTACCATCGTCTTTAGGGCTGCCTGGGGGGAGGAGGGGTGGAGGGAGGCGATGTGAGTCCAAACTCGAATTTCAACTAGTAAAATTTCAAATAGTAATTCATACAGCCATCTATAAGGTACTAAAATAATGAATAATGTCATAGCCAAAATACGGTTTGATTTTGAATGAACCTGGAAACGGTTTTTTCACTCTCCTAAAACTGAAATAGTAGGACCAATAATTAATTTAATTTAATGTAGGTATATATCTTTTGTAAAAAAATTAAATAATTTTTACGTAACATATGTTAAACCTGGTTTCTAAAGAACTTTTCTATAATTTGACTCAACTTATCATTGGAATCTAATAAATAATACCAATTCAATGATAATAATTACATATAATTAATATCTTAAAAATAAAAAATAAATTAAAATGCTAATATATTTTTTTAAATCCTCATAATTAAATTTTGTTGAAAAATCTTAAGCTGTGTTTTTGAACATCAGGTAAAGTAAAAAAATATATCTATTCTGGATATAATTTCTACCACATTATATTATCTTTATTGATATTAATTTAATATACCTTATTCTAATTAAATTCAAACCTTATGCTTATCGACAGTTTCATCTGAGAGCCGTCCATCTTGTAATATAATTTATTACCTTGGTCGCCATCACGATTCCAGTTTACATTAGAGCATATATGAGCGATTTATGGCTCCACCTGCGGAATACGTATTAGTATATATATGCATTCCACTAAATTTATGCAATATATATATATGTGTGTGTGTAATGCCTATAATTGAAAACTGCAAGGAACAAAACAGTTCTACCAACAATCCAATAAAATATAACACGTTTTAAATTTACTGGAAACCGCCCAGTTTGTGAGAAATCTCCCTCCCCCCTTTTTTTTTACAATCTCAATAATATACGCTGTTTTATAAAGTTGAAAAAAAAATTTCATAAATATAATTTTTTTTTTATAATCTAAGAATTTATAATACTAGCATTTATAAAAAGCATTTATAATAATACATTATAATAATGCATACATAATTTATAATAATGCAATCAGATCTGGAATAGAAAGTGCTCAAGTTTATTGACAATGGTTTTCTTCTTATGCTAGTAGCGTTATGGAGGAACTTTGAAACCGGCCCCCTCAAGCATCGGTACTTTTTATTCCCCTAACATTAGCCGGGACTTCCCGGGACTAAGTTTTATGTAGCCTAGATAATGAAAGTAATCCCATAATCCAGAAAGCCCTTTATTTACGCCCTTGGAGACAGCCAACGACAATAGAAGCCCAATATTTACAGACACTTACAAAAGAGTGGATTAGTGGACAAGCCAGCTCCATTAGTAGGCGATGTAGGGCAATAAACAATATGACTGTCTCTGAAGGGCTCTATGATATCGTGGGCGGCCGAAGGTCTGAACAGGCTTGAAGGAGATTAGATAAGAATTGTCTTCTGAAGATCTTTTGGTTGTTGTGTCAGAATGAAAATAAGCATTGCACCCATTAAAGTGGATATAAAATCTAATATATATTTATTTATTACGAATGGACCCAGGAGCATTTCAATCTCGGCTCTTCCATACTTCCATACTTTTAAGGGAATTAAGTACCGTACCTAAGATGCAGATTGTAGATAACGTGGGATATCGAATTAAGAAATACATACATTTTTCAAAACATCTTATTAAGTATTAGTAGATAGATAAGAAAATAGTAAAAAAGGAATTGGTTTTGATCGTAATTACATTTTTTCTTAATAAGCTAGATCAACAGTTAGAGTATACTCGTAATCATACATTAAATACATTTTAGGAATATATTTTAAATATAAATGTTATATTATAAAATTAACAAATGATAACTATAATTTGAAGCAGTCAATTTTTTATTTTTTAGAATATTTTTTATAGTAATTAATATTTATTACTGTCCCTGATACTCCATAAATGTTTTCATAGAGGTTAGTCGACTGTCGACAGAATTTTGGTCGTTATTTTTTATGTTATTGTTAATTATAATAACTGGATAATAGCAAAATGTAATGGACGCACCCCTATCGTACAAACAAAAATATTAATAAATAGCGAATGATGCTTGATGTGTTCTTTCAGTGATGATGTTTGCTCAGCTGGCACCGAAACTTGCAGGCCCCTGGGGAAATCTCTCTATGGTTCATATCTCACCTACCCGTGGCACTTGTGGTCGATATGGAAGACTCTGCTTCTGACTTCTGTCTTCTCTTGTGTTCAGGATCAGAATCTGAAATCGTGAAGAATATTTTATATAAACGTATTTAAAAATTATGGTTTATTATTGATTACATACAATAAACCTGGAAGTGACTAAATTTAATTAGTTGTGGTCAACAACTTTTTATATAATATTGGGATTTACCATTAAAGATATACCACATTAAGTAAATCGCATTGGACTTCATTTAAATCTATTTCTTTGTAACATGAGTAATAAAATTTCTATCAAAAAGGAATTATATTTATTATTTTTATATGGTAAAAGTTACTATACTATACGTCTGAAACAAGCAATACGTAACAAATAAAAATATTTTAAGAAAAGCTTGGAATTAATTTTATAACTGTATTTAGATATTTAAGTTCATGTAAATTATTTAAACGGTTAACAGCCTCGGATGAACCCTATGGGATCTACAAACACTCCTGGGACCCACCAGCCTCGAAGTGTGTACCCTTAATTTGGGAGAAACCCTGATAGTTGAGCGTGATCTTGAACAAATCACCTTCTTGCACAACCGTTGTCTCATAAACAGTACAGTCTCTACTACGTACTGTATTAAGTTCTCCATGGGCTGAAGTGGTGTAGGCTCTTTTTTATTATTTAATTATCCAGCAGCAATAAATTTCTAATTGTTTAAAATAGTTGACATTAATTATTTAAAAACTGCGTAATAGTTATTTTGATCAAGTCATTTGTATTTGAAATTAATTTATATTTTTTTTACGAAAGGGCAAATTATGTATAAGAATGCCATTGCCATTTTTGTGTATCGATAAACGACCAATATCTATTTCAGTAGCTCATTTGGTTTATAATTTTTAATGTGTATCATGGTGAGAGACTTGAAAAAAACATAATATTTATTTATATATATATATATTTGGGATAAAGGAATATGTTCACAAATGATTTTATTCAAAAAAGTCCTAATTCAAGAAACGTTATAGTTGTTAACACCGAATTCGCCTTGGTTTTTATGTTCTTTCCCGGAGGAAATAAATTAAATTTAATGTTGTTAAATTTTAAACAAGACCACATAATTTATACAAAGGACGAAATCAGGCATAATACACGAGACTCTCGGACTCCCGACGGTAACGGGCTTCATCACACGGAGGCATATCAAATTCTTTTATAGCCCCCAAAACTGCACGAACCCACTATTCAACGCACTTACACCGACAGGCCGACCTCAGCGCTGGCAAACACATGTACAGGCACTCAACATGGACTGAGTAAACTACTAACTCCAATCAGAAAGAACTAGTAAGCCCATCACTAGATTCCCCACTCCTTCCATCTAATTAATCTCAAGAAAATTCAATGTACAATCCTCTCTTAAAATGCACCTGGTGCAGTAAAAGAGATACTATGTATCATTATTAATATTAATATGTTATTTTTCAAAAATTAATAAAAACCAAAGGGGCTAAGAAAGAAAAAAAACATAATTCATATAGGCGGTTGATGAGGTCATAAGCTCAATGGAAAAATTATTTTGGCATATTGTGGTTACATTAATATAAGATATTAGACAGTATTTACTATTATAATACTGTATTATTTATAATATATGAATTACTGTATTTTTTTATCCTTATTATAATTATTGGCTACAGGAAAGAGATCTGAAATGAAATAGGAATTTCTTGTTATCGATGTTCACCTCAAAACGTATAATCTAAAAATCAAATTGAAAAAAGTTTGTACGCTGTTGAAAGTCCTTTATTCTTTTCCCATTCCAATTTTAGTGTTAGTATCCTAGTTCTTTTTACTTTAGTATATATTTTTTTAATTATTAGTGTTTGTGTTTGTTGATTAAAAAAGAGTAATCTAATGCTCTCTTTTAGTTATGATTTATAGTATAATAAATTCCAGGAAATGCTAGAGACGATTTTAAACACATACCAGGGCTAAGCTGGCTCAAGGAGCGTGGAGAATACATTATATTCCATACCCTGGGGACCTCGCATCCTAAGGTTGTAACAGGCTCTAGATTAGGGGAAATAAGCTAACGTACCCGAGGGCCGAATTATGTATATTTATTAGACAATTACAGAGTTAATAGGGAAGCGTCTCCATCAAGACTTCTATGATTAATAAGTACCGTATTACTTAAGGGCCAGAAGGCTCCAAGTCTGATGGTGGTTTAAAACTTTATTGCTTGAGAGAAGATAGGGTTTTCCAATGGATATGTGAAGAAGCTAAATATTATTTGATCCATTGTGCCATTTATTGGTGTCTAATGTATTTACTTACAAATTAAATCGTTTAAGGTATTATTAGAATATAAATAGTGAATAAATACTAGTTATTTTATTTCCAAAATCAATTAATGGGAGCTGTCTGTCTGTCTTCAGAAATTACTATTTAATTTTTCTGTAGGTCTTAAAAAAAAGTATTTTATTTTTATATAACTAAAATTTATTTTAGGATACTTTTTTAGGTTAGACTCCTTTTCTATTGTTGTGTTTATTTTTTCGTTACTTGCTCCCTACATTTCAAAGTTTCCTATGTTTTACATGTTTCGGGTTGCTTCGTTCTACGAAAATGGCGTCAAATATGTTAAATCAATTATATAAAAAGTTGCTGCAACATCCCAGTTATGTAAAAATAACTCGTAATTTCAGTTTTTACTACTTTCGATTTTCGCAGTATTCGCCCCTTACGTAAAAAATGGCCATTTAGTGAAACTTTTTTAGACTCATGGAATGCTGAAAAGTACATTTTCGATTTGAATTTTATCACGTTTTTAAGTTTGCAATGTACCTTAATATATAACTCATTCATAGGTAAGCAAACAAAAAATAACAATGGAAAGAACTTTAGTATGTATATAAATAATTAAACTGTTTATTATTTCAATCGTTTTTGTTTTTGTAATAGTCCAATTAATCTCCTACTAGATATTGTTTTTTTTATTGATTATTAGTATCGAAATTGGCCGCTGGATTTTCAGATCAAATATTAATTAAATAGCTTATAGCAAAAACGTGACAAGCATTAAATAGTTAATAAGTATTTTGTTCCAGACCCAATTTTTTTCTCTCAAAATATTAGTTTGTATATGTTTCATCATCTTACCATCTCGTGTGATGTAACAAAACTAACACAACAAAGAACTATTTAGGGTAACAAAGAACCGTTTTTCAGAAAATACTCATTAATTTTTTGCGCGTGGCTTGTCACTTTCTTGCTCCAAGCCTTCCAATTATGCCAGCCTTAATATTAATACATATTATACAAGACCCTGTTAATATCGAGGCCCAAAAAACTTTAATTGCCTGAAGAAAAAAAAATCGGAGACTTATGAGATGTTTCAGGATCATCTCAACAATTTTCCCTTCCTCCCTCTTGCATTAAAAAAGACGGTTTGTGTGTGCATTTTTATTTCAGAATATTTTCATTCTTTCAGTATATCTTTTTTTTTACCTATTTCTGTCCGAATTGGATTGTCTTACTTTTTACGGAAACCTTCTATTATTAACATAATTTTTAATTACTAGATTAACATTGTAAATTTATTTCTGTCTTTAATACATCTATCATTACCATTATTATTACTATACTATAAATATGACCAACAAATCTTAACCTTCTGTTTTTTTGTTTTTTTTTAATTTAAATTCTTATAATTCGCTTTAGTGCTTCTGAGTTCATATTGCTGAAATCTTTGTAATGATAATAAATTGTAATTTATAAAAATTTAATTTAATAATAAACTAAAATAAACATTTGATCCATATATCATCGTAAGGATTTTCTTTTCTGAAATCAATTTTTACTAGAAAAATATTGCAAACCTTCAGACCTGTATAGTGGTTTTTATTACTTTTTTGTTTTTAAGTCTTTTTTTGTTTATGTATTTTAACTATTAATTTATGTGGTTTAATCCTACAGTACTTTTTTTATTCTATAATATTCCGTAAGCTCATTGTGTTAAATTATTTATTTGGCATCAAATAATTGATTCTTCTTACATTGTTCTTTAAGATATCAAGTAATTATGTTGTTGTTTGTTCATTTAACGTCACTTTATGCTGCAATGGCTAATCGGATGATTCTACTGTGGGAGTCCTATATTTCGCCTATCTCGCATCAAGGTTGCCCCGCATCAAATGATGGTGAAATATCAGGATACATTTCAGCAAATTTAAACTTCTCTTTAAAGCTCGAAAAATGAAATTAGGACACACACGAGGTCTGTATGCTTTTGCATATATTAAGAACTTTGTATGCCTTTCCATAATGCGTATTATTCCGCAATTTTTAATCCTTGTGTATATGAAATCCATTTGTTATGAGCGCATGGGTGATCCTGCTTAAAGTATTTATTTTAATGTAATTATTTTTTTCTGATATTGAAAAAAGAGAGATATACAACTTTCTACGATCAAAGGCTGTTAGGATGTTTTTTTACATTCATAATATTTAAAAAATACATTTTATATTAATAATTTTTACCTGAATTTACGGTAGTATATTTTATTTATTTAATTTTATTATTTTTTTAATGTATATAAATATAAACATAACACAAACAAACATTAAACAGCAATGGAATGACAATCCGAAACGATAAGAATAAAGGCCGGACCCTTTTTCGATAACCTTTCAGGGCAACTCATTGTCGTACGGGACAATATAAAACAAATCAACGCAAATGAATGTTGTCTCTTTGGGGGAGCCAGGGGGGGGAGATAGAATGAGAGAGAGTGAGAGAGAAAGAGAGTGAAAGAACGAAGGGAGAGGTAGGGTGAGAAAAAAGGGTAGCCAGGGTCCCGAAAGGTCACAGTTTATCGATATATAAACAACAGAACAAATTTACTGTGAAAATGTATTGTTTGCTGGCGAATGGCCGGCTCTTGGTGATCTTTCAACAGTAGCTCCAATAAAGCAACTTTTTATGTGTAAAGGGATTTTTTTTTAATGGATATGATGTTGGTATATCTTTCCTCACAGGAAAAAGTTTGCGAATTGAATTAGTTCGATCATAGAGCTACCTCTTGAAATGTAATTATTCAAAAGGCTGAATAAATTAACAGAAGGCGTTTGGAGAAACGTTTATAGGTTGTTCAGTGTGTGAAACGCTGAGTTGTTGTGCTGAAGGTCTAAAATATGTTAACAGCCATAACTAGGCCGACGGGATCTATGGATTCTTCTAGGGTTCACCCAGACTTTATAATGTGGCTTGATTGGGAAAAAATCTGTCGGTTGATTGTGACCTTTGCCTAATCATTTTGCTGCAAAAACGTTTGTTTTGAAACTCATGGTAACTAAAACCTAAATTATTGAATGTAATAATGTTTTAGGTATTTAACAGCGCTGAATCACTAAAATATTTTATTTTTTCTCAATAATGATTGTTAGCATATTATATTTTAAAGTTATAGGTTTACACTAAAAATATCAGTCATTAATACATTCAGATGTTTCATCAGTATAATTATTTGCCGACGTTTTGCTGGCCAAACTGCAAGTTTCCTCAGGGCTTAATCTAAGACTGAAAAAGTTCTTCTCTACTTCGGTATTTATAGCTTCTGGGTCCGTGAGTAAAGCCTGTTCCTCCAGTAATCTGAGCCTGGCTGGGTTCCGACCGTGTGGACTCTGATTGGCTTGTCTTATCTTTCAGTTTTTTTGGTATCTTTTTGGCCATTGGTATGTCAAATATTGGCCTTGGCAATTTAAGAGAGTATCCTAATTATTATTTAAAATGAAAATTGTGGCAAGTCACTACATCACCTGGCGATTGAATGGGATTTGGGGCAAATCAACTCCTTTCACAGCCGTTGTTGTGGTAGTAATATAGAATCTATCATGTACTGAACTCAAAACCTTTCATGGATAATATTAAAAACAATTTTTTTTTTTTTTTATGATTTCAAGATTTTCGGAGACTTACTCATTTAATAAAAAAAATTGCATACTTTTTGTGCTTCTATAACAGTATAGATCCAAGTAGATCGAAGATCTAATCTACAAAAATATGGTATACAAATATTTTCGATAACAAAAATAAGTGTAAGCAGCTAAAATGGTAGTAGGATATTTTATACAGCCATACAGATTTTCTCATGAAATATTCCAAATACATTATGACATCCGGGATTATGGATAGCTTTATTCTCTCAATTTCAAACAATAAATAAATCTGAGAAATGTTTCATATTAATAAGCGGTACAATTATTGTCATTGGATTTTCATGAAACGTAGTGTTTATCAATATTGGATAATATGAGCTAAAGTAGGGCAGGTGTACGCCACGTGTTATCCACGTGACTTTAGCTTTAATGGATACGAGGCGGCCCGCTCTGAATATATTTAACAATTTATTATGAGGTCATAACTTTTTAAAGTCCATAATGATTTTTAAATTATAATTCTTTCTCATTAGTTGCTCTCACATAAAATCTGATAATGGCATAGAAAACTTTCTGATTTTTCTTTTGACATAAATATAGTGTATTGATATATTTTGTATGCAATTATACAAGTTTTAGCTGATACAGAATCAACAATTAGTAATAAGAAACTCGATAGTTTGGCTGCTGTATATAATATTATTCTATATAAGTATAACACTTAAATTATTTTGAATTGTATATATTTAAGTATATACATCAATAAAATAGAGTCAAAAACTCAAAAAGAAACACTAATATTTATAGTAATGCAATTGGAAAAACCGCAATGCAAAGCCTTATGTTTCAAAATCCTCCTGTAAAACCGGTAAGTGTGTGCTGTACTGGAGAATTTTGAAACATAAGGCTTTGCATTGGGGTTTTTCCAATTGCATTTTAATTTAAGTATATACTTTTTCTTTATTCTTAGAAATAAAGTTGTCTTAATTTAATTCCAGCTATTATTCTAAAAAGAACTTGTTTTGTTGGTTGGTATTGTTAGCACGTGGTGAAAAATATTCTTTTTCATGGTCTTACATTTTTTCTTTCTATTACGCACGATTCACGTGGTCATAAAAATAAAATAAAATTATGATTTGTTAAATTTTAAAAGATTCATTATTTGTGTTTTGATGGAAACTGAGCTATAATTCTATAGCTAATTTCTAATTATAATTATAATTGGAACTGAAGACATTTTTTAAAATTTTCTATAAATATCAATGTGTTCTTACAATAAATAGTTGGAACACTTTAACGAATACTTACTGATTGTTTATCGTTTATTACTATTATGACATTATTATCTTTAATAGCATATACGTTACTTATTATTTTTAAAACCATATCCATTATAATACCATTGATTATCCTAATGTGCCACCGCAATTTTATATCCTAAGGACACTGCAATTTTACAAATACTATTTCGCTCTCTGTATATTTATTTCTCTAATTAGTACCATTTTAAACATTATTATTTCTGTTGTGAAGATTAATATAATTTTTATGACACCTTGTCATGTTGAAGAAAATAATAATAAAAAATAAAAGGTTCAGTGCATGGCCATTTTATAGATGGCTATCTATCTCCGGCTCCTGCCAGATTACATAAAAATCTTGCAGGCAGCGGGATTCGTACCCAGGACCTTCAGCATGGCAACTCAGAACTCTACCACTGAGCCGCTGCGCTCCCCAAATAAATGCTTTGATAATTTTTAGAAACGATGATAAAATCAAGAAATTTACAGATTTCATTATTTTTGACTTGTTGGAAAATGAGCCAGAATAACGTTTTTTTTTTAATTTATTTTATATCAATAAGCTAACGCATTGGAAACACAAAGACTCAATAGTAAAGCGCAGAACGGCCGTTCCGAAGGTCCCAGGTTCATTTCCGGCTTTGGCAGATAATTTATTTAATGTGTTAAGAGCCCGGGATGGATCCTGCAGGATCTGAAGACCCTCCTAGGGCTCACCCAGCCTCTGTAAAATTGATACTCTTTATAGGGGGGAAACCTGGGGATTTAGCGTGACCTATGATTAATAATTTTCCTGCATGAAGTTTTGTCATAGACAGTACAGTATCTACCATGTACTGAGTCCAAGATCCTCGTGTGTTTTAGTGGTCCAGGTTGATATTAGCGGCATTAATAGTCGGAACCCTATAATCAATGTTTATACTGCAATCATTTCCATTATTATTATGCTAATTACATTCCACAATCATCTGGTTGGGGGAAAGAGCTAACCCTCAAATAACATAAATTCGGAATGTAAACATCTCTTTGTAGCGGACAGCGAACCCTCAAAGCCTGACCCCCCGAAGGGACTCCTCCGTGATCAGGCGTGTCCTCCGGGCTCAAGGCTATTGTCATTGTTCCTCAGACCAGAACTGACTTTGATGACTCATTTTATTCCACCTATGAATATTTATCAGGGCAATTTAACGGCTCGTTTGATCCCCTCCTCTTAGTGTACGCTAGGCAATAGATATATCACCACTAATACCTATCCGTCAGATTATATCATACTAAATCGTTTGTCTTAGCTGTCGGCGACCTGTGTGCCGATTAACGCTATCTCGTAAATCGTGATTGATTCCACTTAATGATGTTCAGGTCCTGTCATTTAATTTTACAGATTTCGGTTTACGTTAATTTTACACTTGTAAAACCTGTCATAGCTCCAACGGAGGTTGTAAAGTTAAATTTCAGTGTCTGTCTTGGTTACCTACTGAATATTAATTGTTAAAATATAAAAATAAACAAGTAAATGAAAAAACTTGTAAGGCTACAGCACATTAAGGGTCTCGGTTTCAGTACGCGGGAAAGAATGAACTGTTTATAGTACAAAGATTGTGCTGGAGGTGATTTGTTCTAGGTGAGACTGGATGAGGTTAACAGATAAATTATTAGATTAAATAAATTATCAGTCATGGCCGGATTTAAACCTTTGGCCTATTGTCCTAAGCCTATATACGAGTATATATACTATATGCTACCCCGCTCCCTATTGTTAAAATACGTCCCATAAACGGTTTCTGAATGCAAAATTTTTTTAGAAAGCATTTGATAAGAAGTCATAAATACAATTTCGTTTCATTCTCTTCTATTTAGAAGCATCTGTATATATTATAAAAAAAATTCCTCGGCCACGTTTGTTCGCGGTAAACTCAACAACTAGTTTTCACCAATAGATAAAGTGATTCACTAGGAAGCTTTAGGTATATCATTGTCGAGGTGTTTTGTAAATTGGGTGGGAATATCGATGGGTTTCACCAAAGACGCTGCTTAATTCCGTACAATTATCTAACGTGCAAGATAATAAATTCGTATATAAAGAAATACCTGGTTTTGTTTTTATTTTTATAATTTCTAAACAATTAAGTACATTAGCTGAGATGGGACGAAAGAAAATCAAGAATGAAGCCTAATCAATGATATTCGCGTGGTCCTTAGTGGCCTGGTAAAAAAAAAAAAAAAACATTATACATACAAATTATGTAGGCATAATATGGGTTATTACCCGAGCATAGTTGGGGTGGGTCTACTTTTAAATATAATAACAAATACAAATAAATAAATTACAAATAAGGTTTTTCTTTTCAATTTTGATTAATACGACTATTTTCAGAAAAAAAGGTATATTAATTGAAAGATATATGAGTAACAAAAATAATCTGTTACTACAACCCTTGGATGATTATGGGCACTGAACAAGGTAAACTGTTGATTGGACAACGACTGCACAGGGAGATGATTTCTCCAGGATAACGCTGAAACGCCATGTTTTTCCCTCCAACTTAAGGTACCCATTTTTTTAGCTGGGTGAGGTGAGCTACAGTAAGGGCTGTTAACAGCCACAGATCCCACGGGGTTCATCAGTAGCTGTTAACAAATTAAATGATTTATCAGCGATATTTTTTATGATTACTTGATCAGCTAATGTTACATTGATTGATTTTCAATTGACTCATAAGATAAAGGGGCAGGATTATAACCGTCTTAAAATTTTTAAAAACGATAGATTACCGTTGTTTCAAAAGATATTTTAAATAAAATCAATTCAATTGATTTTCATTAAATTTAAGTAAGCTCTGTATTTAGAACCAGGCTTCAAAAATATTTTAATAATTAACTGTGATTTTCATAATTTTTAAAAGTATAAAAATATAGATAGTTTTTGTAATAAATAAATGTAATAAATAAAATAAAGTTTTATTACTTGAATTTGACAATTTACAATTTTGTAACAATTACTTAATACATGTTGAAGTATAACAGTTTAAACTGCAAGTTGAATAACATAATGAATAAAAGCTGTAATATATTTATAACAGTAGGAAAAAGAAAAAAAAAATCTACACAAAATAGAAAAAAGTCTGAGAGTGAATAAACTGTTTTATTGCTTGTAGGTCTAAATCAAGTATCATGCCGGTTATTTTTGTGTACCTGGGGGATTCTCATACATAAGTTCTGTATTCATTCTATTTTTTTATAGTTGGAGTCACAGGTGTAGCTACATACAGGAGAGGCATATCTGAGGCACTTGTACATAGTGGGCTAAGTCGAATTTTGTGAATTTCAAGCTATCTACTTAGAATCGAAGTTTTTCTGAACATATTTTAAGTTCAAGATTGGAGTATCAGCCCACGATTCACAAAGGAATATCCTTCATTGCAATGGACGGAACACTTAGCGTGTTAGACACAAGGAAAGAGAAAAAATTACGATTCTAAGTAGATAGCTTGAAATTCACAAAATTCGACTTAGTCTACTATGCACAGGTGCCACAGATATGTCAGTAAAGGTCATATGACTGATTTATATAATATAATTTTGTTTTTACTAGAGAGCGGAGATTTTCTACGGAAATATGGGGCCATAGTACTTATAAGTTTTTTGGCTTTACAACATTTGTTAGCTATATGGGGAGTAAATGTTAATCTTTTATCTAATTCCAGACCTAGGTAGGTGATATTTTGTGCCCAGGGTATTCGAGTATTATTTAGGATAATATGTTCCGATATTGTAGGCCTTCTTTTTGTAAATATTATTGCTGTAATTTTGTGCTCTTTTATTTTTATTTTCCATTTTTTATAATATTTGCTTAATCTAGAGTATAAAGATTTTAATCTATTTTCTATTGTATCTATCCTGTAAGAACTAGTGTAAATGGCGGTGTCATCTGCATATAAAGATCTTTCAACTGACGGGAGTGTGGGTCGGTCGGATAAGTATAGTAATAAATTAATGTTCTACAAGTGAAGTAAACGTATAATTGAATAAGTTTTTTCACATTTGCAATAGTCCAATATAAAATAAAAAATCTTCACATTTTTTATTTGTTATATTTTCAAATATCAAGTCCAACCAGAATATAAAAAAAAAAGAGATTTTCATTTTAAAGGAAAATTTCTAGACCGCAGAATAGAAAGGTTTATATTTTCTTATGATACAGTTTCGTTTTGAAACCGTTTTAAAATTCTGTAATACTTTATTTAAGTTCTGAAATCATGAAAAAAAAATGCTCTCCCTCCCTTTTCTCTGATCAAACATTTTACCCTGTCCTTCTACTGAAATCATTCTGTTTGCTCGAGAAAATTCCGGGAAGAATTTCGCCTATAAATCGATATATAGATTTCCTGTCTAGAAATGGGTTCAGAAATTGATATTGAAGTTTCTGCATTATCTAGGTCTCCTTTGATAAGAATGTCACAGGCACGTCATGTTCCAGAAAATATGTTAAAAATGTCCAAGGAGTAATTGACATTCTTAGGTGTAATTTATGTATTTCTTCTATTTTTACTCGTAAACTAAAATCATTATTTTCATTGTAACACTTTTTAAATATTGTTTTATTATAATAGAAAAAGGTAGGAAGAAAGAAGGAAGGAGAGAAGGGGACAAGAAGAGAAAATAATGATATTCACGTGGTATCTAAGGCCGTTCCGTAGGAAAAAACAACAAAAAAACAATTTAAAAGACTTTTTACTTATCATCTATACATCTGTAATGTAACTGTTTTAATTTTCATTAAAAATTTTACCTATATCACTATACATTGTTTTTGGCTTAAATGGTTACAGTGCTCTCACGGAGAGACAGAGGATCCGGGTTCGAATCCCGGCCGATGGCCTATCTTTTCTCTTTCAAATGAAAATATTTAAAAAATCAAAAAAGTTGACCATTAATTATAAAAAAATTATAAGTAGTAATATGACGTAATTCAATAAGATCCTAAAATTAAAAGTAATGTTCAAAGAACATTCGTTCTCGTGTATACATCGCAAAAATTGCGAGAACACGAGGACATGGGATCTCACCCATCTTAAATGGTTAGAGCGCTGTCACGGAGAGACAGAGGATCCGGGTTCGAATCCCGGCCAAGGGCAATCTTTTCTTTTTAAAATGAAAATGATTTGTATTCACATTCAAAGCTTTGTATTTGTAGCAATGATATTTTATCAACAGCATCTCAGTATTGAGGGATACTTATATTTTCTCGGTTTATTATTTTCTTACCATGGCAGTAGTGATACAACAAAATACAAAGTAGAATAAAACAATAGTATTAGACAGCCGACGAACCTTAAACTAAGTAATTTAAAACACTACGATGAGAATAAAGTCTAATCTTGAGATGTAAAAATCAGAAGTCATTAACTATAATTTTTTTTCCATATATCTTGAAAACCTAAAGTTTTGTTTATAGTCTCAATTCTGTGTCACATTTTTTCAAAACTAGAAAACATCAATTATTATCTTCGGGTTTAGGCCACTCTAGTTAAACGAACATGTTATACTTATTCGTAGCTTAATTTAATATCATTTCTTTAATCATACATGTTTTTCGACAGAAGGCGCCTTATAAGGAAGATGGAGGCGGATAAAACAATAATAAATGATTAGTTGCCTGGAAGAAGGGCGTATGCTACATTTTTCAGTTTTCGTTTTTTTTCTTGGTTTTTTTTGTGGAATAAGGTCCATGCCCCTACGTTAGTTTTTAGTTGCCTCAACAGTCAATAAAGGTTAGGAATACCACAATCGTTGTCCATATCCATATCCGGAGGATGATCGGTCTTTCAAGAGACCAAGTTCCAGTGGAAGAAAAGCGCATGTGAAGATATCCTAACCTTACTAGCGTTACTTACGAGGACGTAAGTGCAAAATCTATAAAATGGAAGAAGGGCGTATGTGACAGTCACCTAATTAAATGACCCGTTCTCTTATTTTGGCTCTCCCGTAAACTTTGAAAAATGTAACATGCGCCCTTCTTCCAGGCAACTATTCAAATGTTCTTTCCAGAGACTAAAGCCTCTGATTTTTATAACAGTTGTTATCACATATGTTATTAAAATTATACTAATTAACATTTACTATGTAACCTTTTTTTTGTAACCAATAATTTTTTATGATAAATTTAAGTACTCGTCTAGTCTAGTTTATTTTTATAACATTTAAATCAGGTCTTAGCACACCTTAATTAATTAATAACCATCATAACTATAACAAATATTCAATAATCTATTGGGTTTTATTTGTAGCATGAGATATCTTGTATTTTTATGTATCTTGCACGTGCTTATTTAGTGTATAGTATCATGTTTTACTTTTTCTTAAAGCTATTGAATTTATTTATTGATTAATTAACTGAATTTTATTTTAAAAAATACTTGTATAGCATCTAATATTTAGAGCTTTCTTATTTTTATTTGCAAGAACTATTATTTTCAATCGAAATTTGGAATTTTTTTTTTCAAACATAACCTTGATAAATAACCTTATGAGTAACCCTGTAGATTTTTTTTTACTTCCGATTGATTTTTCACTTCTTTTTGAATTTTCTAAATGAATGATTCATAATCATGTATAGGAAAAAAAATGTTTATTTACCAACAACGCTTGTGAAATATGGACAAAGTACCACTGTTGAGAACATTCCTCTGGAGGTTCGACCTGAAGACTGGTGTGCTCATCGTCGGAGTGACGGAAGTCATATCGTCCTCTGCCATAATTATCCATAGCGACATTAATCTCTTCAACCTCGACTCCTTCGTGGACAGCTATTGGCACCATCTTCTTCTCTCATCCTTCGAGTTGGTCTACGGTCTGTGTCAGTTTGTGTCCGCTGTGACGCTCTTAGTTGCCGTTTGGAAAAGTGCACAGGTGCTCATCGTCTGGTGGTTCTACACCCACCTTTTTTTCATCGTCTTCGTGACCGTGGAAGGCCTCCTGCTTGCCCTCTTGGACACTCTCTACGCCCTAATCCTTGTATCAATCAACGTTACTGCGTTCGGATATTTCATTGTTATAGTAACCAGTTACTGCAGGTTCGTGTTATTAGGTGAAGAGGGAGGTTATACGGGATGCCAAGCATAGAAAAGGAAAAATGAAACCTAAGCGTGATTTAATTATTTGTTTGGAAATAAATGTTTTAAAACATCAAACTAGCATATTACAAAATGTTTTTCTTATCAGTCTTAAGTCTTTTTTAAAAAATATTCTTGGTACTGTATTATTTGTAAAAGAGCGTTTATATGTTTGTTAAACATACAAATTTTACCATACTGTGCAAGCCAAACCAAATTTAGACTCAAGAACTCGTAGGTCCTTGCCATTTTTTACAGATTATTATTAATTTAGTGTTAATGTAGTTTTTCTATATTCCAGTTCGCATACGATTTACATTATATGCGTGTCCATGTCCTATATAAGTAGAGGTTATTCATAAAAGTATGTATAATGCAAATAACCTTACTTTATTTTATACATTTATCTAACTATACTGAGCACAAACAAATAAAATACTGTAGGCATTTATGGTGATAATTTTTCTAAAAACAAAAAAATGTGAAAGTGTAGACTGGTTGAATAAAGAAAATAACCATATTGTAAAACCAACTCATAAGTAACTCAGTATTTCCAATACTTGATACCACTGTAAGTTCAACATAAAAAGTCATATAAGACATACTTATAGACATATAACAGAATTGAATAACTCCTTGATTAAAATAATAATATTTCTCTGTCATCACACTGCGCCTGATTAAATAAATATTAATCTGATGGGAATTCCTTTATGTAGAAATACTATCACTCTTATTACCCTTCTAAAAATATTTTGGTCGAGTAATAAGAACGAGTGCTAAAAAAATATGGCAATAGAAGAGACAAACTCATATTTTTTTCCTGAAAATTATCTATAATATCCACCTCAACTCGCTAGTTCAATATTTCTGTCCCCCTTAAATGTAGGGAGATAAATTGTACTTTTTTCAATTATTGTCTCTACTAAACTATAAAAAAGTATTCAGGCTTAATTTCTGGTGTATGTCAGTGGATTTTTTTTCTGTTAATATCTGTTGATTGTGACATACTTTTTTTTTCTTTAAAATCTGAATATTACCTAAAAATACTTCACAATCTCGGATTCTTGCAATTTTTCGTAGTTTTTGGCTCCAAACGATGTTTTAATTTAAACAGTAACCCGATCATTTCAATTTTCAATTCCGTTTATTTCAAGCCAATACCTGGTTTCGCCCTTTATTCACTAAAAAAAAAAAAAAGACGATTCCGTTTCCGAAATTACCATTAAATGATTCTGAAAAAAATCTACTGAACGAATTATTCACTGGGTTGTATTCGTAAAAGATTTATTATTTTGTATGCTTTTATAATCTATAACTTTCTTTGGTAATAACGTAATAGATATTGGCAATTGTAGGTCTTTTCTTTACTTTGTCTTTATCGTTTATCTAAAAAATTGTTGCCGCTTTCAATTATCACCATCCTTCTGGATAGAAACGAAATCAAGCCGTTATTCGAATCGATTTCCTTCTATTGACTGGACTGAGGAAACAATCTGGAAAAGTAAAAGGAGAAGGGCCCCTCCACTTATACCCTCAGAAGCCCTGTCCTCTCCAAATTACCTTCCAGTGTCCATAACATTTTACGAGGGTCTCATCGTTAAAAAAGATAATCAAAGCGAGTAGCCTTCTCCAGGTCCGGACGACCGCTTCTGGAGTTCTCCAGATCGCGGCCAAATTGACCGGATTAATCTTCCCTCCTGGAGCCCAACTCAGTTATCCATGTCAAGGGTGGAACTAATTCCCTTGTTTATCTTAAAAGTTTCCCCGACAGACTTCGCTAACTCCCGAAGAGCAAATAGTTTTCCAACTGTGTGGCAATGTTTAAGTTAAATACTAAACCGGGACATTTGCAGGGGAAATAGTAAGAGGTGTCTTGTTGAACGTGTTGGGACGCCAGGAGCAACTTACCTTCCGCCAGCTTCAAACATAAATAAACCCTTCTAAGTTTTCTTGTTACCTTCTCCCTTTAATTACTCAACTATCTTATACCTGAGGAACAATCCGAAGTAATAAGAATTACTATTTAATTGTTTGACTTTATTATTTCTCCTGATGGAGACAAATTGTTTTCACAGTGACGAAATTTAAATTCGTGATAATTAGGTTATTATAGGTGATGTATGAGAAAGCATTACAGCAGGTAAAAGATAACTCGATGGACTTTTCTTGGAAAATCTTGGAAACATATAAAGAGTAAAAAAACAAAACAACCTCCAAGTATATCAGGATTAGCCCACGGCATAGAGGCAGAGGTTCCCAACCTTTTTTGTTCCCCGCTTTTTGTTAGTTCAAAAGAAAATCTATCCTACGCCGTAGGAAAAAAAAATATCATATTGAAAACAAAACATTTAATTTTAGTGCCACACGATAAAGTTTCAATTTAAGATAAAGATGTACTGGTTAGAGAAAAATAAGTTAAGTGAAAATCTTTCGTTTTCACCTCACCTCGTGCACCCTCACTTGCACTAACGCCTCCCAAGCTGCAAACTACTGGTATAAGGGCTGTATTTTTTTATGACGACGGTTTTGCAAGTAATAACGCTCAACCAGGGTTTCCTCCGATTCAGAATACTCACTTCAGAGAGCCTGGGTAGGCCTCAGGAGGTTCGACAGATCACACTTCTTAAAGACGATATAATTTATCTGCCACAGCCGGATTTTAACACGAGACCTTCCGTACAACTCAGCGCTCTACAAACTGAGATATTCCGGTGTATATAAATAGATTTCGGTAAGGTTAAGTCAGTCGGAATTTATTCGTTTGTGTAGTTAAGATATGATGAAATAGTTTGTCTCTGTTCAAAGTTTAATTAGGTCAGGTTGATTACGAGCATCCTCAATTCTCTAAAAAGGAAAGGCTTTTATTTTTATCAGGAACCAACTAATAAGTACTTAATTCTTGAAAAAAGAAAAATTTCAATTCTTCAATTATGTTCAGAAAAATGGAATTCGTCGGAATCATATGTTCTAGTTTTTATCAAAAGCAATTATATTTATAATGCTGATATTTAAGAGTTTTAGAGGGTGTTCAATATCAAGTGGGATTGAACGCTCCCTTAAAGGGACAGTTAGGTTTAACTTTTAAACGCATTTAATTGTTAGTTCCAGAAGTTTTCTTCAAGAAGAAGTACAGGAAAGAATGAATATTCTAAAGGCTTCTTTTCTTCAAATCTACACAGAAAGGAAAGGTCGAGTTTTATTCTATTGCTTAGCTTGGGTATATTGGACGCACATCACCACTATTTCTGGGGTTAATATTAAAAATTATCACTAATGAACGTGGTTAATTTAACAGGTGTAATCATGTACAGCTGTATACCTTTTCGATATAATTAACTTGTTAAAAAAGAAAAAAATATTATTAAAAAAAAACATAATTTGACACTATATTCTAAATTATTTGCTTTTTAACGCTACTAAATGAGCAAAACCAGGCGGACCGATTTGACCAACAAGCAATATTGCAACTGCTCCTGCCTAGATGGGAACGCCAAGCTTTCCAAGAGGAAGGATCAGTTCTTGCGCAAGTTCCGAACCGGAGTGAAGAAACGCTTGCGTCAAAAAGTCGGAAAAGAAGGTATTACGATAAAGAAGAAGGTGGGCGGCTTACCGGTGAAGCACTACGTCAACCTTCCTGGCTGGGTGGTGAAGAACCTGAAGGACTTCTGCAAGAAGTCACAGAGAAGGAAGAAAACTTCGAAAAGCCCTCCACCGATGAGGCATTCCATGGAGTCGGTGAAGGAGAGGAAGTCGTCCCAGAGGAACATGAATAAAGAGCAGGTACCTGCCGAAGTTATGGAGATTAAGAGGGAAATGGCCAGCACGTGAGAGCCTAGATTCTTTTTACACATTGTTAGTTGAACTTGAAACACTCGCGTTTTCGTTTAATAAGGCAGGAAAGTTTGTCCGTTGAATGAGGTTATTGCTTGTCCGTACTGCCAATGCCTTAAAAAAAAAAATTGTTTTTACAGCAATCATATTGCTGTCTTGATGATTACAGGGACAGTACAAGGTTATGTTCCTACATTGCTCTTTTTAAATTAGTTTGTAAAGTGGAAAGTTTAAATTAACATGCTATTGTATCTCTACCGTATTTTAATGCGCTTAAAATATATTAATCCTCAGGATGTAAAAAAAATGAAACAAACAATTAATATAAATTTCCATCTACTTCTAACCACTTCATATTACTTTTTCAAGTTTTCGATTCTTTACCTTATGACATATTGGATGATCGATCGATATTGAGGATTCCACGGTCGGTTAAGACTATGGTCCAACATTCATTATTTTAAATTAGTTTAAAAAGAGCGAAATTTATAGTTATTTATGTTTTAGTTCCCACGCAATTGCTTCTGTAACACGCTACAATCTGCAATAAAAAAAAATGAAAATGTTCAGGCAGAAAAAAAATTAAAAAAGGATAAGTACGTATGTCTTGATGATTCTAAAACTCGCTCTTTAACTTGTCGTGCTTTTAATTTTTTCTCTTTTGTAAACTTTGGTGAAGGACACATTACATTAATGAGAATTTAATAAACATTAATGTACGTTTTGAACTTTGGCAACCATCCCTCCTATGACGGCATTATTGAATGTTGGTCTAAATAATGTATCGTGTTGAACGTTTATAGCCATTCTTACTGGATGGTCTATATTTTGGATGGACGGTATCTACTTCCTTTAAAATATAGTTTATAAGCTTTTCGTATTTATTATAATATATAATAATATATTTACGCACTAAGTTTGATTCTGTTTTTATAATATATTGATTTGAAATATCATGATTGAGTTGTAATGAAGCTAAGTACTATCTTTGATATGCTCATTGATAGAAAATTCTTTAAAGATTCTATCGATTTTTTTTCAAAAAGATTTCTTTAGGAATACGCAAAATCGTTCAATGTTTCATCTTTTGATTTCCTCATTCCAATTAATTAATATAATGTTCTTTCAATTTAAAACCTGAACCTGTAGCGACTACAGGTAAACGAGTCTGCGGTTCAGTAAATGGTAGAGACTGTACTGTTTCAATATAAGTTTTTTTTCCACTATTGTTTGTTTGCACCCATAAATCATTATTTCATTCCTTTCTGAAAAATGGCTATTTTGTAGATAAGTTATTGTATTAATAAGGTTACGAATTTTACATCTCTTCGCTGTTAAAACAATACCACCTAAGTACACGATTTTAAATGAGAGAAAAAAAAACGCGCCGACTATAGACTTGGCAATTTATAATCTATTTTTATCTATACAATTTTGGAACTATTACTAAATACAGCCATTATTTCTTCTCACAGAGAACCAAACCTAGCATCTGGAGCTCTTAAAATTTTTTTTTAAATGTGGTTCTATAAATGGCAAATCAGAATAAACGCCTCAAAATCGAGCCAAATAAGCTTCTATCTACGCAAATTCCGTGTACAGCAGTCAAAATTGACAGTGACGAAATACCTTCCAAAAGTTATGAACGTTATTTCGGACTCTACTTGGACAAAAGACTTACATAGAACGTACATACAAAATTAAAAAGACAAGAACTGACTAGAAGATACAAACAACTATCACATCTTCTGGACTACAGATAATAATTACTAAAAAGAAGGTTTGACGTTTGAAGAAAATAGTAATGGGATACAAAAAAGAATCAATCAGCCATCCTTGGCTATCATACATACTAGATTACTTCTCCGATTCTTCAATATTATTTTGGAACCTTATTGACGATCCTCAGAACGTGGTCAAGAATGGGAATGGACAGTTAAATTTCGGAATATTGGCCGACATTTTGGTAAATTTTTAGCTATTTACGACGATGCGTCATAAAATATTGTGCTGACAAAATTTCCAGATTTTTCGATGACCACTCATTAATTTTTTTACAGTCGAGTTTTATTTATATCTAATACCTCTAATGCTAAGATTATACTATCGATAATGACTATAAATACGATTTATCGATTTTTGTTTTCAGGATCCTCGCAGGGTTCCCTCTACGGGCAACATGTACCTTAATCCTGGCAACGCTGCTCGTTTTGGCTTTTAAAAAATAAATATCTTTTATTTGTGGCTTTTCTTTCGAATTTATATTGAACTACTTAGTTATATTGAATATATAGAATGTCATGATTATTTGGTTAGTTATAATAACTTATTACATATTCCATATACGTTAATTAAGGATACAATTTTTTTAATTGTATAATAATATTCGACAAACGCTCTAAGCTCCTAATTAATAAAAAAACCCACATACATGAATATCATCAGACGTATTCGGACTTAAGGAGTTGAGCTTTTTTGCTCCGCTAATCCATGGAATTCCTATCCAGAAGTTATAGAACTATCCAGCTCTACCAGAAGGCGATTATCTATTTGCCTTTACTTTCATGACACCAAATATCATTGATAATGTTACTTGTAATAATTAATACATTTGTAAATTCCAGTAAATAAATTTTATAATCTATACATATTATGAAACAAAGTCATCGCGGTAAACTCAATAACTACTGCACGGATTTTCATGCGGTTTTCACCAATAGATAGAGTGATTCACCAGGAACGTTTAGGTATAATAGGTTTTGTGTTAATAGGTTGGAATATCAATGGGCTTCACCGAAGACGCTGCCTAATCCCATGTAATTATCTAACGTGCAAGATAATTAATTCGTATGTAAAGAAATATTTGGTTTGTTTTTATTTTTATAATTTCTATATAATAATATAATAGAAATAGAAATTAAATTACACGTAAATTCAACACTAAGTTAAGCTAACATTTGTACATCACCAATGAAGAAGGTTTTTAAGATAAATAATAACACACAGATGATTGGAAGATAAATATCACAAGGTTGCACAAGTAACCTTACATACATGGATAGGCAAAATTTAGGACTCCCATTTTGGCCATCGTACGGTTAGCAATAGCAGCATAATGCGATGTTAAACAAAACGAAAAAACTCTATTGTAGGGTAAACACAAATTATTTGAGCAAGATCTGAAAATATAATAATGCATTTTTTTCAAACATTTTTGTTTAGTTCAGATTTTTGGAATTTCGCTAGTTCGGCGGATACGCATCATGTATGTTAGGTAATAGTTTAGATAAGGTGATTCCAGCCTATTGCACCTCAAGTAGCAATAGACGGGGGGACGAATTGTGTATTGAATAGGTTACAAATTGCCCCATACTATGTTTTTATAAGGAGAGCTTTACGGTATATCAATATCCGATTTGGGAACAACAGGGAAAAAGTGGCGGGGAAGATTGGACTAGAGATAAGGTGAAAGAAAGCAATTTATGCCGGTAATGGCGATAGTGACGCCCTGAGGCACCGGCTCCTCCCGATCCAGATCTGATTTACACGGCCACCTTTTATTATTCACCCTTCATGATAGCGGTGCCTACCTCCGGCTCTACCAACCGTTTCCCATTTTTTTTTTTTATATCCCTCTAGGGACGTGTATATAACGTCAAAAATCCGGCCCGCCGCTTTGGTTGGATTCTCTGGTAAAAAAAAAAATAGGAACTAGGCGTAAACATCATCCGTTCCATCTTAAGAGAGAGGGAACTGTCCGGTTATACTCCTTACTTCCTGTGATACTACAATCCATGAAAAATACCGGGTTCAGTACATGATAGATACTATTGTACTGTTTCGAGGCCAAAAGTTCTAGAGGATGGTGGCTTGTACGAGATCACGCCCAACAGCCAGATTTCTTCCCTTAATTAATTTATGTGCACTTGATGCCCGGCAGGATTTTTATCCGAAACCTTCATCACAGCAACTCAGCACTCAGTGAACTACCCTGCTTCGTATGTTCGCTCATAGGTTATTAATATCAATCTAGTTCGATGTTGCCAATTGGTTTTAATCAGTATGGATTACACAGATATCCTCATACAATATAGAATAGAGTAATGTAGGTTGTCTATTTAAATACCAGTCGTAAAAATGCAACATTTTATATTAATTGTTATTATTCATTTATAAGGTAAAATTTACGTAATGTTACCAATAAAATTAAGCCATCAAATAATGAAATATGGGAGCGTTTGGTTGAATATTTTGGAATGAGGTTGATGTCTCTAATTGATGAGTCTGTTTGATGTGAAATGTGTCTTCTTCAATGATGCCTTTATTGGTAAAATGTCTGAGTTGGAATTTTCTAGTATTCTAGAGACTTTGTGAATAAGTTTTTCCTATTGCATTGTGTATAATTGTAATTTAATTCAATTATTGTTAAAAGTTTAATTAAGACGTTTACTTATTTTAGTATTAATTCAGCTCTCTTACTATATAATAGCTTAATATAAGAGTTATCAAAGGGTTGATTAAATATGGTTACAATAACAGCATTCTGGCTCAACTAAAAATTTTTTTCGATAATAATGATCTTCGTTTTTTTATATTCTTTATTTCCAGATCGGCTATTCCTAGCCTTACATGTTTTTTTTAATAATGAATTTTAAACTTTAACATAAGGTAAAAGTGTGGGTTTCCTCTCATGCAAGAGACACCCCTAAATGTACATAATCAGATTATTTACAAGAGAAGATAAAAATGTATAGTAGTTTTTTTCATAAAAAAGAATTATAATGTAATAACAAAGAAAAAATTAAAAGGAAACAGGATTATATTATAATTTGTTAAAACGATTAAATCGGTGAGAAAAGTAATAGAGTTCACATCAGAATATCTTTCAAGAGTCTCGGTTTTAGTTTTGGGGATGAAATAGGTTCGTCTATGTTGAATGCTACAGCTCCTTTGACTGCTGGTAATCCGGTCTTAAATCTTTTTTTAAATGGTTTTTAATAAATTCTTCTATCGTCTCTAGTTTTAGCTCTCAGTGTAATTGACTGTTTCTTGCAAACCAAGGCGCGTTTACTGCGATCCGTAGGATTTTATTTTGGAAAGTTTGAATTTTTTTTTGGCTTTGTAGTAGGCACTGCTCCCCACACTTCACAACCGTACATTATTAGAGGTCTGAGTATGGTTTTATAAATTAATAAGGGTGTTTCTGGTTTGAATCTAGATAAGAATCATTCGCAGATCTGTGTAATATTAATGATCGAAAACTCAAAAAGGATTCAATGTACGATTGAAAAAATCCAAAAAACAAAACCTTAATTAATTTTAAAAAAAATTAACCCGTCATTATTTCACTAATTCATTCATTATTATGGTGTGCACCAAATGATTGTTATAAATAAAGAACAAATACAGCAAATCTCACATCGATTTCCCAAACAGATTCATGAACCAGATATTTATTTTTTTGGATATTTTTTTAAACTACTTGAATGTTTGTTATCGCTTGTTAAACTTTAGATATTTTTCAATATTTCAGGAACTTAATGTTTTGATTTTTATAGTTTTTGGATTGCATTCTGAAGATTCTCCTGTGTATCACCCAGCCTCTATAAATTTGAAGGAAACCTGGCTGTTTGAGGAACGTTTCGGCCCTATCACATCTCTGGCTTAGCAACAGTACACTCTCTACTATGTACTCGACCCAAGACTCTTCATGGGCCGTAATGATACAAGTTAGGTTATTTGTTTAAACGATTTAGGACAGTGTATTTGAACAGTGGCCCAGAAAATTATGTAAATTAACTCAAGGGGAGAATAAACGTGGGGTTAAAAGCGGTGAAGACAAACATGACGAATGATTTTACAAGGGACAAGTTGATGCTTTCATAGATGCATTAGTTGCTTCCAAAACAAGCCACTTTAGCTCTTCTGTCTAAAACAAAGACCACTCTGTGGCGCCAACATCTCTGAATTACGTCTAATGGCCGTTCAGATTCTCGTCTTATTCATCCGCCTTAATGTCACTTCTTATACTTTTTTCTTTTAAAGAGTTTAATTTTAGTTGAGTCGTGTTTATTGTTTTTTGTTTTTTTTTTAAGTGACCTTTATTGGTCACTTAAAGGAACCACTATTGCTGGTCTTAAAACTAATTGGAGAATAAAAAGGAATAGTAGAGGATAAATGATTAAACAAATAACAGAAGATTACAAGATGTAAATAAGTAATAATTCGTTAAAAAAGTTAACCTTGGAGATTATATTTATAATATAGATTTATAATCCAGAAAGTTTTGTCATTCCTTCCTCAACACCACCTTTAGTGATTGTTATAGTCTATATATGAGAGTAGAATTGAGTAGTGTATATGATTATTTATAATCTAAACTCTTACTCTAAATTATAGACAATTATAGGGCGACATTTATAGACATCAATTATAGACAATTGAAGGGAGTATATTTATATAAATATGTGAATTTTATTCTATTCAGCAATAAATGCATTTGGCAGTGTGCATTTCTCATTCTCAGTCCTGCGAATTTTGATGTAGCGTCTGTGCACATTGGCATTGGAAGGACGATATTTCCTATTTGTTCTGTCCAATTACCTGTTGTGAATGATCATGAAGTACTTCTAATCTTTCTTTGAACGTGAACTCGTAATATCAATTCAATTACAAGTATTTGTATTTTTTTGGGGGGGCGGAGAGTGGGGGGGGGGGCGTTGAAGTCCATTCCTATCCTTGTAAAGGAAAAACTAGATTCATTTTGTGAGCCGATAAGAAATAAATTGTTACCCTTGTATTTTCCTATTTCGTGATGACCTTGTATTTCGCGATTATTTTAAATCACTTGTGATCAAATAGTCTAATTTATCAATTCCTTCAACTATCTCCCCTGAAGGGGTAATGATAAAGTTCCCACTTACAATTAAGAGAACGGTCATGCTGGGCGGTAATTTGTCCCAGATCACTCTCAACTACCAGGTATTTTCCTATGTAATGGTATCCAGTTCATACATGGTGGGTAAACCCCAGGAGGTCTGCAGATCCAACAGGGTTTACATATAGCTGTTAACATATTAAATAATTTATTTTCCATAGCTGGTCCGGAGTTCCGGGGACTCGGGACATTAAGCATTACAACGCAGAACTTAACACAATAATCTACCCCTGTTACTGTTTCAATAACTTTTCTATAATTCTGGTTCAGGCCCAGAAATTATTTCAAAACATTCACATAACTTCATTCAATATAAGCAAAGGATATATTTATGGGATCCCTGTGATGAAGAAGCGGATAGAGAGAGAATGTGCGGGATCTGAGTCCGGGAGAGCCATAAATATTCTCCAGTTCTAATTGCCTAATGGAGTTGATGGGAAAAAATATATGATTGCAGTTTGGTTAAGAAAAAGTGTTGAAATTTATTGGGAGCAAGAGGAGGTGGTTGTCTTGAGTTACTGCCCTTTATTACTCTCTGATAAAAAATGATGTTTTTTTTCTTTATTGGCTCATTAGTAAATAAGCTTCATTTCTGAACAACCTCTTTTTTTCCTGTGCCGCAGGGGATGCCTACTTTTTTTCTTTGTTCATAAACAAGTACTTGGGAACAATATGAAAATTATTGTTTTAAAATGTTTAACACCTAATTTATGTTTCGTTTTTATTGTTCACACCAAGTTGTCTATTTTAGACGTTTATTTAATATACGCAATAAAATAAATAATAATAAAAAAAAAAAATTAATATTTTGACTGCGAGGAATTTTAATATTACTATAATATGTTTCTTGAATAATATTAGTTAACTTTATAATAATAATTTAATGGGAAAATGGTCCAGATAGAAATCATAGAATTATTTACTCAAATATTGATAAACTATTTGTTAGAAACCGACGGTTCGACCTTCATTATAGGTCTTCTTGACAACATACAAAAATATTTAAAAAAATGGAATAATAGGAGTTATCAAATAGTTAAGTTACCATACTAATGAAATCTTTATTTCTTCACTGTAAACATTACTTTTATTATTATTTTTATTATTAGTTTAGAGTGTTGTGACAAGTGTTAATAGAGCATGATTATTAACCAGTCTGGAGCGATATAATTGATATATTTAGTCAATTTTACAATAAAAAACCCTGCAGTAACTAAATAACCAACGTTCCGCTATTTCAGGTACTATTAGGATATAGAAATATAATAACACTTTCATGACACATCTCACACCAACTATCTAAAAACTAACTGAATAGAACATCAAAGACAGTTCTCAATATATCGTTTTTATAAATTTAGTAATTTTTTTTTGGTTTGCTACTGATTTTCCAGTTTGATGGCTCCAATTCTTTGCTGGAATCTGGTGAATGTATTGAAACATAAATCCATTTATTAAATATGCTGAATGTGCCAGTTGGACGGAATTTAACGTTTTCTTTAAAATGAGAATGGCTTCGATTTTCAAGTTGGATGGGTCAAAATATTGGTTGTGGTCTCGTGGTTTTGAAATGTGAGCTTATAATACTGAAAAAAAATCATAATATTTGGATTTTTGTTTTTTATTGACATACCTTATCTTATTATTGTTAAATCCATTATAGTCTGGTATAAGGCTTGGATTACATATATTTGTAAAACTTAAACTAGAAATATAAAAGTTAATTTAATGAAACATAAAAATTGTCAATAGACATAAAGGTAGTATATGTGTTCACATACACATAAACACATTAGTGGGTTACTAATAAGAAGTTGTTGGTTGATATTGAACCTTGTAGTAATCCAAGGCTTTCCCCTACACATCACTGTTCCTTGCAAGAATACAATGTCTTGGTTATCTGTCCATAGCAGAATACAGAAACTTTGCGAGAATAAGAGAATAAGCATTCAAGTTAAATTACATGCAGGTGCATTTAAGTAGACATGTATTTAAGATGTACATTTAATTATACATGCGAGTACATTCCATATGAACTACGAACATACCGATTGTGTTTTTAAATTTAATTCTCAAACGGGGTACTAATTTTTAGTTTTTATATATTTGTATGCTTAAATTTCTCAGATTTATTTATTATATCAATCTAAACATGTAGTTTATATATTCCTGAATTGGCTAAACCTTGTCATATTATAATATTGCTTAGAGATAATTGAGAGACTTGTTTATAAATTCTCTAGATATCCACTCAAAATGATAAAAAATAAATATATTAGTAGTGAGCATAACAATCTGATATGTAGAAGATATCTGGTTCGCACTCCGGCAGGCGGCATTAATATTTTTTAAAGGGAACAAATAAGCCTTCGTTGTACTGTATCTTGAAGTAGACGTATGGTGTCTCGTCTGTGCGGTGTCAGATACTCTTTAAATATCAATATTATAATTATACCTGGATAGGCAAAATTCAGAACTCTCACTATAGCATTTTCTGACTAGCCATAACAGTATAAGGTGACGTTAAATGAAACAAACAAAGATATTGTAACCAATTAATCTTTGAGGTTATAAAACATCGCCTACTCTATAATTTCCTATTGTTTTTAATGACTAATAAATGTTGTTCTTTATTGAAAGGTTTCAATTTGCGAAAAACAATTTTTCAATTGCTGAGCTATTATCTAAGATGACTTCATTCCTATTTCGGACCCAGTAAATTGAATAATTACCCCATGTTATTGTTTAAAAACCCTATTCTCTCGTCCTCGACGTCGACATGTCCTTCCACCAAATCACATATTCCGTTCCCCTTATTGCTGAAGCGCCTGAATAATGAATTGTAAAAAGGTAATAGCAAAGAGGCCGATATCGGAGGGACTAATTATTTCTTATAATTGGCCTGTGGAGGCTCAGCTTTGTCCCCTCGATCAATGTCCTGAAGGAACTTTTCCTCTCCCAGCCCTCTTGTTCCCCGAATTTTATATTTTTCGTAGACATTTCTTTTCAGACCTTCTTTTCTTGGTAATTTTTTTTTCTTTACCACTTATTCGTTATTATAGTTTGATTTTATTCAAGTTCTATTAAGTTGTACGTTATTTCATCGATAGGTTACACCCACCATAAACCTTGAATTTAATATAACTCGTCACACATAATGATATCTGAGCGACGTCATTCATTTCATGTGTCATTCTAGACTTGGCGTCTACTAGATGCCAGAAACAGTCTCCTGCGGACGCGATAGAGTACATTATTAAATTCAATTATTTCATTCGTCATTTGATTTAGTTTTGTCTAAAATGTTCCAGATTCTTTCCATTGTGTTCTTTTTAAGAGTAACGGCATCAAAACCGCGATTGCATTTCAATAAATTAAAAAAACTCTTCAAAAGCCGTCAATAAATTCTAGAAAAACTCTTTATCTTATTATTTATTTGAATTTAATAAAAATAAAAAATAATTCTTATAGTATATTTGAGTTGAATACATTGTACGAAAGTGACTATGAAAGCATAATGGGCTAATCTTATGACAATTAGATTGAAAATGGTCTGGCTCAAAATATGATTCTTAGGCCAATTGAAATTAAAATATGTTAGCACTGTTCGGAGTAGTATTTACTTAGCAGTTATAACTTATAACACGATATAGCAAAATCTATTTAATAAATTTATAATAAAAATATAATAAAATATAATAATAAATAAATATAAATAAATAAATATAAATAAATATAATATAAATATATAATAAAAAATATAATAAAAAACATATTTAATAAATTGTACGTTCGATTACTAAATAACTCTCCTTGTATGTTATTAAAACAAAGAAGACTTTTATAACGTCGTGTGCTGCTTAAAAAAGAAGTTTAAACTTCTTTATCATTACTGCTAAGGCTTATCAATTACATCTAATATATAATATAAATTTAAATTTAAATAATAGAAACCAAAAAAATAAAAACTAGTTTAAATATTTATGTAAAGCTTCATTTCCTGCTTATAGGTTCATCTTAAGTTAAATGCATTATTCTATACTAATTTATGATTAATATTATAATCACTTAACCGTTTTATATTACTATAATCACAATAACCATATGTAATTGCTTAATCTAGTTTGTGTAATTATAAATTGTATTAAAATCACAAAATCATTATTTCAAATATTGTAAAATGCATTATCACTTCTATAGTACTTCTAGTATTTTTACAGTCTACGTTTTTATTGCTTATTATTATTTAATTTTTTTTCAAAGAAATGTTATTTTTAGAGGAAATCTTTTTCTTATTCCAGTATTTAAAAAGCAATTCCCCAAAAGATGATCCCTCCGTTCCATCCTGAGCCGGACATTTCCTTGGTTTGTGTAAAAACTTTCTTAAACAATGCCTGAGCTACTCCACCGCCCTGGCAGTAAGTAGCCATCGAGAAGAGACGCAGCTGGCTGAGACCAGAATCCCCTCAGCTAGTGGCAGTTAGCTCGGGGACACAGGCCCTATCCGCAGTTTAGTGCCAGAGGATTCCCCACTTTGCCCCCACAATCCCAACAGTACTCAGGAGAACTAAAATTACAGGAGTTTAAAAATTTTCGTTTAACTTGAAGCGTTAAATAAATTGTAATAGTTATAAAGTGCATAGTAAAATCATAATCCTTTTTACGATGAATTGTAAAAAAAAAAAATTGAATTGAATGATTGAAAGAAACTGAAAAAACAATCTAGAAAATCATAATTTATGATAATAATGAAGGAATGTCAATATCCATGATGGGCAGAATTGAAAAATCGTAGGTTAAAGAACGCAAAATATTAAGGGCAGTTTTAGGCTCAAAATTCTTCAGTGACAAAGTATCACCTAATTGAGACCCTTTACAATGCAACAGAAAGAATCACCGATACAATGAGAAAAAGAAGGGTTACTTTGTATGGGCATACACTGCGAATGAAATAGACTTACAAAACTAAAATATTTTAATTTCTTAGAAATAAAAAAATTAAACCGAACTGGTTTAAGGAAGCAGAGAGGGGACATGATAAAGCTCAGTGTTTCGGTTGATTTGCTAAGGGGTGGATCTTCCAAGGGACTAGAGAATGAGGTTTGAGGCGAGAACTAGGAGAATGATGGAAATTTCTGATGAGGAATGGAGTAAGGAGATTCTAGAAGACGAAGCGATACTGGGCGGAGAGGAAGGCGCATGCGCAGAGAATTTACTTATGATTGTTTCGAAGTACCCCGAAGTTGGGCGAAACTTAAAAAAATAATAATAATAAAGCTTAGCGAACCCGAAGGAGGGGTGCCGATACTACCAATCTCAGCTTACACGTTTCTCTTAATGCAATCTTCCCATCTACGCCTCGATCTACCCCTCAGAGACTTTCCAGTCGGTCAAATCACTAACACGAGTTGCAGAAATTATCTTCTGGCTGTAGTAACTCTCAATGACACTGTTACTGTGTGTTTTTTTTAAAGTAAGTTGCGATTACTTCTCTTTCCTCGATGCATTATCAAAGAAAGTAATAATAATAATAAACTTCCCAGGATTACACATTTTGTATTAATTTCTTTATGTACTTGTTATTCAATATAAATGTATTGTCTATAATATTTTATTTATTTACTATGGTTTTTTTAAGAATGCAGTAATTTTTTAAAAGTAAACAAAAAATGAGGAAGAACGTGGTCCGGGTAGAGGTCACAATGAATTTCTCGTAGAATTGGAGAAAAACTTTATTGATTAGCCAACGTTTTGAAATGCTTTGTAGGTCTTCTTCAGGGCTATATGCAAAATACAGACAATTAAAAATAAAATTGGTACAAATATATTAAAACGTAGTAAATATAAATAAACAAAAGTAAGGTGAATACAGGCAATAAAAATGATAAAGATGCACAGAAAGGTAAATATGAAGGTTAAAATGTATGAGTGTATACTATAAACAACGAAGTGCCAGAAAGGTAGTAAAATACATAATGAAGAATAAAATAATAATACAACAGAAAGTGTTGAAAAATAAAAAATAAGGTAATAAAGATAAAAAATAAAAACTGAATATAAAATAGGAATGTAAAAATGATAAAAATGATATGGGTAAATGTAGAAAATGATAAGAAGGTCAACAATTATCATTCAATATAAACAGAAAATGAGTTTCTTGAGTGGTAGCTATGGTAACGATAAAATCTCGAAGTGATGAATTTTTGGGCCATGTGTTATTTTCTAAATTATTCAGTGAAGCTTCTTAATAATATATTTGGATTATAAGATTACAGTTACATTTTTATTAATGTCCTAAAAATAAAAATAATATTTCCGTCCAGTTCTTAATGCGATAAATCAATCCAGATTAACAAAAAAATTGTGATGAGTGATAACAACTCAATATTTTAGCTGAAAGAGCTAGTTTACAATCAAATTTGGATAAGGCACAGTTAGTAATAGCCTTTCAAAAATGAAAGTTAATATCTCCAAAAATGAATCTTTGAAATTGTTGTTATAATATAACGGTTAGGTTTTATGGTCGTATTATAAAAAATATATATATGAATCGGTACAAACTGTGTAACGTGAACAAGATTATTGCCTATTATAATGCAATTGGGAAAAACCACAATGCAAAGCCTTATGTTTCAAATCCAGTAATAAACCCTCTTACCAGTCGACGTTTCACCTATTCAGGCATTATCAAGAAACAAAAATAAAAAAGGGTCATGTGAATCACATCTCGAAGAAAAAGGTGCAATACATCCCAACGATTAACAGCCCAAACAGGCTCCAAACATGAGACAGCACCCCACCAACAAGACGTTCAACATACAACTTACTATGTATGAGTTGTGGTTTTTCCTAATTGCATTATAATAAATAATAGTGTTTCTTTTTGAGTTTTTGGCTCTATTTTATTGATTATTGCCTATCTTACCTTGAAATTTTTATATCATTTGATTGAATACAATATTGCCTAAAAGGTTATAGAATAGAATACTACTGTTACTGCGACGCTACAACCAGATGACGGTTCATGGCCTCTGCTAACCTAAGAGGTCGAGGTTTTGTATTATCGAATTGAGATAATTACTATAAAAAGTATTCACAAATGAATATTCTATCTACATATTTCTAATTTTGTTTCATTTGAATGACCTTGTTGGTTCAAATTTTGGGTACAAGTTTATGAATTATTTAAATTATTTACTTATTTATAACTTATTTATTACATGTTTAATGCGATTTTGATTGTGATTTAAGAGTATTTATTGTAGAATAATAAGAATATTAATGAACAGACCTTTGTAAGTTTTTCTAAATATTTAACCTTCTCGAAAATCATTATCATCGAACTCGTTACTGTAGATACACATCGATAGATAGGAAAATAGATAAGCTAACAGATACTTAAGAAAATTCCTTTTTATTACAACATTAAACGTTACTGAGGGACAAGCGCAGTGCACAAAGACACAGTTGAGAGTGTAGTTGCCTTCATCCACCTCCTCCGAAAGTGATGCCGAAAATTCGAAACTGCTTGTTCTTCTTCTTTTCTAGTTCTTTTAGCTTTCTGATCTTCTGCTTCCTCTTGAGTATCAGGGTGTCGGTTATCGGCTTCCTCCCGAATCCTCTCCTCAGCACCGGCTTGTTCAAGTGCTTTCGACAGTTCGGGATCTTGCACTGACCTCCTACTCTTCCTCTTAGCCTTTCCTGACCCAAGAAAAAATGCCTGAGCCCTTTCATCAACCTCGAGGGCAGCACTTTCTTCACTTCTTGGACGCCGTAGCCATGCTGCTTCGCCAGGGTTATCAGCTGGTTCATTTCCGGTTCGATTTCGTCATCCATGTTGAGGAGGAGGTGCACCTTCTGGGCACTTTCTGGTTTTCTGTTATCAGACATTTTTTCATTTCTTTTTTGATAACCTTTCGGTGTAATACTTGGGTGTGAAAAGCTAGTCATTCAGTGTTTACTAGAATTTAAAATAACCTTAATGAGATGGGTTTGAAACTTACATATGTAGTGATGTTACAGATGTACTGTTAATGTATGATATTAAACATTTTATGAATTCGCTTAATGCTTGGGACGTTTATTTTATGTTTTGCTCCGTTCTCTATTATGACTAGGTGCTGATTTAATTTTCTCTCTACTATGCAAAAAAATGAGAGATTAATATTATAGTGGCGGATACATTTCCGAGTGCAATAAATTTTTAATTATTTAATAATAAAGAAAAAACTGTACTACTACAAGTACATGGTGAAGACTATACTGTATTTTGACAAAAATTGTGGAGGGAGGTGATTTGTCCTAGATCACGCTCAGCAGCCAGGTTTTTCCTTTTATATTGGAAACCCGCTTTATAGAGGCTGGGTGAGCCCCAGGAGATTCCCATCCTCGGCTGTTAACAGGTTGAATAAAATCTGCCACAATCTGATTCGAACCCTAGACCTTCAGCATGGCAACTCAGCGCTCTAATAATTAACCACTCCACTTCCTATAATTATATAAAATGGAATAAAATAAAAATGGGTCATGAAATTTTATTTTATATCTATTGTAAGCAATATAAAATAATACAAGAATGGGACATTGAATGATTTGAACAATCACACAATTAGAACTGTGGTGGTTGGTTCGCTGCGTATTTATAAACTAAACATATAAATACTTCTTATCGAGTAAATGTTCTCAATAAGGAGCATATCACCGGAGAATAAGGAAGAAAAAATAAAACCTCAGGGTCCTTGAATTTTCAGACAAAAAAGGATCTTAAAAAGCTGGTTGGAGTGACAGAGGGATGTTTATGCAGACAGGCAGAATCCCAACTCTCAGCTGTCCCAGGCAGGATGCCATCTTATGCTCTTCTAGACCTGTCGTTTGGTTCTGTCTCGTTTCGATTAGATTATTCAACAAAGACCTCAATGATAATTTATTCTTCAGTTCCTTATTTAGTTTAACAGTTATATTTTAGTTAATTAAGTCGAAAGACTGGTAAATTAAAAACAGGATAAATAGCGTAATGATATATAAGTTGCTTAAAACTTTTACTCATATACTACCACTGTTATCAATTACAGAAACAACATATCAATTCGCAGATTTATTGACAGAATATTCAGAAAAATGTTCAATAATTCAACATGAGTGAACTGTGCGCCATTAGACTTATAAAAAATGTATGTATTTAGATTCCATATTTATTTTAGCATCGAATCGAATAGAAAAAGTATTTCTATCAATATAAATTAGCACAACCTTGCGAATGGTTTTGCACGAATGACCATAAATAAGTTTAAATTAGCAGATGCTGTTATGTTAAAATGATATTTTAATTATTGATTGGGTGATTTGAAGAAAAGAATTGGCAATAAAAAATGGAGGAAGGAATGGTAGTTTTACTAACTTTACAAGGCCTATTTCACTACCAATCTCGGCTTACACATTTCCGTCCATGGGCCACTACCCAAACCCAAATCCGCCAGAATACTCTTAATGCAATCTTCCCACCTACGCCTCGATCTACTCCTCAGAGGCTTTCCAGTCGGACCAATCATTCCTAACACGAGTTGCAGAAATTATCTTTCTAATTATAAGTGAGAGTAGTAACTCTCAATGGCACTGTTACTGAGTCTTTTTTTAAAGTAAGTTGCTATTATTTCTCTTTCCTCGATGCATTATCAAAGAAAGTAATAATAATAATAAACTTCCCAGGATTACACATTTTGTATTAATTTCTTTATGTACTTGTTATTCAATATAAATGTATTATATATATAATATTTTATTTATTAAGTTTTTTTTTAAGAATGCAGTAATTTTTTAAAAGTAAACAAAAAATGAGAAAGAAATTGGTCCGGGTAGAGGTCACTGAATGAATTTCTCGTGTAATTTGTGAAAATTTTTATTGATAGCCAACGTTTCGACCTACGTTGTAGGTCTTCTTCAGGGCTGTGGGGAGGGGGGCAGGGGTGTGGGTCCTCTCTGGCTATAAAATACAGACTGTAAATATATAAATATAAATATCCTTTCGCAAAAGGAAGCTGTATTTAAACTTTATTTAAATTTTTAATAATAACATTAATTAAGTAAACTACTATGAGATTAGAGTAGTTCTAAGAGGCAAAAATATCCACAAATGTCATAAATATGATTCTTTAAAAGTAAAGACATATTTTTAAAACGTAAATTGAATAAGAATATTAAATAAATCAATATATCATTTTCCCCCATTTCAGTAAGTAGAAATATACAATCAGTGGATTAACGGTTTTAATTGCCATTAAAACAGTAATGATAATAATTAAAAAATGTTTTGTTTTTTATGAGAAGCTAGATGAGTCCGTTGAAGGTCTCCACAGGATCAATCCACGGTTATTTAAAAAAAAAAATCTAGCACTGCCGTTCCAGTATACTTAATCAGCGGGATAATAGTATTCCAGCCTACGGAATCACAGTTGAGTATTAGAAAATTATACATAATCCTTTCGTATTTTAAACATTTATTTTATTTATATATACTTATTTTATTTCCGCAAAAGTATTTATCACACTATGGAACAACGAAAACAAAATAGGAATAAACAAAACTACACCCAAAGCCTTGTAAAAAAGTAATTTAATTTTTAATACCAGTTGAGGTGCGGCGAATGTGATATGAAAGCAATTTGGTGTGACATGATTAAATTTACCAATACCAAACTAAGCGGAATAAAAGCAATATCGGGTTTTCTCAGGGTTTGGATTTCGATGGAATATTTCACAGTCATGTTACCGACAGTATTAACAGTAAAACATCTTAATGCCAGTTTCGTTACATTTTTAATGATGATTGAACCTGTATTGTTTGATCACCCAATGATTTTATGTTTCCAATTATTAAATTAGGAGAAAGAAACAGCTCTGTATATTAATTTACTGCATTCATTTTATTATCGTATTAAAACTATACCATTAAATAAAACATAAATTCAGATTTATGCCTAAGGCCGTTAGTATTTTTATTGTTTGATATCAGTTTAATTTATTCATTGATTATTACTTGATAAAA
Source organism: Arma custos (assembly GCA_037127475.1). Lineage (NCBI taxonomy): Eukaryota > Metazoa > Arthropoda > Insecta > Hemiptera > Pentatomidae > Arma > Arma custos. Next base: position 85,132,851 of record CM073763.1, on the reverse strand, counting down.
TTAAAATCTTTGTTCTATAATGAAATAATTTAATTTGATTATATATTAACTTTTTTGTCCATAATATTTTAGCTAGTTAACCAATTTGAACCAACGTCATATTAAAACAAAATTAAAAACATTTAATGTTTATATATATATATATATATATATATATATATATAAACATTAAATTAAATATATATATATATATATATATATATATTACATATACTGTACATATGCTAGCTGACCATTACAGTTACTAGATTTTTTATTTTACATTTTATTCATCTTATATCTAAGTATAGTTTAACTAAGCATATATTAAATAAATAATATACACAATTCTTAACTGATAAAATATAAACATTAATTTAATGAATGAGGTATATCATAGTTGATTTTTAATTACGGCTAGTAATATTATTTTAAATTATAACTATTTATTTCAATTTAATTGACCGCTAATTGATGCACCATATTATTTGTTAATCTGTCCTTTGCATATGCAAATAGGTTAAATGGTCTACCAGTACGTGAGCATGCAACATATAATTGTACATGGGAGAAACATGGATGGTCTAGGTCCAAACCGCAAATAGATAATGTCTGGCCTTGATACTTGGGTATGGTCATAGCAAATGCCAAACATATATCAAATTGAAGTCTTTTGAACGATATTATGGGTTCTGATGGTATCAATGGAATAAATGGTTACAGGACGACTTCTCCAAGATTCCAGTGAAATATTGCAGCTTCATTAACATTCCTAGTGTTATTTTTGATGACCTAGTCGTCAAGTCATTTTGGAGAAGTTCTGTTACAAACACTGTCAATGACAATTTTATATATTAGATAGAGCTAAGATTCCGGTTACTTATTATATGACTGCAACTGAACTAAGGATCTGTTGAACTTACAGAGCTGCATTTGAGCTCACATTGTAGCAATTTTAATCTTATTTAAAAATGGTTATTTGTGTTTTTCAATAAAAAGCATCGATTAGGAGGTACAGGTCAAAAACTGATTCAAAGTTTTTCGGACACCAAAAGTATTTCCGTCCGTTTTTTTCAGTTGCGAACTTGGATGTTTCATTTCTCTTCTTCTATTCAGACTTCTCTTTCCGAAGCTTTCCTTAAAACCATCTTTCCAGGTATGTCGGGGTCTTCCTCTGGAACATCTTTCTTCAATCTTAGCCTCGTCTGCCATCTATTCTTAAAACATGTCCAAACCATCTTAGACTGTTTTCTTCAATGGCTTGCAGGTTCTACTCCGAGGCTTGATCAGTGCCTAGTTACAGTTGTAAAATCTTGGAAATTGTAAGTTGCTTGTGACTAACCTAGGAGGTTACCGAGTTTAGTTATTTGTGATCTAATCTATATCTAGATAAAACCGTAATTTCCAAGATTTAACAAATTTAACCATAACTAGTTTAGATATAGTTTAATCAAATATATTTGCTTGCTACTTGTAACCAGAGAATCGCATTAACCTTAAGGTTCTCCTTGGATAGTGGAGGTGCCCAAGCTTTGTTGAGCTGAAGGTAGTGTAGATGCGGAAGACGTGAAGTGTAAGGAAATTTCGGGAAGCTCGTTCTGAATTCTGGGCGAGTTGCAGGCCCGTATCCTACCGTATGGCCGCCAAGCTTGTGTTTTAGAGTCTGTCACAATCTCTATAAACTTATTACAATACTTCATGGAAAAAAATATATAGCCAACCATGTTCTGCGACTTAACAATTATAACTTAATAACCAACAATTATAACTTAAATGGAAAATAGCAAAATATATAGATGTAAATAAAATCCATAATAAAAACCTTGGTATTAGTATTGAATGATGTGTTAACATTTAATAAACGTTTCAATAGTAACTTATTTTGACATAAATATATATATATATATATATATATATATATATATATGCAATTTTTTCACTTTATGGAGGCTAAGAACCCATTGTACTGATATAGTTGATGTATTGGAAGAAATTATTATCTAGCTCAGTCAGGCACAGACCCTGTACTGGAGGGAGGGATGCTTAGACACTGATAAATCAATATTTAGCCAAGTTTTAGATTTGAATTAATAGAATAAGTTGAATTTTATTTGAATTAAGTGAAGTTGTATTTTATCACAGGATTGAACTCTAGTAACTTGTATTGGGGCAGAGTATCTTAAAAAAGAACACCCTAGTAAAAAAACCTTGGTTAATTGTGTGGTATGGTTTAGACACAGTAGCAATAACAGTAACATAATAGGTGATAAAAAACAGTAATATGAAAGTTTACTATCAATTTTACATTCTTACTTTATATCTTTACTTACTTGTTTATTGTTTATTTATTGTCACCTTATGCTGCTGCGGCTCATAAAACTATGCTACAGTACTAGAGTATCTGACATCGTACATGCTCAGGACCCCTTTTTACGTACCTTCCAAATGAAGGCATAACCTAGGATTTTTTTCCCTTTTAAAAAATACTAGGGCCACCTGCGGGTGCGACCGCGCGATTTTGGAATAGGCTGTAACGCTAACCACTACTCCACTTACTTTACTTACTTTCATTTAACATTGTTACCATATCTTATTACTTTATATTTGTTATTTTGTTTTTCCTTAGTCCAGTTGTCGGCCAAAACTTTGGGACCAAAAAATATATAAATGCGTGTTCTTATTTGTTATATTCTTCACTCGATACATTCTTATACTAACATAAGAGAAAAATTACAATGATTAAATGATCATCACTTAAAATTTAATTATCATTTGGATGCTGCGGTGATAGACATCCTGTTAAATTTAACGCTCATGAACCCTCGTTTTCTTGTACTATATAAACCTTTTGTAAGCCCAACCGTTGATTAAGGAGATCAAATCTTACTTGCGGATAAGAGATCGAATCGAAATTTTGTTTACAGATTGTGTTTGATGGAAAAGATTAGGTAAAACCAATATTTCGCGTCTATATTAGGCAATGTATATACGCAACTAAGTAAACGAAATTTTGGAACTTGATGCCCCAAGCGGAGAAGGGCCTGCGTGGCGGTAGATAAAGGTTAGTGCCGACAAACAATCGGCCATTATCTCGCAGGTGTTTTATAGGGCGATAGGGCTCTTCATTAGGTCGTAGGTAGTCCCTATGAAGGGTCGCCTATAACTTTGGCATTTTAACTCCCGGTTTTAATGAAATTAGCTTTCTATCCCCACTCCCTCACCCCCATGCCTAAGAGGAAACCGGAGAAGATTGGTATGAAAGGAGACTCCCTGTAGTTAAAAACTGTTGTTGTTATTATTGCTCTCATAACGAGACAAAAGCGATTAATTTTTTTAAATTCTATATGACATAATAATAAACACCCTTGACAATACGGATTTTGACTATATTAATTATCACACAAGGTTATATTGTATATGATCTTCTCACTCTGAGCAATTTTCATAGTTTTTTTTACTATGCCTCCTACGTTCGGACAATTTGATGGTTTCTTCTCCCGAGATTGAAAAGCGTTTGCCCACTTCCGCTTTCCACTCACACGCAACCTCTTTGAAGTACGCGTAATTGTCACTTGACATTAACTGAGGGAAATTAGAGGCGGTGTATAAAGTATATTATATTATATATATATTGTATTATATATTTAATTTTAAAGCGGGGTAGCTTAGTCTATAGCTCAGAATTGTAGACCCCAGGTTCAAGCCCTTAATTTTATTTAGTATTTAGCCTTAAATATAAAAATGACACAGGTTTACAAAAAAAAAACTTTTCAGCTGCATCAGGTATGGTTGCTGAATTATATGTTTTAAAGTATGCTGATTTCAAAAATAACTTCTATTACTATCCATCACGTATAGTTTTTTTTACAAAATAAGAACACAATAATGAGAAAAAAACTATTTATTACAATAAACATATAGCATAATATTTATCAAAGCCTATTAACCATTAATTTTCTTATTTAAATTTATACACAACTTTATGTTTACTCTTTTTCCTTATGAAACCTTTTCTTATTTTCTTTTATGGTTCTCCCAACTCGTGTTTGGTTTCCTTCTTTGGTTTCTGAGTCCTCTGCATCACTCAGGATGTCATCTGAGTTAAGAGGTAGGTGCGAAACCGGTATTTTAGAGCTATGGGACACTGGACGAATAGCTGAATCAAGGTTAGGGTGATATTTTCTTCTTATTTTTCGTATTAAATCCTTTCATGTCTACCGAACAGAAATAGCAATCGGTTGTTGTGACTTTTCTGTTCACGCCATATCACAAGAATGCCAAAACGAAATGCAATTTTCTTGCACTTAAACCACAAGCGCAGATCTTTCTCACATCTTCTGCACACCTTATGAGGACCCCTTGCTTTGCCTTGATTACCAAGTATTAATTTGAAGTAAGCAAAATAAAACTTCTTCACAAAATCACTTATATTTCTTTGTTGACTTTTCACTGTATGTTCACCAAAAATATAACAGAAGCTGTCCGGAGAGATTACACAACCCCTATGAGCCGTAACACATAAAAAAACTAGAGTTTGAATGCTGGATGTCAACTGAGTGTTATTTAGTCTGTTAGTAGCCATATATGGACTCTGTGGGATTTCCAGGCTCCATATGGTGAATATGCTTGGTGGCTGAGCATGATCTGAGACATAGCACCTTCCTGCGTAATCGTTGGCTGCATAACAGTATCTCATCTCTACCTCATGCTGAACCCAAGGCCGAGGTACTCATATATGATGCTAGTGTTTTCTCTGCTCGATTTGCAGGAATATGCATTTTGGAATAAGTGATCAATAGTTCCTGAGCAGGTCTCTTGGCCATTTATTTTCTATCTTTGTTTAGGAAGTGCGAGTAACATAGAGTAGGAAAGAGAAAAAACAAGAGTGAACTGTCGACAAGTGAGTCATGGTTTGTCTGTCGTGGATGTAAGGTTTTACAAGTGGAATATTCATTTCTTGTGTAAAGTACGATTCGAAAAACAAACCAAGGAAAATTTATTATTTTTCCAAGAATTTCGGAATGTATTGTTCATATCATATGTAAATAAATGTGTTTTGTTGACCCTGAAATTCTGCTGCATAAGTCCAAATATGTCTTAGTGTAGTATTCTTGATTACTTTTAAAAAATCGCTTTTTATCCTGAATCCAAATGTTTTTTGGAAATTTCTTTATCAACCAAGAATTATTTGGATAATATGCAAAGATATTATCATAAGCTTCGTTTACACGTTTTGTGAAATGATTAGTATGTAGTATGTAGAAGTATGATAGGCTCATATTACTTTCTAAATTTGGTAAGATTATTAAACGGACTCAGATTTTTTTCAGTTATATCGTTTGAATTCCTAGTGTATTGCGCTCTTGTAGTTATATGCATATATATTTTCGTTAATCTATTTTATATAAATTATATTATGTGTTACCTCTGATGGCTACCGATATACGACGACTCAAACTGTTCTACCTTCGCCAAGATCCTGCCAACTCGAGGCGGATTCCTTCCTGAGTCTATTAGTAAGAGGACAAAAGGTACGAGGAAGAGCCCTTAATACCGCCCTATTGTGCGCGCTGTTGGAAAGAAAAATAGCCCTCAGTTAGGGTCCGGACCTTGGACCTCGGGCCCTTTAGGACCCGTTTAATCACCCCCCCCTCTCCGGTAAAGATTAAATTTCAGAACCGCTAATTTATGGAGGGTCGTTGAGGTGGCGAGAACTATGGCCGGTTTAATTGTCTACCTTAGCTTCTATTATCATCACCTCATTCCGGCTATAGCTTATTCTTTATTCAACTCTTCCACTTTACTTAAGTGTCTGGAAATGTGAATCAATTTCTTGTTAAATATTTGCTACTCAGTATCTGTTGGTTGCTCTTGTTACTTTATCGTCGATAAAAATGCAAAGTATGGACGACCAATGGTCTAGTGGTTACCTTAACAAACTATTAAGCCCATGACTGCGGGTTCGTAGCCTGATGTAAAAATCCTTGGTTATGCCTTCCTTCGGTAGGCACCTTAATCGGGGGCTCCCGAGCTCGTACGATGTCAGGTACTCATTAAAATCCCTATCCTAATTAAACTGCGTAGGCAAAATTTAGAGCTCTCAATGTAACATCGTCCGATTAGCCATAGCAGCATAAATTGACGTTAAATGGACAATCAACAACAGAATATATATCTAATGCGAAAAAAACGACACATTTTTCGTTTTTGGCATATAGCGGTTGCTGTAGATTCTTTAATATCAATTCACTATTTAAAGGGGAAGAATGACCTGGTCAAAATACGGAATTTTCAACTACCTTGATGATTTTTAATAGCGAACATGTCTTTATTTTGACTAGGATTTTCAAAGGCTTGAATGTGCCCCATTTGCGTGTTGATCTGATTCGTATAATAACAAAATAAAATTCCATGCTTGGCAATGTATTGAATAGGGTATGTTCTTGTGTTTAATGTTTTATGTTTTGTAAAACCAACGAGGTGTTTTTAAGCAGGTTTTCGAGTAAGGCACATTCGATAGTTTCCATCGTACATAGCGTGAATAGAATAATAAAATTGTTGTACATTATAAAAAAATAATCATAAATCATAGGTAATCATTTGAACGAGTGGATCGTTAACTAATTAGAATACATTATTTGATAAAATTAATATAAGGCACAAAATCACGTATATCGACATGGGTTGATATGTAATTGACGTACACATTGACGTCGAGCTCGAAGTCAAAAGCCTCGAGAAAGTCCTGAAGTAAGAATCCTGGATCCGCTCTGTTGGGATCAATTATTTGTACGACTATTTCATCCGACTTGAAGACAAAGGATATTTTGTACATAACTCGCGCACGTAATGGCCAGAGCTGGCATTATAAACCGCATCAAAGATAATGCCGATAACTCGGAAAGCTTATACTGCTGCCCTAGAGTGTCCAAAATTATAACACCTTAATTTACTCATTGCTAATTTTAAAACCCGCTGAAATAATTTTAATTTCAATAGAATTTTGAAAATAGAATTTTCAATATTTTATGATTGCAAATTCATGTTGCTTCTTCTCTTCGGGTTTACATTCGGGTCAGTTCAGCTTCGTGCGAGCCAAGGAGTATCCTTTTGGCTCTGGTCCTGACACTATTCGTGAGTGATCTTCATTCCCTTAATTCTTCTAATCCTGGATGAGTGATGGGATAGGAACAATCTCTTGTCATCTATCTTAGTCCAGTGGCTATTCGACCTTTACTTCTCTTTACCCTCTTAAAGTATTGCAACACTAAACCACGATTCGTCACGTAATCCTACCTTCATTAATTTACAGGCTGAATTCATCCATCAAATGTTTCTTCGAGTTTCAACTGTGCCTTCAGATTCAACCGAAAGAACCAATCATATAATAATTCACAAAGCGAAAAGGAAAAAGCACAAATAGCAATTTTTAAAGAAGATTGAAATTGCTACAATTTGAGCCCAAATGCAGTTCATTAGGTTTAACAGATCCTGAGTTAAGTTCCAATCATGTAATAATTCACCGGAATCTTAGCCCTATTTAATATATAAAATTGTCGTGTCACAGTGTTTGTAACAGAACTCCTCCGAAACGTCTCGACCGATTCTTATGAAATTTTGTGACTATATTCAGTAGGACTGAGAATAGGATATAAACTATTTTTCATACCCCTAAGTGATATGTGTCGGCCATTATTATCGATTAAGCGTCGATCGTAGCAGTGACACTTGATGATGCTGCATTTTTGATATATTGTAGGGGCATGTCTGAACAGTGTAAATCCAAGTTTGCAACCGAAAAAACGGATGGGAATACTTTTGGCGGCCGAAAAACTTCTAAATGTTCGGATTTTTTTTCAGTTTTTCGCCTTTATCTCCTAATCTGTGCGTTTTAGGGAAAAAGAACAAATAAAAATTTTTAAAGAAGACTAAAATTGCTACAATTTGAGCCCAAATGCAGTTCATTAGGTTTAACAGATCCTGAGTTAAGTTCCAATCATGTAATAATTCACCGGAATCTTAGCTCTATCTAATATTTCAAATTGTCGTGTCATAGTGTTTGAAACAAAACTTCTCCGGAACGGCTTGACGGCTTGGTCATCAAAAATATCACCGGGAACGTTATTGAAGCAGCAATGTTTCACTGGAATCTTTAAGGGAACAGTCGTCCTGTAGCCATGTATTCCAATGATATAGTGCCATCAGAACCCGTAATACCGTTCAAAATACTTCAATTTGATATACTAATGCATGGTTTTTGCTATGTCCATCAACATGTCCCAAGACCAGACAATGTCGATTTGCGGTTTTGACCTAGAACATCCATGCTTCTCCATGGACATAACATAATTATATGTTGCATGCTCAAGTGTTAGTAAACCATCTAATCTATTTGTATTAGCAAAGGACAGATTAAAAAAAATATTGTGCATCGGTTAGCGCTCAATTAAATTGAAATAAATAGTTATAATTTAAAAAAATATTATTAGCCATAATTAAAAATCAACCATGACACCTCATACATTAATCTAATGTTTATATTTTATTAGTTAAGAATTTTGTATATTATTTATTTATTATATACTGTACTTAGATACAAGTTGAATAACATGTAAAATCAAAAATCTATTTAATTCATTTTTTCCATTCATTCATTATTTCTTTAAAATTAAAATTTTAACGTAATATTTTGTAAAAACTATTACAATAGCCACAGCAACGCGTGGCCGGGCCAGCTAGTATATATATACTTACTTACACACATATACTTTTACCCTTACCTTTTTAGCTTTTCTTTCGCTATGATAGAGAGCAGTAACACGACGGCGGTGAAATAGGGAGGTGGGTGTGAGAGCTGGGCTGGTAAATCAGAGCGAGGAAGATATTGAATGGGCCCTATCCCTATCTTGCTCATCCCTTTCTGGGTCACACCTATCCCAAGCTACCCTTATTTTTTTCCAATTCAATTCCCAACCGACCGCCAATAATTCACTTGCCTCCAATACTGTCTTTCAGGATTGTCCTTTTATTAGGCCTCCTCTTATAGACCCCTTCCTCCAAGGTGGGATAACTGCTCTCTATTGAGACTTTAATTAAAATTTTCGGAAGGAAACTGGAATTCAAATGCCAAAAGTCAAATAAATAAATCTATCGTTATTTGGTTAGGTAAATATGTGCACTAATATCTAATTTATCCTATTGCAATCATAACTCGTCTATTTTTTTTTGTAATTTGTAAAATTATATATAACAAACAATAACAATAAGGTTTAACAAGCCTGATGGCTCGAATTCGAAACCAATAATTTCTGCTTTCACACTTTCTGTCCACGGATCACTACCAAAACCAAAACAAAAACCCACACGGTGACTCTTAACGCTAAAAAAAAATAATAAAAAAAAATGGAATATTATATATAGAAATTAAATTTTTTTTTTATATTTATATTTTCATCCATACCTGTCAAATACAAGTAATTGACAATCAGCAGATTGGCTGACTGGAAAATAGTACAGAATGACATGGAAGGCATGAAGAAGAACAGTACCCAACAACTACCTCTCCATTGGCTTGCTTTAATTTTCTACTGTAAAAGATCCCTCATCCACGTCCTTTTTAGCCTCCTCCTAGTGATCTCAGACATGAGAGTATAAGTATAGTTTTTCTTAAAAGCGTTTGTAGTACGTTCTTATGTGTTCGTCAACCGTTTGTATTTTTTAGTCCGTATGCAAAGTTTTGTTATTGACGTACCATGGTGCATTGGTGATAAGTCTAAGTACTTTTGACTGAAAAGTTTGCAGTCGTTTTCTGTGAGACTGTTTAGTGATGCCGCAAATTTGTAAAGCATATGTCCAAACTGGTTTTAGTACGTAAGTGTAGGTATTTAATTCCTGTCTTAAATCTAATTCCTACTTTTTCGTAAATAACGAGTACATTAATTTGAGTTTGTGATTTAGTGATTGGCGTTTCATCTTAACGTCAATCACTTCCAATCACTAAAACCAATTTTATTTTATTTATTTTTGATCATTCCCATACAGTACAAAATTAATACATATTTTATGAAGAAATTAATATTCTCAGCTTTATTGAAAAATCTGAGAAATTGGTATGTGTAGGAATAATTATATAATTAAATTATTTCAAAATGTATTGAGTATTTCTAATATACATACTTCACACAACTATTTTATTTGTAGCCAAAATAAAATAATGAAATCTGTAGTTTTACTATGGCAGTTTGTGTAAAAATGTAGTGTAATCTATAATAAACAATCTATTTATGCTAATTTAGACAGCACACCAGAAGGTAATAAAATCAAACTACTTGAAAAAAAAATCTGTATTTGACAGCCTATAATTGAAGAAGGTATCATAAGAGGCCACAGTCCGTAAATGCATTGATGTCACTTGTTCACCATTAAGTAATCTGCATAGTTAAACAAAAACATTTGTTTTTTGAACTATCTGTTTGCCAAAAAATCAACCCACAGTTTGTATTTTAGAAATGTCTTTATTTTCCGATATCTAATTGAACACTTGTTTTTGTTTTTTTTGTGATGAAAAACAAAAACTTTTTCTTTGGGTACATCATACATTACCTTTCTTGTAAAATTACTCGTAATTAATCGTAATATAACAGAAATATTATTATTATATTCACAATCTATAGTAAGAACGGACGACCCGAGCACGGATAGTAATTAAAAATTCACCAGGTTTATTATTCCCTCCAGACAGTTAGAGAGAGAGATAGAGAGAAAGCGAGAGAGGTTCTGAGAGAGAGGGTCATGTTTTATGTAAATGCGTCTTAATCTGATTAGTAGCCGGGATCTGTCCTCTTCAATAAGCCATTGGACAATCTGTTTTAGGGCCCCGTCCGAGTTAGCCATTCACCGGCTCTTCCTAACCTGTTTAATGGACAGAAGCCAATCAGATGGCGAATTTTCCTGAAATATTCTGATTGGGAGTGACGTCCAAGTCTCTTCAATTGACAGCTCATCCAATTAAGTCGACGAAATTTCGGTGGCTCTATTTCGTCAGATCCTGTATCACGAATCATTAAGATATGACGTTTTAAGGAAAAAAGCAAAAAAAGAAAAGTTTAAGATCGATCATAGAATATATCCAGCCTGTGGGAGGAATGGTGTGTATCTAGGAGGAGTTATAGTCGAGATGTTTGGGAAATAGCCAGGTCTTTTTCTTAAGGAACACGCTCCGGCTGTTTAACCTCTTGAAAACCTGCCAAACAGATTCTTCTCGTATCATTGTAGACCAAACGCATTGCAGTCTGCCTCTCCTTGCTGGCTATAACAAAGAACAATAGGACAACAAACAATCCGTTTATAAACTTCTAAGACTTTGTACGAACAACAGTTACTCAATTCGTTTAACTTGCCTTATAGACCAGTAGACCAGAAAACGAGTAACTAGGCAGTCATCCGGACTGCCTTGAAGTGAAAACATGAAACATTAATAAAAATAGATTTTACTATACTATTTTCGGAGAAAGGAAAATTTTAACTTGTTAATAATGTTTTGAGTTATTATTAGCATTAATTGCACAACTATTAAACGACCTTTTTGTTAAATATTATTATTGTTATAGAAATCGAACCGTAACATTTAAACTAATGCTGCTTAAAACAAATTGTATAACATATACAGGCCAAGGCCATAACCAACATCCCAAGAGGATTGTTAGTGTTAAATGAATAAGAAGTAAGGAGTTCACAGTTCGGCACTTGTAATGCGCACAATCAACGCAGACACCGTTTACCATATAAAGGCTGAGTGTGCCCTTGGAAGAAGCCACTTAGGGAATTTCCAATATCTTAATAATTATGTTATTACTAATATGTACTGTAACCCTAAGTAAGGTAAGGGTTATTTTATTTCTTCGATCTTAGATTTCAAGGAAGCCTTATTCCCAACAATTGCTTAATAACCTCAAGTATCGACTCCCTTTGGGCAATATTCCTAAATTATAATAGTCCATGGTGTATGTATCCATGACGACCACTGAAAACAGCAGCAGAAGTTTTTGTTTAAATATTAAAATCATTATAAATTTATAATAGTGTTTAAAATACCTGCTATTCTTTTTATGTCACAATACTGTGTCTTTGATGCGTGATTGGACTAGGCCAGTATGTAGAGAATTTAAATAATTTTCAGTTCCTTCACTAGCAGTATTCTAAAAGTTCCACGTATTTCACTTAGTGATCAATGATATTTATCAAATGGTGTGGTATCAATGAAATGTATTGAAATTATTATCTCCATGTAATGATTCGCGATTACAAATACTTTATTAAATAATGGTTTTATTTTTTATTGATTGTATGTTAACATCTGTTCCTGTGTCAATGTTTTGGTAGATTTTGTAAGTCAAGGTTAGACTTGAACATGTAGAAGATACATATACTAGAATGACAACATGGCTCCCGAGATTCAAGACGTTCTGCTTCTGCATGAGCTTGATGACCGGATGCTGCCTCATCGGCCACCTGGAGATCTTCTTCGGCATAGCCACCATCGTCCAAGACCTCGTCGTACTGGAGGAAGCGGCCCCGGATCAGGACTCGATAATTATGTATTACGCTTTCCTCTCCGATCTCCTCCTTTCCTCAATCCAGGTAGTTACTGGGATCGTGCTCGTTGTCGGAATCAAAACCAGGAGTAAAGACCATCTCAAAATCTGGATCCAGGTTCACATCTTCCTCTTCTGGTTCGTCGTCCTCGGCTACATCATGTCAGTGGTGATCGTGCCATTCACGAACGAGATGATCAACGTGGCCACCTTCGAAATGCTCATCCTCCTTTATACCATTAGGTCGATGTTGTTGTACGGATTCTCCATCCTCGCCGTTAACAGTTTATATATGGAATTATATCACCCTGGCGAGTAGGAGTATGGTTTTTATTTTAATTTGTAAATAAAAAAATATCAATTCAATCCTACCAATTATGTTATTAATCAGCATTTCTAGCTTTGAAGGGATTTCTATTTCCAATTGAGTTTAAGTAAATTTAGTTTAATCTCCCGTAGCTGCATAATGTAAGGTTATATACTTAAAAAATTTATACATTTGGAATTAATTTTACTTTCCAATTTATGATTATCTATCAAGAAACCATTTATCACAATAAAATCTCTTCAGAGTTATCAGAAAAAAACATTGAGGCTTGCTTAAAAGATTTGTGTGTTGTTTAGAATGTCAGAAAAAAAAAACGCTTTTTCTTATCAGCGCCATTTATTACCAATATGCCAGACAATAATATTAACCAATGTAAAGCACCTGGCCAAAATTAAACACAATAATAAATTGAAAAATAGAGCTACAGTGCGTGTCCTAAACACCAGCTAAAATACTAAAACAGTTGAGAGGTTACTATTGGTTTTTCAAACAGTTATGTAAATACAGTGAAATATTCATATAGAAAGCACTTAATAATTAATGACGATGCAAGTCTTTATTGGGAGGCTCGGCGGCGTATGGCAGAAATGTCACGTGCTGGCATTGGATAAATAAAGAAAAAACTTAATAATTTAAAATACACATATTAAATTAAATGGGCATATCGATTTTACATAATTCTACACGACCTCATTGCTCTATGACAGCTTTGAAATCAACACTCCACCAATTCATGTAAACTTTTCACGATAAATTGAAATATTTATGTTTTAATCATTGATTTTCGTTTTGTTAATTAGAGCAACAAGATGATGAAAGTCTAACTTTAATTGTTTTTGTTTCAGGTTAGTTCACAAATTACATCAACACATATCTTGGATTACAAGGTATTTTAATTGTTATTTACATCATGTAATAGTCGATTAGGGGTTTTACGTAAAAATCTTTAAACTTTTTTTTTTAGATTAATTTATTGATATTTACAACTGTAATATTATTACAACAAGTAAATCTGCAAATATTCTTTGAACTTAAAAGTCAATTTGATGTTTTCTTATATTTTAATATATTCTTATATTTTGAAAAAGGTTTTTTGAGTGAAAAATTATGGCTTTGACATTGGAAATATAGGAATTTAAAAAAAAAATTGTTTTTTTTTTGTAGAAAGGTAGTAGTTAATCATTCCAATAATATAAAACCCAAAACTGGGAGTGGTTTAGTTTCTATGAACTGTGGTAATTATTTATTTCCGACTGAAACTTTCATTTTTAGTTGTCAAAACAGTTTTTTTACTACCCCTGTAAAGTCACCTTTTCCATGTTCACGGCTCAATTATTGGGCTTTATCAAAGGGTATCAAAGTTTTCCATTTTAAATTATTAAAACTTATTCATAGTATTGATATGGGCTTGAATAACCGTGGTTTGATGGGCAAACCTCAGTTCAAGATATATTTAAAATTATAGTAGATTAATTAAAATATTAATGTTATTAAAATTAGAATATCATTTGAAAAGCCCACTTGACTTCCGTTCAGTCCTGTTACGTTGCTAAAATATATAACTAGAAACAAAAAAAGAAATATTATTGTAGTTAGATAGTTTTTATTATTTAATTAAAAATTTAATCTTTATTACTTTAAATCTTGATTATTTATCTTTTTATTTATTTATCTTTTTTCCGTATTGGATTACAGAGGACTAGGGCATTTCGACCCTCCTCTCTTTGATTTTTGTCCAAAGTTTATTCATAGGTGCCTAGTATTATTCTTTTCTTTCCTCTGTCCATTTCTTTAGAGTAGTTGGCTTTCCTTTTCCCGTAATCCCCTGTGGGTATTTAGTTTCATCCTGAGACGGTTTTATTCTTGAATATCCTGACAAGTATCACCATCTCCTGTAAGTATTTTTCTGCCTCTTTGAACTATGCTTGGTATATATATATATATATTTATTATAATTACTAATATTTATGAGATAATTTGAAATATTTATTAGTTAACTAGCGAAAATACTTATTTATTAAAAGTATTTTATTTATTTATTAGTTTTTTTGTTGTTTTTTGTAGAAACATTGTTGGACTTGGTTTTTGCTTCATTATGATAGTATTAGCTAAGTATGACAATGTATGTCCCTAAAAGATTTTTATTCGTTTATTCGTTAATCGTTCCTTTACACTTTTATGCCATTGTCAGTAGGATTCTTAATTATTTCCTATCCAGCCATAATTAGGATAGGTCTCATTAACTAGTCCCACTCACTAAATGAAGTATTGCAGTCGCTAAAACTCCACAGCACATTCAATACTGTGGACATTCAGTGCTCACACACTCCCGGATGCAGAACATGATATAGCGGAACCTGATGAACCCGTCCTTGATATCCTGGTCATGGAACCTCCGGAAGGGTTTGGGGGGGGGGAAATATGATTAGCTCGGGTTTGGCACTCGTTAAGGCTGCTTCCTCCACCGCCCTTCCCAATCAGTTCAACCCTTCTGTATATGTCTGCAAGCTATGGGCAATACCTAGCCATAGCTCAGTATTAGGAAATTTTTATGCGATTTTTACTTGTTGATGTATATAACTATTTATGATATGGTTTCTACTGCTTCGGTGAATAAGTGGTTAGGTCGAATCTTCTTCAAAATGATTTTCTCGTATTTAAGGGAACATAATCGTATTATTTTCGTTGAAAATAAGATGCTAAGTCAGGCATTGGCTTGTAAAGAAGTTGCTGCTTGTATTGAAACTCCATTTCAGACCAAAACATACGAGATTGGATTGATGCCGCTTTACTCAAAACAGTTAAATATCTCTGGACAAAAGTCGACTTAAGCGTGATTCTTAAATTTTGCCAACCCAGGTATATTGTGGTAAGAATCTTTTATGAGTTTCTGCCACAGTGATCCTTATTTTATGTCCCTTCCGAAGACAACATATCTTAGGATTTTTACTCCCTTTTAAAAAAAGCATAGGTCATTAGAATTAACTACATCTTCCCGCCTTCATGTTCACTCAGGGTGTCTTTATGGCTTAAAAAAATTAAAGAAACCAATTTTCTTAAGTTCGCTTGAAGCCGCATACCATTCCATATGTTCACTTTTGTTGATGGGGATACCACCTCCCGAGATGCGAGCCTAAGACCTTGGCAGGTTGTCATTCTAACCAATACACCACAGGTTACCCCAATAATAGTTCCTGTTGTTTTTTTTTAATAGAATTTGTTATTTTGTTGTTATTTTTAATACCACTTGTAGATATTTTTTAAATATATTGTAAGGTACATGGAGGTTTTTCTAAATTTCCTGGAGCGAACTATTCTCAAAGAAAGGACTAAATTAGTTGAAGCTAATTGCTGAGTGTGTAAAGAGCTGGAGCTTATTGGAGCCAGGTGGTTGCTATTTAATTACCTTTCTTGTCGTCCAATTTCCTGTTACGCAGCAATTCTTGGGCTGCCGAAGTCGGTGTCTAGGATTTTTTGGGATGCAAGTATATAAAGTTACATTAGTGAAAAATTACAAACTTTATAATTGTTTACATGGGTGGTCTCGGGAAAACGTTTCAAAGGAAAAAGATCTCAACAATTTTCGACTCTGCTAGGTGGTAGTGGTTTGCCTATAATTTCAAGAGGTAATTTTGAAACGAACATAAGATGATGTTAGTTTTAAATTACAAATATATAATTTAAGTATCAAAAGATAAAATATATATATGTATATATATATATATATATATATATATAATATATAATATATATATATATATATATATATATATATATATATATATATATATATATATACATATATATATATATATAAAATATGGAGATCTTAAAAACGAACCTAAAGAAATTCGGTTTATTATTTTTTTTCTATTGCTATCGTTCTAGCGAAAATGAAGAAGTTTCCATTATTTTTAATAAGTAATAGTGTTTTTCCCTGAATTCATAACACCGGTTGCATTATGCAGTCAATTAAAAAAAGTATATAATTTTTTTAATCACTTTTGAACCCATCAAATTCTAATTTTTGTATCCAATCAACAAAAAAGTAAGTGATGTTATTGAAAAAAAAAATGTTAGTAATTTTTTATTTGTTATTGTACTAGGCTTCAAGTGAACATATGGAATGGTATACGGCTTCAAGCGAACTTAAGAAAATTGGTTTCTTTAATTTTTTAAAGCCATAAAGACACCCTGAGTTCATATAACATGAAGGCGGGAAAATGTAGTTAATTCTAATGACCTATATTTCTTTTCCTTGATTTGCTTTTTTGTATTTTATGTTTTAAATGCTCAAGTAACAATGACGAATATTTTTAACGAATCCTTTTATAGGTTATTGTAGTATTGATTATTATTGTTGTTGATAACTGCCATAAATATTTTGGCCATTCGACAACCCTGAGGCCATGACTTTAAAAAAAAATCACGAAATCCGTAGCCCGCTGGTGGTACACTGAAACATCCATACTGCTCGTAAATATTTGTCACGATTTAAAACAAATATAAAGATTGATGTGGTGCTATTTGCACTGACGTACCCTCCCTGCTTCGGTAATGGCCGCCGTCCCTATATCACAATTTGGCCTTCCCTACCTGGCTCTCTGTACCGTACCAGTGAAGGACGATATTTTCCAACGAAACGTCGACGATTATTTGCCGTATTAACTGGACCAGAGCCGTAACTCACGTCGGAGCTCAACGCTGCATTAACTAATCATTTACCCTAATCATCCTTGCAAATGACCAATGTGGGCATGGTGTCCAAGGCATTACAAACTGTGCGTGTTAAATTGTGGATCGGCTTGGATTTAAAATATATTTATTGGTACATGTTCCTATATTATAGCTAAATAAGTAAATACTTTATAAATATATAGCAGAATTTATGTACATTTTTATCTTTTAGAGGGGTGTGGTTTCTCAATACTCCAGGGTGTCTTCAGGGTTTCTAGGTTCCGAGTTCGAAATCTGTTGTGACAAATAAATTACTTATTCTGTTTATTATATGCACTGAAGGTTACGGGTTGAAATCAAGCTTAAGCAGATAAATTAACTGTCAACAGTCACGGATGGACTTTAAAGGTCCTACAGAATCTCCTGAAATAAATTAAATAAACACAGCCTGAATCAAAGAAACTCAAAGAAATCACCTCTTAGCACAACCGTTATCCTTGGAAATGTACGGTTTCCACCATGTACTGAACCCATGACCCTTCGAGGGTTGCAGTTGTACAGGACTTTTATTTATTTATTTTTTATATTGGCATCGTACCGAATATGGGAAATGTAGTTAGGGAAAAAATTGCAATCGCTAAAAGAAATCATTCTTGAATTTTCAACCAAAATACATATTTTAGTGTATCTTGAATACAAATAACCAAGTACTTCTTCACTATTGATATTGCTCTTTTTTAGCGTTTTCTTATGATTACTCTAAAATCATTATTAAAAATCAGACTTTCATTGTTTGTTTTTTAATATTAGCTAGGGTTTAACATCGTTTAACTCGCTTTGGATTATATAACGCCTTTTTATATTCCAATATAAATTATATTATATTTTTATATTATATTTTTATATTCCAATATTCTTCCTTTAAAATTCATTTGATTTTGTTCATTTTAACTTAATAAACTCTCATTTATTTTTATATTAATTTCATGAGGTTTACGCGAATTATAATTTTGATTTGATTCGGCAACAACTAGCCACTTGAGGTGACGGACATAAGGTGTCTTGAATGGATAAATAGATAAATTATTTTGAATAATGTTATTGACCTTATAAAATATAAATATATATATTTATATATGAGGAGGAAAATGGTCTTAGAACTTTCAACTATACGGTCATTGATATATTTATATTTACCATAGTAAAATCCATAATCAACATTGAAACTTGTGTAAAAAAATCGACAAATCTTGCTTTGCGGCGTTGTTCATGTCGAAGCCTGGTTGTAAATAATGAATTGATACAGGAGCGAGGTTGAAAGGTGAATTATTGAGGGATGGAAGAGTTGTGACCAAGTAGCATGGGACGGGGCTGGATTGAATCATTGAAAGGCCTACACTTGAGAAGGCTCAATGATTCAGTAGCGGGATGAGACGGCTAATAACTCTTCCCGACCGGATACTTAACTTCAAACGTATTTTCTATCCTCCGTGGCTCGGTCCACTTTGGGCTTTGGGGGTCATCTTCCTGTGTGGAGGGGCTCCGCTGCGTTTTTCATTTTGTCTCTTTACTTATTTAAAGCGGTCTAATGCAGCCTTCACCGAGCCAAAATGTTCCTTTCCTCGCTTAAGTTTCATCTTCTGGTCAATGAACGAACATTTACTAGGATATATACACTTAATGTAAGGTTTAAACATTTATAAAGGTACTTATACTGGATTGCCAATTTAGTGTAAGTGGTAGTTAAGGCTCTATCATGATCTTGCCTCTATCAGAAGTGCGCAACTATATCTTCTCATTCAATAAGTAAAAGCAATCTAGGATATTTATCATAGACAACACGTACCTTTTTTGTATAAGAATCATGACGATTTCCTACACCTTTACATATAATGTAGGTTATAAAGGATTCTCATATAACAGGGAATTATGCTGGTTGAACTTACTGATCTTAAATTAGCCATTCTCAAATAAGCTGTCTCTTTTGTTATATTCACGTATATTGTAAAGCCAATTTTGTCATTAACATTCATAACAAAACGTATATGATCGTGAGAGCCAATTAAACTACTTCAACTACCACTACCAAGCTAAAAATCTGCAGTATTAGTACCAGATGTTATACACTGTAATAAGTTTTTCTCGATTCACTGTTTGATGTTGATATATTGAATGTTATTTAGAGATACTTGATTTAGAGATCCCACTGATATTTGCAGAACAGATCCGATACTTAGCGTTGCACCTCGACAAACGATTATCCTGGAATCATCATACAACACTGAAAAGACAAGAAACCACTCGACGTTTCAGGCTACTTCAACACCTACTAGACAAACGCTCTAAGATCTCAATTAACTACAAAAGACTGATCTACATGACCATCATACGATCTATTTGGACTTACGGAGTAGAGCTTTGGGACTCCACTAAGCCATCGAATTCCTCTCGTATCCAATCCCTACAATCCAACTTGTAGTTGAATTCCAGTTGAACTTGTGATTTGAGTACTACCAGTGGGTAGTTTCTCTACTTGTCATTATCTCATGTCATTATGTATCACTTAGCCTATTTATCTGTTGTATTATTGTAATACAGTTCAACCGTAGTCAGTATCCGTTACCAACTGTTAAATTTTCCTCTCAAAAACATCATTTTTCGCTCATTTAAATTCATTTTCATACCTTTTCTGTAAATACCTTTTAGCAGATCTAATTCGTCTAACAAAGAATTCTTTAAAAATTGGATAATTGTTATTATGCGCCAGACCGTAGGCTCAGAATTATAGTTTTCAAACAGCCAAAAAAAATTACAATGCTCAATCTTCTGATCTCCAAAAAATCTGAATTATCACTCTTAACGAAAGGTTTGAATAGGCTCCTGTTGAATAAATGTCGAAGGCGTTAGTGGATTAATTAATGGAGACATTGAAATAAGTTCTATTACATTTTAAGTAATCTATAAAGAATTATGAATGAGAAGGACATTTATTTTACTCATTTACATCTTCGTCGGCTTTCTCCTACCGAAAGATTTAATTTCAATATCCATGTTTAAAAAAGAATTGCTTTTATTTTTTTTTGTTCCTCAATGTTATAGTTCTTATAATTATTTAATAAGTCAGAACTATTCCAAGTGAGAATATAAAATATTAGCTTTGATATATTTCTCAATTCTTATAACTTTGATATATTCTTGGCTTTTAAAATTATCTGGAAGTCTGTGTATTAGAGTAGTTAATATTAATGTTAATTGGCCGTTAATATTATAAACAACCAGAAGTATCTAAAACAATTTTATAGCATCAATTCTCTTTTATATGTTGACCTAAAACAATGGAAGAAAGAAACAACGATCATTGTAGAATGATAACGAAGAAATTACTGCTTTAAATGTTAATAAGTACTCAATTTACAGATTATTGAAGGATCTCTAAATATTATATTTATATTTTTTCTAAATAAAAACGTACACACAAACAGTTTTTATTGTTTCTTTAAAAAATACAACTATTTCGTTGTAGTCTTGGTCCTTCTATTGTCAATAATTGCATCAGGAAATAATAATTCTAGAAGTACGAAATAGTAGCTGTTGCTGACGAATACAGCAATGAATGTGAAGGCCGTCGTGGCTAGAGGTTGGGTAACCATATCCAACGGGAGTCCAGTCAGGAAGATGGTGAGGAGCGACATCCAGTTGCTCGCCGTGGCGGCGATAGCTAGGATCATAGAGTCCCGGATCATCGGAGGCGAAGCGATGTCCGCGCCGTAGACGAGAAGTAGGCCGTGGAAGAATCCGACCACTTCAGAAAGCGACAAGAACAAGAGAACTATTATGTACGGAATCTCGTTGCCTTCAAAGTCATCTGGAAGTC
The DNA here is from genome assembly GCA_037127475.1 of Arma custos. Taxonomy (NCBI): domain Eukaryota; kingdom Metazoa; phylum Arthropoda; class Insecta; order Hemiptera; family Pentatomidae; genus Arma; species Arma custos. Next base: position 85,111,400 of record CM073763.1, on the reverse strand, counting down.
TATATACATAGGCATTATGATTGGCAGGGTTAACACAACGTATGGTTTAAAACAAAATATGAATAATTTACTTTTTTAATAATCATATTTGTTCTATCAATGAAATTGGAAAACTCCTTGAAACTAAGCCTAAAGTCTCTAAAACACAGGAAAATAACAAACCACTGAACATTTCCACAATTGAGGATGGCATCATCAGGGCATATTAATTTTCTTTATAATTCATTTTATATAATTAATATATTATTAAGTTGTTTTTCATAATTTTAGAGACTTAAGTTTATGAAGTTTTCCCATCACATTATAATAATTATTTTATATCAAGTATGTACTAATAATTCTTTAGAATTTTTGCTCATTTTTATTAAAATATACTTTCTACATGTAATTTACCAAGTATAAATTCCTGTAAACTGCTAGAATAATTCATATTACTTTCTATGAAATATATGGTCACTACTTAGCTTTCTTTTTCTTCACCTTTATTTAGTAGTTTATATATTATTATTATTATTTTAGTTTAAAAAAAATCAATATAATCCCAAAATAGGAAAATTTAGGGATATGCGACTTCGCCTTTGGACTGACTACAAATATATTTATATTGTATTTTGATTTTTTACGGATATTTTCAAACGAACTCATCTGCTGCCTGAAGCTTTTTAGATATTACTCCAAAAAAGTCCTTGAAACTTATCTTCGCAGTGCTTTAAGGTTTGTGTGGACATATTTTGAATAAAACAAGGTGCAATAACTTTGGGGGATTCCACATCAAACGATAAAATACTTTGATTGGAAGTTAAATAAAATGAGAGAAAACTTTTTATAATTTGATTTTTATGCTTATCAAATTTTAATGTCATACATAAATACAAAGATTCAAATTTTGCCCATTTTAATTCTTCAGTTATAAATACATTAAAAAAAATTCACGGTTTTCAATGCTCATCTATATTGCTAAAATTAATAAAAATATTATTCAGAAAAGATCTATCCATTCTAGATTTACATTTATTTTGATCAGACATGTCGATCGATGCTAATTAACTGTATCATAATACTCTTCATGGGTTGTCGTGTTTTAGTCTTTTTGAGGCTTTCTATTAAAATCATCCTACTATACTCTTAACAGAATCTGTTTTCTCACTTTTGTTCCTCTCGGTACCAAACTTTAATTTTGTTTATATCGTTTCTGTTTTCTTTTTCTTTTTCAATCGACCTCATTTTGAAATACATTAGACAGTATAATCTTCATTTCCTGAACTTCTTCAAGTAAAGTGATTGATACTGTAGGATTGATAGGAATGTATTTTTCATTTCAATATGTTATTTTTTTAAATCATCTGGAAATGTGTTTATAATAGTTATTACTTTTGGCAAGTAGGTACAGCGGTTGCTTAGAAACAGCACAGTTCCTAACATGTTGTGTGAATCGAACACATTTATGGGCTTGTTGCAGTAAAGGCGTTTTTTTTTTTTTTTTTTTTTTAGTTTTATTCTGTTGAGAGCTATTCCCAAGACATTTTCACATTAAGTGTCACGACTCTCGAGGGTAATATCCTACCTTAAAGAATAGTACCTCCTGGTAGTCCCTACCTTAATGTTACCCCACACCATTTGCTAGGCTATCCCATAACGAAACCTCTTAGTCTATATAACAAATGACATAATACATAACATAATATATATATATATATATATATATATATATATATATATATATAAATCTCTACAAATATATCTAATCTAGTCTATATCTTAAGCACTATAACTTACTCACTGTGGAAGATACTGTTCATGACCAAGAAGACATTGGCAGAACTGGTCAACCATCCTAAGACGAATGTATTAACCTTCAAGACTATGTACCTCGCTTTGAATCTCGGTATAGCCCCGAGGATGTCATCGATAGTGAACCAATCCTCATCAACTTCTTTGTTCTTCTTGATGGACAAATCTTCATTTTGAACCTCAATAGTCATTCTGAGTAGAAAATCTTCTTATTGTCAATAGGCTTAACTTTTACATTACCACGTGGTTCTCTAGTACTTTGCAGATGGTTATGAAACATATGTTCCGAATTGTATTGGTCATTTTTTTAATCTATGTAAAATTAAAAATATCGAATTCAGTTTGAATTTATTCTAATTGGTAAGGGCTTCATGGCTGAGAATCGCAATTGCGTTATTAATTTGTGGTGTTTGGTGACAGTTTTACGATCTCTAAGAGATACCCGATAAATATAACTGCATAAATTTAAATTCAAAATACATACCTTAACGTATTGATGCATTTTGAAGTGCTTTTTTATTTATATTTTTTCAGTTCATATGGCATAATGCATTACTATATGTGTAATAATTATATAGCTGCTTGTTAGCTCATTCAATGTCACTTTATGGCTAATCGGACGATGCTTCAATGGGTGTCAAAGAGTTTAACTATCCAAATGTAATCAGGCTAGGAAACTTTAAAGAATTCCTGTAGACTCGTGATCTCTATTTTATGTATTCGGAATAACTAAGGATTTTTGACTCCTTTTTGAAAAATCCAGCTAGGCTCGGAACTTGCGAACAAGGTTCTTATGCTAAGCAATACACCACAGGTAACTCTTAATTATGTATTTATTATATATAAATTAATTTGAAACAAAAATTAAACCTCGTTGATTTGTATATATGGTTTTGTATATATGTTAGTGAGGTTTATAATTTATAATTTGATAGCCAACATTTTACGAGCTTTAGAACCTTATCAGTTCTATTCCCTCCTCAATCAAAACAAGTAAAGGCCCAGACGATGTGGTTCACAAGTTTGGAAAGGAACGACAATGTCTAAAACTTAAAAAAAATCAGAACTAAAAATCACAGAACAGTCTGTGAGTACAGTACTCTCTCCTCACAGACCAGAGTCGACGAGCAATCAATGTTTAATTTGAAAATATTGCTAACTGGGATAAATAGCAATATATTTTCACATTGAAATAATATTATTAGATCGTAATTGAAAAATTCTAAACAATATTTTAATTTTATATCTTTTTTATAATTATTGGTCAACTGTTTTGATTTAGTTAGCAGAGAGTCACGGAAAGACAGAGGATTCGGGTTCGAATCCCAGCGGGGCATATCTTTTCTCTTTAAAATAAAAATATTTTAATGTGTTTGTTAGATGTATACACAATGAAGTTCAGGTGTAGTACATCTTACATAAACATTCGAAACAGACTCATCGATCCCAGAAACCGAACCTGCTAAATAAGGTTTAATCAAATTCTTAAATAAAAATATTTTTATTTCGATGAATTTCCTGTTAATGCTTGCTTTTGGGAATTGTGTTGGATGGTTAAGTTATTTTCCAGTATTATAGTTACTTCAGGCTTTGTTTTTTCGACTTTTATGATGCTTGCTTTATATATTTTCATGAGTTTTCGCTCAGTTCTATTAAATCGTATAATGTATTTTTTTTCTAATTTGCCAAGCTGAATGACGGATGGTTAGAAATATGGTTGGATGTATCTCTCCCTTCAGATCAATATACGTTGTCACGGTATTGTTAACGTGTGATTGCCTTTTTTTGTATTGTCACCCCAAGGGCTCTCGACAATTATAATGGGCCCTATAGGGCGCCAACCCTTTATTCCATTGAAGGTATGACGTTGAAGACCCTCTGCACTGTGATCCATTCGAGCGTTGGTAATCTGTCTTCTGAGGTGTTCCTGATGGAGGGGTATGGGTTGGTTAAGAAAATCAGAACCGCAAATGACAATCTGAAGACATATTTAACATTGTTCACGGAGTTTGTTGATTTTATTTTTTCAATTATTTAACGTAACGTTATGCTATCGTGGGATTTTTTAATTTCGTCTATCTTTAACGACTGGCTGACACCGCGCTGGCCTGTGATCGTAATTTTACGCGCCCTTCCAACTTATGGCATAACAGAGTATTGCTTTGTACTCTCTTTAAAAACCACTATGGCCTCCTACTGAGCTGGGAACTCGTGGACATGGGCACTGAAGGTTATGCTAACTACCTCAGGTGACCCCTAAAATGGTTTATAGTGAAAAAAAATAGAAATTATATGATCCCTCAATTTAGTTAAAATGTTACAATTATATAAAACCTATTTTCTTGATGCCGCCCTTATAAAGTGAATATTAACATAACTGCATTAGAGCTATTCCATAATTAAGTGATAGTCTTTAAGGAAACTTTATTTTTTGGGCTAATTTGGATATTAAGAGCGTGGATGAGGGATAAGTTGCCATAAGAACATCAAATCAAGCAGCTGTAGTGTACTGTTCTTCTTTATGTAATTTTTTTATTTTATTTTACTGATTGGGAATCTGCTGATTATCGATTTGTTGTATTTGACAGGTGTAGATAAGCATATAAAGAATAAACAGCCACCTCTCAAATTGCAATGGAAAATGTTTTTGAAAGATTGCAAAACAGGAACTGATGATATCTGCAGCCCCGATGAATAAGTGGTGAAGCCGAATTTTGTCCAGAGAGAGTTGATTGTTTCTCTTACTTTTTTGGTTGAAATTTAGATTTAATAAAAGTATCAACTCCATTTCGAGCCAATGTCTGACTTAACTCTTTGTTCACTGTGAAAATAATACGACCGCCTTACGTACAAGAAACTGATTTGAGAAAAAATTGTACTTAACAAGTTATTCACAGAGGCTATAGAAACATGCTGTAATTATGAAAATAAACAAGATTTTGAGCTTGATTTCGGCCAAGAAGAAACAGAAATAGATACAGTAAAAACTTTACCAGTTACTGATTTATTTTTTGCCTGTTATTACCATTGCTTACTGATGCGTATTATGATTGTTTATTCTTTTATTTCCCTCAAGTACTCTACTTCTAGTTGTAAATTTCCTCTTTTGGAGGAAATCCCCCTGGATCAAAGCTGATCTATTCAATGCGCTCAGTTACAAATTTTATGAAGAACTGATTATTCTTTATTAAATAACGGACCGCTTTGGCTAGTCGAGGTTATCATTCGGGATAAACATCGAAATGGAAATCGTTAGAGGACGAGATGGCGGCTCAGCAATATTTGATAAGTCCCAATTACCTCAGCTCGATCCTTCAAAGCTAATTCTTATCATCTAGGGTACAGTTATTCAGAACCTGGAGTCGGAAAGCTGCTATTTTTAGCGTGAATAATTAATAGCTACAAGTTAGTGATACCATTCTACTTTCTAGGATGGCGAATAATGTATGAGGTGGAAGTCGGAACATCTAGGTCATGGTTACATTCTGTGATTTATTCATGGCGGCTAAAAGAATATGTCAGTCACCTCTCAATGTTTTCGGACGATTGAGCCGCCTTTCTTCTATTTTTATTCCGAACTCAATTTTTAATTCTATCGACCGTGGAAAAAATGGTCAAGAGGGTTCCCTTCTGTTGCCTTATACGTATCCACGCAATTTGAAAAATATATTTTTGTTCTAAGCAATGAGAATAACAACAAAAGAAACTGCATCCTTACAACCCTTGAAGGATTCTCAGTAAATGGTATTAATGGACTCAGTAAATGGTAAAGTTTATACTGTTACTAAGCGAACGGTTGTGCAGGATGGTTGTTTTGCCCAGATTAAGATTGGTTATTTAATTAAAACATATTTTTATAAAGGTCCAGTGAATAAGTCGATAAGTCAAATTTTGTCCAAAATTACTTTCTTGTACTTAGGGAGGTGGAATCGTGTCTGCCATAGGCTTGAAATGGAGTTATTGCTTTTTTTTAAAGCTCCATTTCAAGCTAAAGACTGAGAAACTGATAAGATTTCGCTTTCCTAAATAGAGTTAGTTATAACTTTCTCTCTCGGCAAAATTCAAACTTTACTACTTATTTACGGAGGCTGCAGAACTTTTTTTCTCTGTTTAAGACCAGGGCAAGAATGGTCAAGATGGTTGCTGTACACGTATCCACGCAATTTAAAACAGTCTTTTTGTTGCGATGTTTTTTTATCAACACTTCTATTATATTTGCAGATGTTAAAATTATGTGTGCGAGTGATGTAACAACACATGCTGTCATATAATATTCATCTAATATTAATTTTTTTTTAATATTAAAAAAGTCACCTAAAGTAGCTCACAGCCATAACGATACACCTGTATATTTATAGGAATCTTAGAATTAATGAATAATTAATAACTGGAAGAAAATGTTCCGGGTGGAGATAAAACAAAATCTCTTAAATATGAAGAACTATTTATTTCTCGAAATAAAGCCAACATTGTAGGCCTTCTCCAGGGAACCCTTTTTTCTTTTTACATTTATCGAAAGGGTTCCCTATTTGATTTTTATCACTGATATCCCTTGACGCCTTTATTTATTGTTATTATTGGCTATGCATTATTTTAATTGTTATGTATCTTTTATATTATCCCTTGAAAAGATCTGCCATGTGTCAAGTAAATAGTTGTCCTTATTTAAGACCTCCTCCTGGACCATTTTCTTCCTCTTATATTTAAGGTTAACTAATTTTATTCAAAAGAATATAAATAAATAGTTCACCTTATATTACATTAAATACAATAATTTATTGTAAATGCTAAACATCCTACCTGAAACTATTTTCCTTTGGTTATACTCTAGTGTCGAGTATTAGGTTTTAGATTGTTTTCACAGTCAGTTCCACAAAATCTACCGCATATTTAAACTTTTTCAACAATCGTTGTACACACAACTTTTAAAGAACGTGAGGTGGTCATCAACATTATATTGATAAGGAATCTTTGAATCAAATAGCCCAAATTATTTAATGCGCTCTACGTTCAGCTTATATTGGACGGATTAAACAGGAGAACCGCATTGCCGTAAAAAAAGTTAAAAGGAAAATTAAAAGAAAATAGGAAAGCGCAAGGAAAATTTTAAGTGATAGGGATGGTACTTCCATCGTCAGAGAAATAACACAGAATCCACGTTGCGTATGTGGTTGAGAACACCCAACTAACAATAACCAACCAAATATCAAACTAAATTAATTGAAAACTAAATAAAATGGTTATAAATTAATACTACGATAATGTTAATAGGAAATGGAGTATATCATTTTGATTGTAGGCTGAAATTATTTATTAATTTCTGTTGTTAATTTTAAAAATAATCAAAGTTGAATAATTTCATCATTATCTTCATTATCATTATCATTATTATCATCATTATTTGTTAATGATAACTGTTATCGTGAATAATGTTGAAGAGTTCCTGGTTTTGTTTCCTATTACCATTTTTCCTTATTTTTCTGTTACTGTGATGTGTGTGAAAACAAAGGTTTGGGAGAGTACTGTCAGAATAGAAATGCTTATGTTCTTGTTTCATGTCTCAGTGTAAAATTCAGATAACAAAGTGATCGAAGTATTTTTCCTTACTGTACATTTGATATTTATCGTTAAGGAATATATTCTAATTAATTTAGTAACTTGTTAAGCTTAATGGTTAATTTTGTTTGTTAAGTTTTGAAATAAACTCGTTTGGAAGACTTGGAAGGATTTATCGTTGTTTTGTTTTTATTACTTCTGTTCCGTCCTTTTAGCCATATATCACATACTTAAAGACAAAAAAAAAACTAACTAAAAAAAAGGTGTGGGCCCAGCATTTATGAATAATAAAGACGCCTCAGAAACCGACAGGAAGACCCTTATTAATATGACGGCTTCAATGAAAGGGAGGAAAAATAAACTAAAACTAATAGCCCTTTATCCGTTGCCTTACGACAGCTACTGTGCCAAGACGTTAACAGCAGCATCTCATTTTGTTCCTCCTACCTCTTCCTGTTCCATCATCTATGCAGGTGATGGCTCGGACCGTAGACCCAGGAAGTTTGGGGAGTTAACGTGACTAGTTCTGGCGCCTAGGCTTCTGTCCAAAAATTAACATTACGGAATTCTCGAATCGTATTTTATAAAGTTAACGTTCAGAGACTAAAACCACGTCCATTATAATTGGTATTACAGGCTACTTTAGTCCGCGTCATGGACAAAAAAAGGGGGTTTCCTTTCAATATTTTTTTCCCCTGAGTAGACAGGTTTGGTACGTACATAGTAGGAACTGTACTGTTTCTATACCAACGTTTGTACGGGAGGTGAATAATTTCGATTATAGCATTAATCTATTAATTGGAGTATTATCGATATAATATTTGTAGCTAAATTATAATAATGTTATTAAAAATTATTTTTTTATTATTAGTTGTTATAGTTTTTAAATATTTTTATTTGAATAGAAAATATTGCCTAGCCCTGAACATATATTATCTTTTCAAATAAAAGTATTTAAAAATTATAACCGTGAATAAAAAACAATTGTCCCTGGTCATATTTTTTCTTTTCAATTAAAAATATATATAATAATATTAATTTTATCGTTATTTAAAACGGTTTAATAAAAACTAATTATTCTTTGCATCTAGTACCATCAGATCCTAGGTAGGTCTCCTTCCTCTTTTAAATATAAATGTATATAATTAATTTAATAATAAAAACGGGATGGCTCGATGCCGATATAGCCAATCGCTGCTTACGCAATCCTTTTACAACTTTATACGCCCTTCTTACTATTTTCAATGCTATCTCTCCAATTATATTAACCGCACCATCGCAGTGTAGTTTTACATTTCAGGAGGTGTAATCACCTCCCTGCACAACCGTTGTCCTGTGCTGTCTCTATCATGTACTGAACCCCAGACCCTTCACAGGTTGTAGCGGTACAGGTTTTTTTTTTATATTATGTTGGTAAAAATATGAATTAATTAAGCTAATTGTTTGCAAGATCTTTAAACGATCGGTACTAATGGACCTTTCATGTTACAATGTTACCATTAAAAACAACACACTAGGTAGACATTTTTTAATTTACAAAAATACATAGGTACATATATAACAAAAATTATTATGAAAATCCTCAAAATTTAATAGGGGTAAACATGACACTAGTTGTCAATATAGGTTAGAGAACCTGATACATTTTTTATTTAGATATGTTTCTAATGACCGCTATATAGTATTTTATATTCTTCCCAATCAATTCAAATACTACCTTATATACGAAAAATAAATTTATTGGGAAGAAACATTTGAATTTAATTTATTTTTAAATTATACTGTTACGGTTACAGAGATGAAGACGAAAACAAGGGATTGACGTCTTAACTTGTCGGAGGGAGAATTTAAGATTGGATTAGAACCTTCTTGAACGTCTCTTTGTCGGTGGAGATTAAGAAGGTTCTCGACATTCCCAGAACAGTCTTCCCCTACTTCCGTGTTCTAGAATGTTCGGCCTTGCCTATTTAAATACCCCTCTCGCCTCGAGGGAGTCAGCCAGAGAGTAGACCGGGCACTGTGATGAACTGTAATAAGTGAGTGTCAGTGTGATAAACTATTCAGTGTTGAACCGGCCAGTGTAATAGGTGTATCTGCAACTGTGACAGTCTCACGAGTGTAATAAACCGTTCCTGTGTATTAATGTGTGTCAGTTTGTTATATTTGGAGGATCTTACGGTCTTTAATTAGTGAACTGTAAGTGTTAATTAGTAGTTGTTAATTAGTTAAGTATTAGTTGTAATTTTATGGTATTTGTACAAGCTTATGTAAATAGTTAAGCTATTTAGTATTAGTAACATCTTATATAATTGTAATAATTAAATAGGAGTTAGGCTAGATAATAGAATATTGTTATTGTAAATTCATATCAGTTAATAATTTTTTTTTTGTATTGATATTTACAACTGTAATAACATTACATCAAGTAAATTGGCTGTATGAACAAAGGACATGAACAAAAAAATCATTTGTGGAGAAACTATCCATTGATAGCACTCCAATGAAGAGTTAATAATTTAATTATTAATAATTTAATTGTATCCTTTTTGTTACTTTGTTAATAAATATTAGTATCTATAATTAAGGAATAGTTTGATTCATTTTAATACCCAGTTGCCCGTAACAAAACAATGGTAACCAAGAATCCGCCATTGGGCGGCCAGAGGGTGCCCCCATAGTTATGCGTTACATCGCTCTATATACAAAATAATTTATATTTGTATACAACAGTTGTTAGTTATTAAACAGACTTTTTAACTCAATAGATTTTTAGTTAACTATACCACGAGCGCGAAAGTCAGGGCTCGGGGGATTTTGTCTCCACTGAAATTGAAAAAAATACTATGATAATAGTTTCTAATATTATATATCAATTCTTGAAACGAAATAACAGTTGTAGGGATATATACAACGGCTGTTCATTAAATATATCGAAACTTGGAGAAGCCTCAACTAATCTCCCATTGCTTTATCAGCCACCCTGAAGCTATACAAGAGCCGTGAAATCGATCAGGTGTGAATAAACAGCGTGCATTGTGTGGGTATCAAAAGAAGACAGTTAGGATGTGATGGAACCGGGTTTGTCATGTAACACAGAACCACTCTCACTTGCGAATGTACAAATACCTTTTGCCAACGTTGTCTTATTAGATATTGAAACATTTTCCCCAATGTCACATTATTTTGTAATTTTTATTTAAAAAATACTTTATAAGTATGAATAAATGTTTATACAACATACTTTTTCCGTTGAAGTAATCTGCTTCAATCCGAAATTTTCTCTTGGTACTTGCCAACACAAAATGACTTTGACAGAAAATATCAACGTTGTCCTGAGAACATACACAATATTCTCGTTTTTAACTTTAAATTAAACTTGAAAAGAAACGGTTGCAAATAGTTTATGATTTTAAAATTTGATCATATTTATGCCATTTTTTGATCTAAAGAATAAACAGTATCCATACAAAAAGATTTATTCCATCTAATACAACGTTAAAAAATATATTTTGTTAATTAACAACCGATATCCGATAAACTATATTGTACACGGTAACAGATAACTGACCCTATTCTTTTGACCACGTCAAATAAATCCAGGCAAGTTAAGAGTTGATTGCAAAAATAATTTTTTAATGTCTTCAATATCCAGTATAGGTTGAACTAGTTAAGTAATTGTTAGTATTTGGATAACTATTTACTAAATACATTTCTAGGCAACAAATGAAAAGATATATTGTGTATGGTAAGAACCAACTTCCTCCTAGTCTCTTAATCGCTCAGTTCTACTGGTGAAGTCAACTTTTACCTGCTAAGCTATTCCAAGTCTTAAATTTCTCCTGAGAACAAACGTAAGAAAATAATTAAATAAATATTACTATAGTATACTTCGTTAATTACCAATTTTGATATGATATATTATAAGCAGCTAGAATAACCTCAAAAAGGCGCTGTGCAACCTAAATGTAAACCTGCAGACTCGAACAAGAGTACTCAGTTGTTACATGTTCTCAGTACCACCGTACGGATGAGAGGCATGGACAATTGTTGATGCTTAAAGTAAACGTCTATTTAACGCTCAGACTTGGGTGGACCAAGAAACGAAACTAATTCAGAAGTTCCTCGAGATATTGGGCAGTATCAAATGATATATACTGACATCCTTTGGCCATGCAATGCGAGATGAAAAGTACCTTATAATACAGTTAATCAGACAGGTCGAGATTGAGGAAAGAGAGTTCATTGATTTTTATTAGTTAGCAATCAATATGTGACAAGATATGACAAGGATTCACTAATCCATTAATTCTATTGGAATCTTCTGTTACTACTGTAGTTCACCGATTTCAGAATATTTTATGTCGAGAGAATGTTTGTATTCATTGGAGAAAGGGTTGCTGTTGGGTCTGAGAATAAAATAAGGAATCTGTGTGATATGGGACTTCTAGAAAAAAAGATAGAGCGAGATGAGAATTGTGGAGGGGGCATATGTGGATGAGGGGTGGGGGGAAATGTGGATGAGGAGAGGGGGAAATGTGGATGTGAATAATGTGGACAAGGGTGACGTAGGGGAGGGCAGACCGTAGCGACTGACAGGCTGTCCCTTCCCTGGCTGGCCATGTCCCGCTGATAGTCTTCTCTAGCATTTCTCTGTCTCCCACAGTCCTTTCTCTGTTTCTCTATAACTTATTATTCTTTTTTATCTTACTTGTTTATGGTGACTTATAAATGTGTAGCAGTTATAAGAAAACCTTTAATTTTGAAAAAACGTTTTCGTTTAATTTAGAAAAAAAACGTATTTATTGAAATTTACAACTGTATTGTGATACATAAAGTAAATACAATGACTGATACATAATGGCATGATGTAATAGAAAATAGAATAACTAACCACTGGTAGTACTCAAATAGCAAATTCAACACAGAATGCCATGAAGCGATATTTTTTCAGATTGAAGAGGTGGAGATAGTAGGTTTGAACCTAGTGGATTTGAGTGGGAATAAAGTTTGTCGTGAAAGGATTGATACCGGGTTCGGGAAAAATCAGCAACAAATGAGACTTTAAAAAGTATGGAGAACAGAGGATTTTGCGAATGATTTTGGATTGTAATGATTGGATATGACAGACATTCGATTTAGTTTAATTTAAAAACAAATGTTTCACTATAACATACTATTGGTTCAGTACATACCTAATACACTATACTTATTTTTTCTGAGTCAACGATTGTCTATACCTGCAAATCCATAGAACTTAGAAAAACATAAGGTATTTAAATGATATAAGTTCACATTTGGGTTTTGAGGTGGTTTTTCAGTCACCAACGTACTTCCTCTTTTTGGTAGGTTCAGGAAATAATACTGTCAATATCAGTTTCATATTGTCAGTTTTAGAATGAAAATGAACATTTAATTGTAAAAAATTAGCCAAAGGGTTTATTTCTACGGACTGCGAATGAGTGCAGGTTAGCATGTAAATCATTATTAGGTTTATGAAAAGAATATTTGAATTCCTTAGAAATAAAAAAAAAAATAAACAAACAAATAAATCAATTTCCCCTCCCTGCATGACATCTGTACCAGAAACAGTACTATCTCAACCACATACTGAACCCAAGACTCTTCATAGTGTTACAGATTTTTTGTTTAAAATTATAACATTATTACTTCTATGGCGCGTCAACAATTTTCAATATTGCAACTTGTATATATGTATTGTGATTTATAAAACTATTATATATTTGTGGAAGAAAGTGGTCCGGGTAGAGGTCACAATGAATTTCTTGTAGAATTGGAGACAACTTCATTTTCTCCAGTTCTACGAGAAATTCATTGTGACCTCTACCTGGACCACTTTCTTCCATATATATTATCAAGATCAACAATTATCATTATAATATTAAATGCAGGTCCTTAGGCACTTGTTATAAATAATAGTACATGTATGTTTATCCTATTGACATTGGAATATATCCACCACGTGTCTACTCTAAACTACCTTAGAAATTTAAAATGTTTTATGAGCGTATTATTCCTGGAGCCTTATTATCAGTCGTGTAATTTGAGTTCTACGAACGTGAGCTCTCAAGGCTTTGAGCTATATCAATTCGAGGAGGCAACTTGTTCAAATTTCAAACGAAGGTAGGCGATGCCCTAATACCCACTGAAGGCTTTGAACTTATTCAACCAACGGCATTAGGTTCGTTCTACGGAACGATTTCTTTGTCATACCCATGTAGGAAGAGAAAAGATCTGGTAATTTTATGATTTGATGCTCCACGTGAATACAGGACCCCCTAAATCTATTAACAAAGACTTAATCGGAGCACACGCCCAGACAAAGAGTACGTTAGCCGTGAGCTGGGGCGTAGCGTGTAGGGCGTAGGGCGTAGGGCGCTTATTCATGGAACGACCTTTCCAACGGCCCGGCCATGCATCGCCCCAACAAAAGTTCATCTTCTGCCTGTCGGATCCATTATGGTTGAGCATGTTTACGAAATGTCAGTATAAAAAATGGGGTACGTGTAACAACAGAAGACAATCGTGCAAAAAATTATTATGTATAACAAGTGAATATGGATTTTTAAAAAAAAATATATGTGAAGCTTATTGCAGACATATTCTTTTTTACAAACACATTTCATATTTATATTTTTTTTTTCAGAAAGTTATAAAATGTTGGATAGATAGTAACAAATCATTTTAGTGTAAAGAGATCCTATGTAACTCTAACTGTAATAAAGTGTTTAACAGCTATGTATATCTTTTTTTTTTTTTTTAAGTGCCTAGCATTAAATGCTTATTATAGAGTATTTTAAATTATAATATTCCCTCTGGTTTTCCAAAACTTTGTGTATTTCACATAGATATACGTATTTTTTTTACAGACACTGATTTTAGATAAATAATTATCTAAAACATTTTTAGGATTATAATTCAAATAATTATTTATGTTCCTAACAAGTTGTGACATTACATAAAGAAGAATAAAAGTTGATTTATTTAGTTTTTATTGATTGAGTTGCCTTATCATTATAATTACTGATACATATGAGGGATACCTCAGCATTGGGCATTGGATTGCAGTTCTCCAGGTTCCGAGTTCAAAACCTCAAATTAATTATTATTCGATCTACAGCCATTAGTGGAATTCGAAGGCCCTGGGGTTCATCCAGCCACCCTTAATTTATTACAAAGCCGACATTTTATAGTGATCTCAGCCAAATCATGTCTACGTACAAACGATGCTTTGTAAACTTTACTGTAAGCCAATCCCTTTATGGGCTATAAACAAGTGGTACTTGTTTTTATTGTGAATGTTTTCCTTTTCAATAAGTTTTAATCAAATTTAAGTGTAATTTCAACTGGACAGCGGCTGGGTGAACCGGCTAAGCAACAATTATATTTGATTATTAAAATTATTTATTTTGATTGTTGCTTAGCCGGTTCACCCAGCCGGCTCCCAGTCGCCCTGAAGATGGCCTACATTTTAGGTCGAAACGTCGGCACTTACTAAACATAAGTCCAGTACTTATTTGGTGTTTTTCTGACTGCACCCCCCAACTATCTCCGTTCTCCATTTTATCATCCAGTCAACTATTTTCCTCTCATACAAACTATAATATTTAAAAATAGTCTATATGTTTCGGACGCAGGTTACACAAGAACTCAAATTAGCAAGGCGTACTTTAGGGATCGGAACTAGGAAGTTCCTGAAGCATTTTCCATTTGTGACAAGAAGACCCACCTTGGGCTCACCCAACCCTCTCTAAGTGGCTACCTTTAATTGTGGGAAAAGCCTGGCTGCTGAATGTGATTTAGGCCAATCATGTCCTTGTAAAATTGGAGCTTTAAAAACTGGTCGCGACTAAAAAAAATATGCACTGAATTCATCTTCAATAATTGCAGTTGTAGAGTCTATATTTACTTTTATGTCATTCAAATGTAATTGAACATATTCCCTATTTCGCTGTGGTTACGGTTTATTGGATTTATACGTTCAATATTGGCAGACTCTAATTAATTCTATGCGGATTTGAAGCAAAATATAAACAAATAGAACCGACCTCAATAGTTTGACCCATCGCCTGGATCCTCTTCGCTAACTTCTCTTATCAGTTTAAAAATACGATGAGGATTTCATCGGTGGGGGCAAGAAGTGGTGCGGAGATCGCCGTGATTTGCGGGCGGAGAGGCCCAATCCCCAATATCCCGCCGACACAACCATTAAAACTTGCTCTTCCCCGCGCCCCGATATTGGACATCATCTACATCTGCTCCGGTTTATTTCTCTCATAGCTGAGGTGCTGCTATATTTTAGCTTCACCGCTTCCTTCGTCTTATGTTAAAAAAAAGTATTATCATTTATTTAAAGGATAATATAGGCCACATAGTCTACTCTTACTCGCGAGGTGACAAAAATCACCAAAGGTAAGTGATTTCGGTATCAGTTCTAGCGGTTATCACTTCGAAAGGATTTGATAGCCTTTGAAGAGATTTGTTAATAGTAAACATTAATATTTAACGGTCAGCTGACTGGTCGCCGCCATTATGGCTTTGGCTGCTCTGTCATGCGCCTTTCACATTACCCCTTCTCCAGTTGGAGCGATAGATGGATCAAAAATTTCGGGGCGATAGAATAAAAGTTTCACTAAAAATAAATAAATAAATCTTCTACAGTGGTGAGTAAGCGATTGTAGATCTTTACATCACGGAGCTGCTTTGATTCTAGGTTGACTCATACGCACTGTAGAACACATCAAAGCGAGAATCGATTCTCTTTTTTCACCTTGAATTGACAAACATATTAACCTGACCGACGAAGAAGTATTGAACCTGGTCCATAACACTAAAAATATTTAAAAATGTTGCAGAATTCTTCCCACGTATAAAGTGCGGGATTTACAAAATATTTGTTGATACGATCGAATCCCCATTAAATTAGAAAGCCGGTAGGCTTGTACTGATTCCAAAAGTAGTTGCTTAGACATCTCAGTTTGCTTCCATTAATGGCTAAAGCTTAAAAAACTGTAGTAAAAGGTAGGTTAACGTTTCATCTTAAATCTAACAACGATATCAACAGGCTTCAATATGCTTTTCGACCCCAGTCTGTTCTAATCACATTCTACAAACACTTAGTATATTAATAATACGCTTCGACAGCATAGTGACATATTTGTTGTCAGTTTAGATATTAAATCTGCCTTTGACATTGACTAGTGGTCAGCCATACTGTGTATTATATAAAATGTACAAGTATATTTGTAAATGTGTAATATATATACAACATATGTTAAAAAAAGGTAAATAAGGATGAAACAACTCGCACGAGAACTGGTTTAATACTGACTTTATTGCCATCTTGAACCTCTATTTATAGAATCTAACAGCTGTTTACGCCAGCTTGATATTAGCGACTATGCGATCATGGTCTTGTCTTAACTTATATATATATATATATATATATATATATATATATATATATATATATATATATATATATATTAAAGAGAACCAATTGAATAAGTGTTGATACGGTGGTGAATATATGAACCACAAGAAGCCAGGCTTGCTTTGAAAGTATTCCGCTAGGGTAGTGTGTCAGCCGACTCATCCCTATCCATATGTAAGCAGGTCTCCGTCCTTCGCCCCTCATCTTCCCTTCTCGAAGCTTCTCCAAATATTTTCTTTTCTCTCTGTCTTATTTTACATATATTTCCTTTTCCTCGCTATTTTTCCCGATCCTGAAATATTTTGCCGAATTCCCAGAAAAGAATTTCCATTTTAACACGTTTTAAAACGATCCAGTAAAGTACTGCTTCTCTGTTAGGAAGAGTATTCCAAGAAGTTCGTAAGCTTTCTCCTTTTTTAGTTACTGTTTTACTCTTGGCATTAACATTTTCAGGAATTGCCTGTTTTTTCCGGTTATGGTAATTAATAAAAAAATCTTTCCCTCACTCAGACGGTTTACGCATGTTTGGCATCAATACCTCGCATACGGATAAAAAAACAAATCGTTGTTCTATCCAATTTGTTATTTTTTTATTTTGGCTTCAATGCCATAAATCATATAGGCTATAGACGATCCTTGGAACGCTTTTATATTTTCCTACAAAGTTTTGATCTCTTTGTTATGCATGAAATTTATGATTTATGAAATTAAAAAGTTATAAAGTAATACTTGGCTTTATTCTGATGTTTATTATTTACTAAACGTAACTGGTTTTTTTCTATTAAGATAATGTTTTCTTGTACGTTTCGATGGAAATGGTCTATTTATAATTTTATCTGAATAAATTTTGTATAATTTTATTACCAGAAAACGTTGCATCTCCCAAAATTACATTTTACCAATTTTATTGGCTCATTTGAAAATCTATACAGACTCTAAATCAAAGTGTTATGGATACATGTGTGAATTGCTTCAGTAGTTTGAAATTTAAGCATTAATCATCATATAAGCATCATTTAAGCATTTAAGCACGATCATAAACTATTTAGGCATTCAGGATCAAAAGCGGGTAGGTCCAAAATAAAAAAAAAATGACTTATTTACACTCAAGTTCACTCAAGCAATTTTATGTTCTCGAAGCTTCAGATTCAGAACCGGAACAAGCCATGAAAAGTGAGGCGGAATAGTGTTGTATAAAATTTCTTGATTAAATTAGCAACATGAGAAAAACCCAATTTTTTAAGTTTAGGAGTTATCTTGTTTGGTCCCGAACGCACCAATTGTCTAATAAACTGTATCATTTATTCTACTTTTTCCATTTTAGAAATTAGAGGAAGAGTAACAATCATTATAGATAAGATGAACAATATAGAAATTCTATTGCACAATATTTTTTTAATTTAAACCAAATCATGGTTATATTTTTTTCTCAGAAAACATCTCAAATATAAAATGAAAACAGTTTCTCCAGCGAGAGTGGCGGAAAATGAAAGGGTAAAATATAGATAAACACTTGGGACATAATGAGGAAATGAAAAACCGGAAATTTGATGGAGGAATGGAATAAATTAGGAAGGTCTTCCGCCATAGGATTGACTTCATTAAAGACTTGAAAAATGTCAACTTAACGAAGCAGGTAAGGGGCTGTCACAAGATGGCCCGCTTATTATCGAAGCATAAAAATAAATTTGTCATCAAATGTCGTTAAGAGAAGTAAGGTAATTGAATCTGGAAAGTATTGGGCACATGACTATATAACATAACTGCTCTGGAACGAAATCCTAGAACATAATCCAAAGGCTGAGGCATGCATGATGTATTAGTCTAATGTTAACGGAAGATACTTGTTGCAATTGGAGTTCCATGCCATCGTATTATATAACACGATCGAATTCTCCATTAAATTAGAAAGCCGGTAGGCTTGTACTGATTCCAAAAGTAGTTGCTCAGACCTCTCAGTTTGCTTCCATTAATGGCTAAACCCTATAATGGATAAACACTCTCCTGAGTAATGCATTCTCCTTACCGTGTTAAAGTGAAATCATAATGCCAGAGTCTTCGGAATACATTTCCTGAAGAACAATGTTGATCCAAATGCACTATGTTCACCCTGCTGAAGTTAGGTCCATTTTGTAAATAAATTTACAGGAATTTAGCCTGTACGATTTAAAATGTTATCGTTAATTATTTAATACTTTTTAAGTTTTAAAAGGTGTCTTGAATAAATGCATCTGAGACGTGATGTATTCATGCAGAAAATGGAAACAAAGTTGTCCTAAGAATTGGAAATTTCCTGATGCGTTTTACGTATTTGACAGTTAGGATCAGAGTCTTGTTTATAGTCAAACCCTCCATATCTTGTATACATTTTTCAGGGATTCCGCCGCAGAGCACATAGATAGTGCTGCATAAATTTAATAAATTCCATACATTTATTTACACTATGTCACATGATCATTTTTCGCGAATTCAAATGTTTTGTTCTGATATTGAAGGGTTATTAAGGATTAGTCAAGAAATGGTACTGAAAAAAATAGGTATAAGTTTTATCAAACTTCGTCAACAAGGTTTACTTAAGAATATACAAGGGTGGTCAAATATTCATCATGTTTGATGGTAGGTTTTTTATAAATTTTTTTTATATAAGATTTTCTTTGATCCTTTCATTAATAGCATGATAATGTTCAGTATATCTGTATTCAATCATTTTAACAAATTCTAATATATTCCTGTTTCCTTATAGTTTTCCGTTTTATAGTAGGTACTATAGTTCTGTTTGTTATTACATTATAATTATTTTATATGAAATATAAATATTACATATTTATAACTTCTCTTTTAAATAATTTGATAATGTACAGTTAGTGGTGTCTCTTGCATGAGACGAAACCCACACTTTACCTTCTGTTAAAGTTTTAAAAATCATTATTTAAAAAAAAACATGTAAGCCTATGAATAGGAATATGGAAAATAAAGTATATAAAAAAACAGTATATGTATATAGGTTTTCTTTTCTACTCGAATCATTATCTGATAAATCTATGATAGAATCATTTGAAGGGGTTTCTTAATTAAGATTTTGTATTAACTGAAATTAATTTATTGAGCATTATTTGATAAGCTTCTTAAAAACAAGACCTTGCGCGGTCAAAACGAAGTAAAAATATTTGCTATAAAATCATTATAATATCCTAGTATGGAAGTAGTTAATTTTACTAATTGTCAATTTACGCGGTCAAACAATAAACATAAGTATATTCGGACAATAATCTTAATAAATTGAAATTTCCAAACTACGTACTAGATGTTTAAAAGTATTGCATAATTGCGTTCATTTAAAAAGAAAAATTTAAAATTGAAACATCGATATTTGAAACCTTGAAATCATCTCGTATTTGAGATTATAAATCAATACACAGATTGTTTATAGATTAGTTGTTAGTTGTTTATTAAAAAAGTGTATTTTTCCGATTATCAGAAAAAAATCGTTACTGCTATAACCTGCGAGGCATTAATGGATTCTGGATTTCTTCTTCACAACAGACTGTAGAATATCATATTTAACTGGATTATCAAAGGCAATATCACAAAGTGTAGTGCCGTAATTTTCCTATCCATTGGTAATTTTTATGGGCTGTAAAAGAGTACACAGTAATTTATTACTTAAATTATGTATGTAGGTAATAACCAAGACGATTATTTAATTTCTATTGTATTCTGACCAATTAATATACAATATATCACTTATTGATTATGCCGATAGTAATCCTACGACTTGTTAACCATAGCTATTTCAGCTAATGCTTCGATGAATATGTAGAACGTCAACTATCCCCTCGAACTTCTACCTTGGGATTTGCGAAGCTCCTTGCCGTAGTTGTGGACTACTACAAGACAGAAGGCGTACACAACTAGGGTCCTCATAGTGTACAGCAGGGAATAAAGTAGGAAACGGAACTTTCCTCTGAGTCTCAGCGAAGGTGACACAGCTACAGTGCCAATGAAATTAGCCGCCACGAAGAATGCTAACCCGCAGTGAGTCAATATCCAACAGGTTATCTGATTCAAGTCGGATGTCCAAATCCCGATGAGGAGGACTATCGCCGACACGGCTTGCATCATCAACATGACCACGTCCGTCCAGTATGCCATCCTCATCAGCTTGCCTTCCTCGTAGGCCGCAATGATCATAAAGTCCTCTGCTACCAAAAAGACTGAGAAGACGATCTCCAGCCAGCCGATTATGCAGCACCCAGTTCTCAAGCTCATGCAATGGAGGAATGTTCTGGCCTCGGGTATACAATCCATCATCTGATTTTTCAAATAAAATTGTATTTATTTTTTCTATATATGATAAAATTATTATGAAAAAGACAAAGAAAAAATATATTTCTCATAACATCTGTTTCACAATTCTTGGTGGTCTCAAAAAGTTATAATCTGTTGGCTGTTGAACATTAGTAAGAACAAAAATATAATATTTTATAAATGATCTACATTTATTCTGTGCCATTTAGTACGATCTGTTAATAGAAACTTTAAAAGAAACCACTGTTTGATGTAGGCGGAGTCTTTTGTTCGCTTAGTTTTTTAAGAATGACATTCCGCTGAAGGAAGTACCAAAGTTCTCCTCAAGAATGTTTGAAAAAAAATATGACTTCTCAACGTGTCGTGAATTTAATCCATTCATCACTTATTTCTTCTAATTTATTTTCCATCGTTTCGCTGGTCATACTGCTATTGTAGTTTCCTTAGTGCATAATCTTAAACTGAAAATGTTCTATAATTCGGTATTTATAAATTTTCGGGCCACATTGAAACTGGATCATAACTTACCCGGGCTTTATATTAATTATATACTCCCTTATTATATTTAGAATCACTACAGACACTTTTGGAGTGAAAATTTGAAAAAAAATTGAATTATTATTATTTCGTTTAAGCATAGATAGTGTAATAATAATGGTAACAAGAGCACATTCTTATTATTAAATGATCTTATAATGTTTTAAAAAAATAGGCTAATCACGACTATTTTTATTTCATCATAAACTACACAGAAACGTATTATAAAAGCACTAATTTCATTAATGAAAAATTGAGGTAAAAGATATTTTGCTACGCATGTATACATTGGATTGTCGTATTAGTAATGTATACGGATTCCAGGCCAGTCGTTGATCCATAGTGTGAGAGTTGTATGGGTTCGAATCATTGGATTTGGTGAATTCCTATGTAGAATGTATTCTTCAAAAAATTATTCTTATTGTCTATTGTTAATTCTGCGTTGACCCTAACAACGTGTTATACTGCACTCGATCTTGAAATTTAAAAAAAAAATGTCTTAAGTTTATAATTTTATTTCAATTAAACTGGAAAACTAAAAACAAAGAAAAGCCTTTAGTTAGTAAAATACTGGACATTAAATTAGTCAACGGTTAGTCAATTCAGGCATTATCATCATAAAATAAAATAAAAATGCATAACAATGAAGTAAAGCAAAGTTTAAATACTCTTTTACTAAATATTTTAGAATTATATGTTGGATTAAATAATGGACGTCTGACATAAGTTCAGAGCCATCCCACATTACTCTTATTTCAGCAGGAGCAACCTCACTCCAAGAAGTAAAGGAATTACTAACCATCAATTACTAAAGTAAAGGAAAGTGATATATCAGGTAAAGAATATTAGTTTCCTTTTCATTAGGATTTCATTGATGTTTCCTTTTTCTCTGGGCTGTTACTGTGACATATTCATATTTGATCTTCATGAATATGGTTTTTTGGTGTATTCCCTGAACTGGCGAACCAATAATTGAATGGTTGCCTGGAAGAAGGGCGTATGTTACATTTTTCAGTTTTCGTTTTCTTTGTGGAACAAGGTCCATGTGATGGCCTCTACCACTAACTTTGGTTATTAGTTGCTTAAACAGTCAATAGAGGTCAGGGATAGCACAATCGTTGTCCATATCAGAGGATGATCGGCCTCTCAAGAGACAAAGTTCCAGTGGAAGAAAGGCGCAAGTGAAGATATCCTAACGTTACTAGTGTTACAAGGGCGTAAGTGCAAAATCTATAAACTGGAAGAAGGGCGTATGTGACAGTCACCAAATTAAATGACTCGTTCTCTTATTTTGGCACTCCCGTAAACATTGAAAAATGTAACATACGTCCTTCTTCCAGGCAACTATTCAATTAATTATTTATTTTCGAATATTTTAAATACTTTAGGTTTTGTTTGTTAAAGTTTTCTAGTTTTATTATGGAATATAATTAGAACATTCTCATTTCTTATTTTATCTTTTAGGAGTGGGGATGTGGTCCCTGCCAATCATAATGACTATTTTGCACAGACTCCCTGATGACTGAAGGCAACAGTCCAAGCAGACTCATCAATCAGCAAACTCACTCCGAGTCGTTCAATCAAATATAATAAATATTTTTTAGAACCTGAAGTCTTTGTTATTAAGAATTATGTATCTGTCTAATTAAACACGTGCACAACAAGATTCACCCTCCCTTCTATTTTGTGATCGAAACGTTACGAGCAAAAAAAAAGGAAAGAAGAAGAAAAAAAAAATTAAGTGTCTTGGTTGGCTCTAGAATCCATTAAACTACCACCTGGCTACGGCCCGAATCTAGTCAGACTACAGAAAAATAGAGATTCCCGCCTTAAAAGCTTATCTTCCTTCCTGCCGGATCACGAGGAGTACCAGTCTCATTGGGACTCGGACTTATTGGGGGAAAACGTTCTTAATAAGGTTAATTCCTGCCAGCGTAAACATTTTTAATGCTCTCCCGTAAATTACTGCGCCCTAACGGGCAGCTTTCTCTAATTTCTTTCCAATTAGATTCAGTTTTGTTCCATTGGAATGATATACAAATCCTGACAAATTTCCGGTACACGAGTCTGCAACGTTTACAACTGGGTGTGGAAAATGATTGTTTATTACTTCTCGACGACAGACTAGAACCTTAATAATATAATATCTTATTCTAATTGCAAATATCAATTATTTTTCTTTATTATTAATTACAAAAATAAACAAAATGTTTCTGTTTAGTCAATTGAATGTTAATGTTTTGTTTATATTGAAGAATTAGAATGATTTTCATCTTGGGATAGCTATAGAATCAAGAAGCGGCTTATTTCGGACGAGAAGTTGGGAAAGCTCACCTGTAAACTGATATTCATTAGGAAGAGGAAAGTTGGTAGAAGGCAGTTGTGGAGGGTGGCATGAAAACTGACTTAGGGAGGAGGCCTTCGCTAAGCCCGCGCTTAGCAGTGATATCACGTAGGGACGAGTTGCTACACTCGATCTTATCAAAGTCTCCTCAGGCTTCTACTGATTAGGAAACTATTTGTCTAGCTCCTAGCTCCTCAGTTCTCGAATATATCTAGAAGTAGATCGGAACTGCAACTCTCTTGTGTGGATCATGTGTAAAAATAAAAAAGCACTGGGGATCATAAGTTACGGTCCCTTATGTAGTGGTTGTTTAAGCCCTTTTCGACTTCTTCCGTCCTTATTCAGAGTAATAATGCTACAAATATGAAACGCATACTAATAATTTACGTTATCAATCTGATATATTTTATATGATTAAATACATTTTGAATAGTTTGATTGATTTTGGGATGCCAGAGTATCATTTAGGATGATTACTCAAATTATTATTTCTATGTCTTAGTCTTAATGGGATTCTTTTCCAGAGGTCTGTTCTTGTGTTTACTATTTTACTCAGTATTTGAACCTTCAATATATTATTCATAAATTAATAATGCATCTGGGGTATGTAAGCACCAAAAGAATTATAATAACTAAAGTTAATAAAAGTTAGTGAAAAGCAACTCGTGATAAGAAAAAATATAGCTATCACCTCGATGATTGAGAAAATAATTATAGAAGCAGATTATATCTTAGGGTTACAAGTAAAATTACACTAAGTCAAAACCATGATTTTGTGAAATTTTTGATGAAGAAGATTGAGTACTTAGTGTTATTAGGAACCATTAAAAAAAATGTTGATATGACTATAAAGGGTTTCATTAGTAAAACATCTCTCAACAGCCTTTTCATCTGAGTTACCACTAAATCATATGTTATATAATTTTATAGATATTATTTATATTAAAAATTATTTATCATGTAATTTTCTGTTTTTGTTATGATTCAGTAATTATTTATGTAGCTATTGTCATGGTTTTTTATGTCTTATAAAAATCACAATCATTCTTTCTCTATTGTTGAGTTCTTAATTTTTCATAAATTGTTTTCGTTTTATTTAACTTGTTTCTGATTCAGGTAATTTCTTTTTATTAATATATTCCACTGCTGTTTTTTTTTACTACCACTTATATTGTTTATCATCAGTACATGAGCACGTAACATAATATATTAGTGTGGTTTCACTCAATTTTCATCGAGCGCATCTCCAGTCATAATTTATTTTATATTTATCAGTGTTATCAGTAAAAATTGGTTAATAATAAAGCAAGAATTTTTGACAATTATTCCCAATGTTATCAATATCCTAAAATTAAATAGATTAGAAAATATAACTGTATGACATTTAT
Source organism: Arma custos (assembly GCA_037127475.1). NCBI lineage: Eukaryota > Metazoa > Arthropoda > Insecta > Hemiptera > Pentatomidae > Arma > Arma custos. The sequence continues at coordinate 85,086,025 of CM073763.1, read as the reverse complement.
GAGCCATATTTCTCAGCTAACAAATCCTTTGTTCCTTAACTTCAAAAGTAGGCCACGTTATCCCCTCACAGAGCTGTTTAAGTTTAAATCTCTCTTCTTGAGGCAATACTCTTAAAGGGAGAGAGTCTGTAGCAATGGTTTTGTCTCGTGTTTTAGCCTATATTGAAGTTTATTCACTTAGCTCCTCTTTATTTACTTTCTTTTTATTAAAGTATATTGTTTTAGTTATTTTAAATAAACTTAATATTTCAAATACAGTTTTTAAATTAAGAAAAAATAAAATTATGTAGCTGCCTGTTCATATTTCTAAAATCAAGCAATTCCTAGTGAATATAAAAAAATATATAGCAGTTATAATTTCTAATAATGATATTACTGACAAACAGATAAAGCAATTAAAGTGGTAGTTATTTTTAATAGGATTTTATTGAATCTGGTGTCTTCGTTATAACATTCATATATTTTCTGATTTTAATACAGCAAAATCTTAATACAGATGCTTGTGAGGTACAGATTTTGTTAGTTGTTTGCTTTCAAAATATTGGTGATGGTTACTAATTCTTCCAGAACTAGATCAAAAGAGGTTTATTATTTTGTTTTACTTATATACTATTTTATGCATGTTGTATTCACTTATTTATAGTTAGCCATAAGGGTTTGCAGAATCCACAGGATCCTTCCATTGTTAACAGATTAAAATATTTTCTTTTGTATACCTAACTTCATGCCATTTCATTTCCTTCATAGAAGTCAACAAAACATTTTTTTATAAATTGGCAATCATTATTAGTAAATATTATCATAAGTATGTAATATTTTATTTTTATATTTTAAAAATAAACCAATAATGAAAAAATTGTTTTTCAAAAATTTACCAAACGGATATTGTTTAAATATTTGAAAAAACTGATAGGATCATAACGAAAAAATATTTTAACCCTCCTTGAGCTCATCCATCCTCTATAAAGTGCTTACTATTTATTGAAGGAAAACTGTGGTTAGTGTAATAGAATATTAATTGTGAGAATCATTTCTCAGCAGAAACGTTATCTTAGAATCAGTACAGTCTCCACTGCGTACTTCAGGGTTTACATAGTGGTACATATTTATTTTAAAATGTGGTAAGTGTTTACGATAGAAATTGAGCTAATCCAGTAGGAATATGGACATCACAGCGAACCTTGAAGAATTATTATTTATTTAGTAAAGTTACGAAAATTCAGGGGATTAGCTTTTCTCTTAAAATGTTAGCAGATTGGAGGGGGAAGGAAGCTCGAACAAACTTTTATATAGACAATCTCTTATTACATTTTAACGTCGAATCTTTTGAAAGTTGAAATTGCCTTTGTTGGCTCATTTGATCATCCATTCCTTCATCTTAATGGAAGAAACAGAAAGGAGGGATAACCGATCGGCCTCTTGGGGAGAGATGCGGTGTATTGTTTTTCCTCTTAGGAAAAGTTCAAAAGTTGTAAGTGCTATAAAAGAAAATAATGGAGGAGGTTGGGTGTAACGAACCATTCCATAGCACTCTTCGATCTCGCTTCTTCCATTTCTGCTGTCATTAACATAAAGATAAATCCATTTCGTCCATCAGTGTCGAAGATGGACAGATAAAACTCAATTAAAAACTTTGTCTTAAATAAGTCGTCTAAACATTAAAAAATATCCTGCACCACTACAAAAAATATATTTAAATATATTTTACAAACCTTACATAATATAAAAATGGTTGCAAATATACTTATAAGGTTATATGGATGTAAAAATAGAAGGCATCAGATGTCCCGATATGCGATAACGATTGATCGATCGTCACCTGAATATGATTCAGATTTTCCATTAAATTCATTTCCATTTGTAAATGCTTGACCCAGATATATTGAAATTGATGTTGCGGTGAAAGGCAATTTGTTATAAGGCGTCTTAATGTATTTTGTTTTGATATATGGTGTAAAATCGCTCCCCGCATCAGCATGTGTAATCTGAAATATATTGCCACCCAAATTATAGATGGTTTCCTGATTGCGAATATATTACTCATCCTTGACAACTTAGGAATATTAATCATTCCAAGGGTATTTTTAAAGGTCGAGTATGGTTTCATTTTATTTAACCTTATGTTTTAAATAAAAAAATATGATGGTAAGTATTCTGTTTGTCCACAACTATTATTTAAGTTCATATATGATCTTATTTTATTTACAGTAAATATTTAAAAGGTTTTTATGTCTTCTACTTATTGGTAATAAACAATTTTAACAGTGAAAAGCTTTACTATAACTGATTCTTGAGTAGAACCCAAGATTTAAATTGGGTTCATTACATGGTAGAAACTGTGTTGTTTCTAGGACAGCGGTTTTGTCGGAAGTTAATTTGTCTGAGGTCATGTTTAATCACTAGGTTTCCCCCTATTCAGAGTAGTACCCTCTTTATAGAGACTGGCTGAGCCCCAGGATGTTCCGGGGATCCCACAGATATATCCGTGGCTTAAACACATTTAAGAATGTTGGTTAATTCCCGAGTTATTTTTGCGGATAATTCGATTTCATCCTAATCATATCCCTGTAAATCTGTTGGCGTTGAAATACGTGTGATGAACCTAAGATTCTTCATGAGTTGTTGTGGTACAGGGGCGAATTTTAAAAAATCAAATAATTAACTATTTGTTGGTAATCAAATTGGTCATTTTTTTCTGAGTCTCCTTTATTTTATTTAATAACAATTATAGCATATTGAATATATAATATGTAGTTGCAAATTATATGTTCAATATGTTTTAATTGTAATTTAATAAACATATTGAATATGTAATTTGCATGTACATATTGTATGTTGAATATGTTGTTGAATTTTACAAATAGTTGATTAATTTACGTATGTTAATAAACCGCAAATTAGAAAATCGTTTATAATTAGTGAGGACATAATGCACTCTCTAAAGAAGATGCACTAGTTCGGGAAAATCAATAGACTGAATAATGACATTTCTTGACTGGCTTTTTTTTTATATTTTGACGTGTTATTTAAACTTTTGTTATCGAGATATGATTACCATTAAATCCTTTCCAACTTTCATAAGCTTTACCTCAGCCAATCGAGTTTATTCGTTAACTAGATTTAAAACTCGGGTGTTATTAGGCTCGTGATTTACTGCTTCTTTTAGTGCCATGAGGTTTCATGGTCCCCGGAACGACTTTAGTTTACTACTGCACTAATAACAGCCGCTTGGATAACTCCATCCCTTCCCTCAATAGTGATCACTATTTGAAATGGAATTATTCCTCTTGGAGCTAGGAGTCGGTGTAGCAATAAAACGATAAATAAACGGTAAACCATAAACTTTTATGAACATAAATAAAACCAAAGTCCCAGTTCTGTTCGTAACATCTTTAACTACCGTTGAAGGTATTGTTCACTTTTCTATATAATTTTTTAAACCTGGATAGCCAGCGATGTACAGTTCTCTCACTGTCTTGTTGACTTTTCGGATTGCTTAGGAATAATTGTGTTTTGATTGAAATGCATATAAACACACATATAAAGCGTGTGTTCTGAATTTTCGTCGTTTAAAAACTAATAAAACAAAAATAAAAAAATTGAGTTATTGACGTATTTTATACGATGAAGAGTGAAGAATATCAATATATTAATTTAATACTCATTTTGATACTGTTTGCATTGCATAGATATTTTTTTGAAACTTCTATAATTGAATAAATAAATAAAAGAGATTGATAGCTAAGTACGTTTCCACACTGGTACAATACAGTACGGTAGCATCTTTACATGCAATGTACTGAAAGAAAATCTTGTTTTGTCATTTTTTTAATGCCAGTTTTTGTTATCTTTTTTTGAGGTGTAGATCTGTATGGGGCATTTGAAAGCAATTATTAGTACTAATTATTCGTCTAATTTTTACGCTGATCAATTGATGAAGAGCCCTGAATTACTGAATCTAGGCCCCAACTTGGGACCTACTGAGACAGATAATTATTTATTCTGATAAAAACAGTTGGTCGACTCTGTGGAATTGGAAGAACTTCCCGGGATTTAGTGGATTAAATACCCTTCATGGATTGTAGTGGTACAGATTAAAAAAAAAAAAAATCTGAAATTTCGTTAGTTTCTACCTAGTACTATTCTCTAGGAAATTAAAAAATATTAATAATACGAAATCAGAAACTTTCTAAATAACTAGAATTGCTTAATATGCATTAAGAAATAAATAATTAATTTATCTCAAATCCCTATCGTTATCTACATTCCTGGATTTAAATCAATTGTGTCCTCTGCACCTTCTTTCTTAGTCTGGGTGAAAACTCATCCAATAGAAGATTTTTATTAACGTCATAAAAATAATAACAATTGTTTTTAGCATTTATAGAGGTGGGGGTAATGAGGGGTTAAACATCCAATTGAACGTAATTCTCCGGAAAATGAAGCCTTCCTCGAAACTCTTGTCAACTCGAGTATTTTAGATTTATTGTATGTATTTAAAAAAAATTATTATATTAAAGAATTTATTAAAAATTTAGAAGGTAATAATATTCCCTATTTATATATATTTTTTACATACACACATTGTGGATTTTGAATACACATATTGGATGATTTTAGAAGTCATTATTACCTTAAAAAATTTAAATAAATTTGCTATACCCCCTTAGGATATTAATCATTAAGCACTGTATCACTGTCTAGTGATTACATTTTCCGAAGTTCAAAATTAATACTGAGTCTCCGAGAGAAAATTTTAAAAGTAATTTTGGTCACAAAAGTTACCTTTCTTGGCTTCATTACTAAAAATTATTACTCTTCATCTGATTCGCTATTGTTTTCAGTAAAGTCGTTTTCTCAAATCTGCCTCTTTTATTTCCTTATCAATTGCTCTTCCTAGACGGGTTGTAATTATTTTTTTTTATTATTATTACCTAGACCCCAATGAAAAGACATTTTTATTATTTCTTTTGTATTATCATTCTTTCTCTTTTTTTTTCTTCATTGTAGCTTTTGTTATTCTTGATTAACGTTTTATAACACCTTTCGCCTCCAACTTCTATTCCCCCGGATAACTCGATTTCAGATTTTGCTTTTTCCGGGCGACATGAATACATTTTTATTATTTAGATTTGGTCTTTGTCTTTTTTTTTAAATAATTATTTTATCTTTTTTAATCTATAATTAAGGGATTGTTGTGACTATGGGAATTAAGCGCAGTCAACTGTTGACTATGAGATTCTTTTATATTTGATTGACAAGGTGCTCGGATTTACAACTTCAATAATAACAATTTTCCTCATTATTATTTATTCATTTGTAAACATCAATATCTGTATTGCTTTTTATTTACAATAAAAATTTAAAATTCAACTTGACTAACGAGATTTACAAGGAAATTGTTGTAAATTTTTACCAAAACTTTATACCAGGTATCGCAGTTCTCTTCTTTACAGTTATCACCACTTCTTCCTTCCTCATCCTCAGCATAACAGTATAGCTTGTAATACTTTGTGAAGCTTTCTTTACAAATACAGCGTCTTGTATCTATATAAATACATATCTATACATTTATCTGTATAAATATTGGCAAAAATAGTTTGTCTTTTTAAGAACTTTTATTAAGGAATTACAAGTAACAGATAAGGGACTTGACTGACATAACGGCACTAATTCTAACTTGCCTAATAACGATCTACATCTCTTGGTAGAGAGACATGTATAATGTATGAAAAAATTTAAGTCAGCTTCAAAGGCAAGTATCTGCGGCTATCCTTTATATGTTTTCTTTAGAATCAAGTATTCAACCAAGAAAATAAATAATCTAAAACTCATAACATGTTAGTAATGTTACTTTCAAGTTGAACGTAATCTCCCTGCTGCAAAATACTATCTTCGGCTTAATGAGGCTCTTGACTGTTCTGTGCGTAATCTTCCGAGCAGTCATTCTCTTGATTAAAATTAGTAATAAATTTAATTATATAAATTTTAGATGAGATTCGGTTCGGTAATATTTCGTGTTATAACTGTGTAGCTGCTAAATTCGTTATAATATCACAAAAAATAGAAGGAATGACATTTTAAGCCTAAGTCTAGTTCTATGTGTTTTCTAATTTACAATGTAACTTATTATTTGTAACCTTTAATAACACAAGTCAATTATAATTTATCGTACCCTTACTTTTCAGTTTGTATCCTTAAGATACCGTGGATTTTTTATTTTATTTTCGTCCTGTAACGCTTTCGATAGAACATCACCCCTATCCTAGCGTTGTACAATATTTCTAGGACAGGCACCTGGTGCATAGATATATCCCAGGTATATAAATCAGAGGGACTTCGATCCAGGTGCTTGCCCATGAATTTAAGTATCGGACACGAGCGTATAGGAATTAAGAGAAAGCCCAGAGGGCGGTATATCAGCTAGCGAGCTGTTGGCGATTTATTACGCGGGTCTGCATGTTATGGTCGCTTCGACCTTCACCAATCCATTGTTTACTAAACAATACTACAGACACGTCTTATAATTTGTCTTTAAAATGATAATGATAAGTTAAAGTACTGCCGATTATCATATCCTGCAATGATTTGATTCCTGAGGAAACAATCAAATCTATGAAAGCGCTCGAAATAAGCTGGGAACTTCAAGAAGTGCAGAAAGCGGTTATGCTGGGAACTGCCAGCATCGTCAGAAAATTCATCAACATTCCAAATTAATTATAAAATGAACCATACCCTTGACTTTGGTCCGGGTTGGTGTATTTATCCGGCAGAAGTCGAGAAATCCAAAATAAATAAATAATATTAATAAAAGAGCGGGAACGCTAAGGCTCGAAACCACAAATCTCTGATCACTAACCTCCGTCAACGGAGCTTATTAACTTATTCGTTTTAGCATTGACGTAATTAAAAAAAAATACATATATATATATATATATATATATATATATATATATATATATAATAAACGTTACATCAATCTATTTTATTAAAATGATTTTAGTTATCGCGATATTTTAGTTTTCGTATCTATTATTTAACAGTTGTATTTATTAGAGAAATATTCAGAAAATGGATTAAGACCCTTAAATAGGAAGTTTGAAAATGCATTAAGGAATAAAAGAGAAAAGAGGGAAATAGATAACCGACCACGGGAAGGAAATAGATGAAGAGAATGTGGGTTGACATGCAAGCTGGGAAATGTTATAGTCGTGGTACTTAAACGGCCATTATCATGAGAAATAGTGCTAATAACATATTCAATTTTAGAGCTAGTAGATAAACATTCTATTTCTTTTTTTATAATTTCTATCATTTCGTTTTAAATTAACCTGTATAATTTAACAAAATATATACATAACAGTGCAGTACATGTATATATTTTGTTTGTTTGGCTTTATTCTCAGCTCAGTTGATCTGATTACAAGATATATACAGTCAAACGTTTCCGCATCAAAACAATACACTTAGTCAGTTGAGGTATGATTTGTTTTATAACATTGAGCCTTGTATTTCGATATTCGGAAAAAGTTCTCAATGATTCAGTGGGGATCGTAAATCTGTGTAATTTACATTTGTCAGTAGTCCATTAATTTCCACTTAAGTGGATTGATAGAGCTAAATGAATTGTCCGAGTCCAACATCCATAATAATGAATTGCGTGTAACGTAACGAATCCCCTTTCTCTCCCACTGAGCTCTGTATCTGATTCCGCCATGTTAAAATAATTGTCCGATAAGGAACGGGGAGGGAAACATTTTTCTGCTCGGGCACGAACAGCCTCGGAGGTGATCAATCAAGATAATTCGACGCGGGGAAGTGTCACTAGCACGCGTATCGTCAGACCGTGTTGCCGTACCATTGCGATAAGCTGTTGGAATCTCACGATGATTTGCTGTGAAGTATGCCTGTGCCAATTAACGTTTATGTTATTACATTTTATTCTATATTTAATTTTTTAAACATTAAATAAAACTTTTGAATTGTCCCGGCCAATGTATTTAATCCATTCGTCGCGTATTCCTTCAGGTTTTAACTGCATCATACAATGTTTGACGACATTTTGCTGGCCACACTACTAGCTTACTCGGAGCTTAATCTGAGACTGAAAATGTCCGTGTGTACTTCAGTATTCATACCTTTTCGGGTCCGGGGTGAAGCCTTCCGGTGATCTGATTGGCTGTTTCGTTCTGGTTATGAACCTAATGATATAGATTGATAATGGAAAAATATACTTAGCATTCTGCTGGCTGTCTACTGCGTTCTTCTAGTCCAGGCTAGTGATTGCAAACTTGGAAATGTATTGAGCATATGTGCTTGGGTATCTCTACCTATTCTGTTCGGCCATTTTGTCCTAGTAGCCATATTATTGATGCTCTACCTCTGTGGCAAAGGGATAGAGCAGGTGGATGGATGAGATCGAGAAATAAGTCACTGTACATTAAACAGTTCTTTATCCTATTCTGGAACCGCTTCCATTTTCATTAGTTATATTCTTTGCGGATTTATCCAAAGCGTAGGGATTCGTAAACCACTAAACCACTTAGGTTTGGGCTTCTCGAACATTTTGTTATCGTTTACCTTATAGATGGCTATCTATCTGTAAATATATCTATGGACCATCCTCATTCTAATTGTGTCGGCAATCTTTTTGGGTTTCCTATAGAGGGCTTTCTTGCTCTGGATGTTTACAGAATTTGGGACCTAAAATCTATCATAAACTTTTTCTGCTCTTGATCTCATATTTATCCATTATCTAACACGATTTAATGGATACTGTTTGAGCAGGGGGTTCAGACTTGACTACTGTATTACAATACCTTATACTGGGTAAATTTTTATTATAAGTGTCTATTAAGTTGATAGGCTATTTCCATTTTGTTACGTCTAGATTCTATTGCTTTCTTCTATAGAATTCCAACTGATCCACTCTGTGAGGTATTGGAATTCGATACCCTATTCCAGGTACTTCGGAGGATTCTGGGTGTTTATTCTAAGTGTTAGTTGTTTATTCAATCAACTTTACGTTATGCTGCTATCGCTAATTGGACGATTGGGATAAACTCTTTAACAAATACATTACACCGTACAGGCTCAGGACCTCATTTTAAGTCCCCTCCGAAGGACGGCATAACCAAGGATTTTTTACTTTGAAAAATATGGGACATCCTTAGGGTTGCCAACTCGCGATCTTGGGCATAGAAGGTTGAATGTTGGTTATCATTTTGGTCTTTGTAAACCTGTTTTAGCACAATAATCGACTAGCTTGCAGTACCAATATTTTTTGCAATTATTACTTACTTTACAAGTCCCACTTTTTTTAGATCTTGTAGAAGGGTCTACCGAGTTAATATTTACAGTTACAAAATTATTAGATTCTACTTTGAATGCATTAAATTCATCCTTAGGAGGAATACGATAAAAAAAAAAAACTCTTTCTTACTGTCAAATATTATCAAACAGGCACGCACTATCAACTGTTGGAAAACTCTAAAAGGTAAAAAGAATCTGGCATAAGAAAAGCAAACCATACTTTATATTATCTTCATGGGCGCTGCGAAATGAATATAAAATGTTTTATTCAAACGTTAGGAAAAACAAATGACGATAAATAAGGAGGGGGCAACTCGAGGAGGCAGGTACCCCGCAGAGGAAGCGGTAACGGTTTGTCAAAAGGGGACAAATAGGGGGAGATATGACGTCATATCTGTGACGTAACGTGCTGAATACTGAATCAGGCTTGAAACAGCACGGGTAGGAACGTTTCAGGTCTTTGTTACGTATTTATGGATCTTTCACACATTGCGCTAGACTTTGTGATGTAAGAGTCAGTTATATTGAAAATGAGCCTGAAGAGATCGAGACTTATGCGATCGATGTTATTTGAATAACTTGGGATTCATCCCACAAGTAGAGATTTATACCAGTTAAATTTAACTGTTTGTTTATTCATTTAACTACACTCTATAGTACAATGGCTGGTCGGACGATGTGGGAGTCCTAAATTAATAGGATACGGATCTTTAAAGAGTACCTCACTTATACATAACCAAGGATTTTTTATTATTTTTAAATATTTTATTTTAAAAGAAAAGATATGACCAGGACCGGGACTCGAACCTCTCCGTGGTGATGCCTTAACCATCTCGTCCACCCTGGCTCGCTCCCGCTCAGTCATATCCCCTTCTTTTATTATCTTTTGGAAAATCCTAGGTCTACCTGCCAGGATGCGAATCCGCGTTCTCGAGCATAGTTGTTTGATATACTGAACATCCCAAACTAACTCCACTAATATTTCATTTTACCGAGATATTTTGTTCATTTAGGCTTATAGTTTATTATAAATTATAATCAAGTATATATCATAACAGGACATGAGCATAGAGTGTTATTATACTAACCACTATGCCACAGATGACCCCTCATATTTAACTCTATTTCTAAAAGATGGCACCTTTAAAATTTTAACTTAAACGATATCTTCTGAGATAAATATTGATTATATAAATAATAATAGGTATCATTTTCCTACTCAAGCATTTACAAATGTGTTACGTTAAAACTATTTAAAATATGAAATTTGTTTTGGTACTTCTTACTTATTTTTATGAGGGTTAAATTTGTTTTCTTGCTCGTAGGTTCCTAAATTACCAACTTTTCTACCCATAATGGGTAAGTCGATTCATTCTGCCATGAAAAAATGTTTACATTCCCAGCCAGGATTAGCAACTACGAGGTTCTCTGAATACTTACAATTTTTTTGACAGTGCCAAAATCTAAATATGGTTACTTATAAATATCTACATAATGTCACGGTCACCTGTGGTGTAGTGGTTAGCGTAGTAACAAACTACTAAACCCAAGTTCGCGGGTTCGTAGCCCGGCAGGTGGCCCTAGGATTTTTTTAAGGGAGTAAAAAATCCTTAGTTACGCCGTCTTTCGGAAGGGACGTTAAACGGGGGTCCCGAGTCTGTACGATGTCAGGTATTCGTTAAAAATCCCTATCCTAATTAAACCTGGATAGGCAAAATTTAGAGCTCCCACTGTAGCATCGTCCCATTAGCCATAGCAGCATAAAGTTACGTTAAATGAACATACAAACAATCAACATAATGTCAATTTACATCCAATAATGACACTCCAAAGTCAGTTTAGCGGCAAATATCTATAGCCCCGGTGAGTAAGTGGTTAAGCCGGATTTTGTCCAGAGAGAGTTAACTGCTTTCAGATAACCGGAATCTTACCATTCTCGTAGTGTTTGGCTTTAAATTCAGTCATACAAAGTTATATAAACAATATCTTCTTTTCAAGCCAATGCCTTACTTAGCCCCTAATTCACTTCGAAAATAACTCGATTCTTGTTTAAGTACAAGAAACTCATTATGGAGAAAATTAGACAACCACTTATTCAACGGGGCTGTTATTGTACATCGTCCCTGGGTCATAAACTTTTAAGGATTTCTTGGAAGTTGCGTTCAGGTAGATAGGATATCAAATAAGAAAGGTAAAAAACCTAGAGAAAAAGAGTTACATATAATGTAAACAATACAACTTCAAAACTTTCTCAAGGAAGTGAAATATGCTAGAGTCGAGTTATCCAAGTTTTTTTTAAATTTTAATGAAAGATTATTTGACATAAAAAAAATTTGAGCCTTTTTGAGAAACATTGATCAGCGGGAGATCGCTGTTGAAGATCAAACCTCCAACTTCATTATGACATTGATCACGAAGGAAAATACCAGCACGCTATAGGCACATCATGTCAGCGAATTTCCTCGTGGAGGAATGTGTTTATCGTGTTACTTCGGTATGGGCTTCGTTTTAATTTCGATAATTAACAACAAGAAAATAAGCGTCTCGATTAAAACTTTGTAAGACCTAAAGTAATTCGTGTATTTCTTTCTTTTAGTTGTTTTTTTTCAAAGATCATATAACTATCTTTTATTTCCTCGTATGCAGTTTCCTAGTTAACGATTGTTTTCGATTTATTTCTCTTAAATTTTTATATCCACAAATTAATTGGGATTAGTTCAGTCTTGAAGTAAGTCCTCGTTCGTTCGCCTCAATTCTGGGCATAAGTGATGAATGACTGGACTCAACCGTACACCTTGAGTTTGACACACAAAGCCACGCTACACAAACACCTGTCAACAATCCACTACCAATACATTTGGAGAAAAACAAATTACAAATCTAAAACAGAATGTACAGTATCCATGAGTAAAAAGAATGAAATAACTTTCACTTAATTGGAATTTATATAAATATGAATACGGAAAAATTGGCGGGTGAAGGTGTAGTATGTACAATGGAAGAAATACACTACTGTGGCACATAAACGTCTTAGGTTTACTAGGTGATAAGGATGATAAAAATTTTAAGTCAACAGTTGTGCAATGTGGTGTTTAGTGGAGACCACGCTTTCAGTTATCGCAATTAAACATATCCTCTTAAAAGTGAGTGGGTGAGAACCGAGGATCAACCAACGCCACATGACAGATCCACGACTGATAATTATCTATGCATGTATTCAAATTATTAACTATTTGTTTTTTATTATTTAGTTATTCACCCTTTGCGTTTTGGCAAAACAAGTGTTGGCAAAACATTAATCTATTACACAAGTTTTGTCATGATAATTTCGTCTATAATCTTCTTTCAGGAGTCCTCCAAATTCGTTCGTCATTCAGGAACTTGTCTTTTTCCGATATTGAAAGGGATTATCCATTCAATTAATAATTACTGTCTTGCTCAATACTGGACCCCTCTTGTCAAATAACTCACAAATGTTATGTCCCGGGCAAACATTCCCATCTGTAACGTACACGTTACACCTCTGCGGGCCATTTAAAACGTCTTTCTTCCTCCGAAAACGAACAAATTTATTGTTTTATTTTATCTAATTCTGTTTTTTATATAGACCTGTATAAAAATCACTATGCTATTGCAATTCTGAGAAATTTGTAGGAAACTAAACCAGGTGTATTGTTAGAACAGCCTTTAGCACGTTATAAATAGCAGAGAAATAAATATTGGGCATTGTCTTAGCCGACGCCAACGAATCCTTTAAATATCTATATTTATAGCAGATGCAGACGAGGAAAGAACATTTAGGCACGGCCAAGGTTAGAAATAGTCATCAACAAATATAGAACGTTTCCCTACTCCGTTGCACTGTCTGCATCGTGGCAACATCTTTGCTGGCGTCTGGTAATGGAGTGTTCTTATTGGATAGTTGTAATACGTTAGCTATTACATAGCCCAACTACTCAAGGCAATCTATATAATTTTTAATAAGTGTCACTAATTTATTTTCAGGCAAAGTTTAGCAATTTCTGGTTATCCTATGTCCCAATATTCAACTATTTTACGTCGTAGACAAGACACAATGTTTTATCATTATTTGGCTTTTCTTAGCATGGCAATAAGTAAAATCCTTCGCACAATGAAAATAAATTAAAATCATTAATTATTATTGCATATTTCGTTATTGTAATTAATCACTTATTCACCGGGGCTGTATATTTAATGTAGTCAACAAACTATTAGCCGGCGTATTGACATATTATATTGGTTAAATTCAATCAATTGTTTTCGGCCACAATAAATAAAATAAAAGAAATAGATTGAAATGACGCCATCGATAGTACATTAAATAGAAATCGCTAAGAGCCGTGGATAAAAGAGAAGAAGGCTGGGAGAGACAAAGCAATAAGTGGTCGGGGTCATTGCCGACCGAATGCAATCTCGAGTCTCCATCTCCGGTTATTGGATCCTTAGGTCACATCTGCGACTCCTGCTAACGGCTACTTCTAGGGCACCTTGGATGGCACCTGCGAGTACCCTGGGCTCTAGACCTTGCTTGCGTCTGCTCTTCGTCTCTGGAGAAAGGTGTTGGAATGGCCAATAGTCTAGATTGCCGATCAAAGACGAGTCACGTAGAGGGCGGCGCAAGGTGTTTCCTTCAATCTGTAGCAATCACAATTACTCCAACTTGAAGTGCTGATTTCATAAAGTGGTCAACTGATTAGTAGGTTTGTTTGATTAACTAGATAGTGCCGATTTATATAATAATAATGATGTTATATTATGAAATACAGAAAAGAACTGCTATATGTGACACTATCTGGAACATTAGGAGTACCTAGATGGATATGGTAAGAGGTATTGAGATACATTGAGATAGTTTCAATGTCCCTTAGGGTCGATGGTACTTTTACTCATAGTGGAAAGAGTGGCAGTTGTAGGCAAGAAGCGGCCAATCCAACATGTAGGCTGTTGCATCTGCCAAAAGGGCCTTCTGGAGGAACGAAAACCTTGTAAGCAGTTTTATAAGTAACGTTTGAAATATGATGAGCACAATATAAATATAATGGTATTTACTAAAATGAAAAAGGGTCTTTATTTAACAACCAAATCCTGATCAGTCAACCACGTCAACCTTTAGATAAGAGAGAGAAGGGATATGTCTCTTATTCATTAATGATATAGCATTACTATATATTAAGTGAAATAATTTCCGGGTGGTATCCCATTTTATTATTTAGATCAAAGGATCTGACTTTTCCTTGAGATCATTGCTTGGAAGGTGAGGCCAATATAGCAGAGCCGATCAAGGAACAACTATTACTAACACATGCTATAGAGCTGAAACATAATGAGAAAACATATATATATGAAGGTATGGTTCAGATTGTAAATTTTGTGGGACGAAATTCTGGTATGTATAAAAAAAATATGGTAACCAAAATGGACTTCTTCAGAAGATTCAAAACGAGATAGAGTTAGAAATGATATAATGCGGTGTGAATCGGCCATTAACTGAAGACATTGAAAGAAGGCAAGCGTTTTGTTCATGCAAAGAGAATTCAAAATGGCTAATGACCAAGAAATATATATACCACAGAACATACAAAAAGAGGACGACCAAAGAGAAGTTGGATAGAAGATATAGTGGCTGCGATGACGGTTAGAAATGTAAATGTTATAAAAAAAAAAAGGAAGTAGGAGACAAAGAAGCGGTGGCAGTTATAAAAATATGTTGGAGAAATAGTAATTTAATTTTTTTGTTCATGTTTTTCAAAGCAAATTTATTCATTAAAATTTCAAACACAAGGCAATCAATGTCATATTTGTTGTTTTGATCGGTGATATGTTTCCACTGGTTTGGTAAAACATTAATTCTGTTACTATAGGTGTTATTACTTGGCATAGTACTTGGTTTCTTTGTTTGTTCATTTAACGTCACTTTATGCTTCTATGGCTAATCGGACGATGCTACAGTGGGAGCTCTAAATTTTTCCTATCCAGATTTAATTAGAATAGGGGTTTTTAACGAGTACCTGATATAGCTCAGGATCGGGACCTCCGTTTAACGTCCCTTCCGAAGGACGGCATAACTAGGGATTTTTTACTCCCTTAAAAAAATCTTAGAGCCACCTGCCGGGCTACGAACCCGCGATCTTGGGCTTATTATATTAATATGCACGAAATATGCGACTTTAAAATCATCTATTGGGATAAATCGAAATTGCATTTTCTCTATCCTAATTTATATTTATTTATGCATATTTAATTAGATTCAGCCCTAGCAGTAGTTATTATGTTAATGATTCATGAAGTCTTTTTAACTTTAAATAAAAATACATTTTTATATGATATAAAATTATATGTGATAATCCGACCAGGGTAATAAAAAATAATACGAGACTTGGTGGACATTTTAAAACTATTATGAAGATTGATAGCTCGGAGTTCAAGAGAGGAGCCATAATATAGGACAGAGGGATGATTTTTTTTTTGCACTATAATGTTCTGGAATAAAGTTAAAAATAAAATAGTCATAAAGCAATGATCAATGCAAAGTTACTTTAAATTCGCTTAATTATATTCTGCATGAGTTTGGAATGCTTGATATGAGCTGTAATATCTAAAAAATATAACAAAATATTTGCGGCGTGTAATAAATTAATAAATGTATGCGGTCGGTTAAAATAAATGATTTGTAAAAAACTAGACTGGAGAGAAAGCGAATGAAAATCAGGCAGAAAGGGTGTTCCCTTCCTAGTAATATATTAAAAAATCTGTACCACTATAACCCTCAAAGGGTTCAGTACATTGTAGAGAATGTATTGTTTTTGTGTCATTGTTGGTGCTTAAGCCTAATTCATACTTAATCTCTCAGGTTTTCCTCAATTTAAAGGATGTTGGGCTGAGAGATGATCCTTTCTTGAAAATACAATGCTGAGTTTTATAACAGATTATTGTTAATTGAAAACTTTTACCAAAGGTAAAAGTCTTTAAATTATATATGTTTACGTTCAGACTATCCCGTAGGATCTGCAGACTCTCCTGGGGTTCACCTTAGAGATAAAGTTACTCTTTCTAATATTTACTCTTATTTAGAGAAAAAAACCTTGTTGTTGCGCTTGGCATAAACAAATAACCTTTTTGCAAAACAGTTGGATTACATTGTGTAGAACTTCTTAACATATTTAGTACAATTTTTTTTTAATAAAAAAATCTACTACTAGAAGTTTATAATATGCATAAAGAAAGAATTAGACCAATAATTGCAGGATGACAATTAGTTCGTGAATGGAAATCATAGATGTAATTCTTAAGTGGTCATTCTGAAACGTGAAGATGTCGAACATTATTAAACGTTAAAAGTATGAAGGCAATATAGATTTTAAATAATGAAATTCCCTAGAGCTATTAATGAGTCTTGTTGAGGCCTTTGATGAATATTGATGTCGACATTATTGCACGGAAATTGACATTAATTAAATTTATTGTCGAACAAGATGAAGTAATATACATTGATAATAGTTATTTAATGAACTGGCGAAAGTGCGGTAATTATGGCCGACAAACTTCAATTTCCTCTGTTAACTATTGAACTTCCATAATTTATCGTAGCTTGGACGGTACAAGGACTCGCAGGAGTCAACTTGCCGACCTATAAAATATTGAGAGTGCGCAACAACCCGGGCATCAATTTAAGTATTTTATTACCCGGCAAACCTGCAGTATCGGAATTTTCACTATTTCTCTTCTGTCGTAAATCTATTCGCTTTATTACTGCTATATAGAAAACTATTTTGGAATATAAAGTCTCTTTTAATTATCTTCTGTTAGTTACTTTCAGTTTAAGCTTTTTTCTTGCTATATAGCCCTTTTTTTTATAAATTTGTACTACTACAATCCATGAAGGGTCTCGGACTCTCACATGGTAAAGACTGTATGTACTTGGACAACGATTGTGCGGGGAGGTGTTTGCCTTAGATCACGCTCAACCACGTGCATTTCCCCCTTACTTAATATACACACTACTCCGTAGGATCCATCTCCGGCCGCTAACAGAATAATTAAAAGTCTGCAGGCTATAAATACTGACATTTTTTTATAACAATAACTAGTAAATAATATGAAGAACAATATAATTAACGAATCCATGTAAGACATTATTTGGAACTGTAATAGCCTACTGAAGCAGAAGCATGGGTTATCGATAGTAGAAACCGTAGTAAGCTTCTATCTGCTGAAATAATAATAATAAGACGTTGTTGCGGAATTTCAAGATTAGACAGAAGTAGAAATGAAACAATTAGAAACATGACGAAACAGACCAAAATCTGATAGAAATAGTTCAATAGAAACAGCTTACAAGGTTTGGACACACAAAAAGAATGGGAGAACATAGCTGGCCTCCTATGATTGGAATGGTTGCAATGAGAAAAAGGAATTAGATGAAGGTCTAGAAGAACCTGGAGGGGAGAGAAAGATGAAGCCATCGAATCGGGAGATTTGGAAGAAAACATGTGCTTCATTAAAACCGGAGTGAACGATCGGCAGACGATTTGTAAGAAAGATATATATTTATAATAATGTTGAAAGATAACTTGTATGATGTGAATATCCAAGAGAGTTACTTATATGAACTAATTAGGAGGCTTAGTAACTATTGACTATCATCATTACTTATTGAGGAATCTACATCTAATATAGACTATTCTAGATTCGAATCTCTGCTCTATTATCTTCCTATCTTAGAGCTAGTTATAAACATGCAAAAGGAAGGACAAGGAAGTTTACTTTGCTGACAAGACGGAATCATTGATGAAACTTTCTTGTTACTAATCCATTTTATAAACATTTACTTCGGATCGTTGCCATGTAACTCTGGGAACGGAAAGATGGCCAAGACTGAGAAATACTTTATTTTTTTAGATTAATTAATTCATTGATATTTACAACTGTAATAATATTAAAACAAGTAAATTTGCTAAGATGAACAAATGAGATGAAAACAAAAAAACTTGTGCAGAAACTACCCACAGGTAGCAGTCCAATGAAGTTCTATAGTAGAAGGTCTCGAAACCATCTTCTTTTCAGACGCCTCCGAGGGTTATCAGGAATAGTATGGGAAGCAAGTTGAGAGACTAGCGGATTCAAGTATGTATGGAGCTTGTGATGGAAGAATAGGTATCTAGTTTGGGCCAAATCAGCAACATATGGGATATTAAGATCATGATGGGTGACTTTGTTTGTGACAGAATAAGTAGCATTGAGGATTTTACGAAGGATTTTGGATTGTAAGGATTGGATACGAGATGAATTGGCTGGCTTAGTGGAGCCCAAAAGCTGAACTCCGTATGTCCAAATAGGTCTGATAACTGTCATGTAAATGAGTCTTTTGTAATTAATTGGGAGCTTAGAGCGTTTGTCCAGTAAGTGTTGAAGTAGGCAAAAACGTTTCAACATCAGCAGTTTCTGGTCTTTTCAGTCTTCTATGAGGAGGAAATAAAAATGGGAAATCTGTTGCTTACAAATTGGCAGTTTTACTTAATTTGTATAGCTATGTTAAGTACTGAACCCCAAGCCTTTCGTTAATAGTAAGAGTATGGTGTAGATTTTATTTTAAATTTCGTAATCGATGTAGGAATAAGGTGCATTCGAATAATTCACTGCTAACTCTATCTACTTTTAAGATCTTAAGGAGGGGTTTAACGGGGTTAACTCTAATCAAGGGTTAGTTTGATCATACTTGACTACTTTGAATTTTTAATTAGTGTTACAATTATTCGTCAACGACAGGGCTGAATGATCCCGGAGAAAAATGATTTGTCACCGGTACGATGCCGTGCGTGCTCTCAACCTGAAGCGCCTTCTAGCGGACCCCCACTGTTTCCTTATCGGCTAACATTAAATAATAACTATTTCTCCCCTCAAGGCGGCTATAATATCCTTCGTTCGTGCCTTGGGATTATTCTAATATCCCGGTGTAAGAGCCCATAAAATAAACAATTCAAATTTCAAGGCAGGCTGCGTTCCTTATAACGAGGTTGTGATAATGACATGCTATGACACAACGAGGGTTATTTTGCTTTTTTAAACGTCACCTTCGTTTCTTTATGAACTTAAAATTAGGCTAGCTCTTATGCTAAAGTTATAACATTTTTCAGCGATCAACTCTTTCTCTAGGTCATTATTTAAAATTGGACGTGAAAAATGTGACATGTTAAACCGAAATTCCGAATAATCGGTGTATAATGCAGTAAATAAAATACAGTAGAGCATTTAACTGAATTGGCTGAGCTAAAAAATTAAAATTTCTTACAATACTTATTGAATGAGAACAGTAAATAATACTTTGAAGACATAGCAAATGGAAAAATTGTATTTATGTGGATATCTCTTTTATTTATCAATCTTTTATTCCTTTTTAATTGTTATGCTGTCCCCAAATTAAGGTTTTTGCCATATTTTCCTTTCTTGGCAGTCTTAGAAAAAATCACAGTAGAAAATGGAATGATTTTTAATTCTTTATCATCGTCAAAAGTAATCTTCTGGGTCAAAAGTCAAATTATAATTTTAATAAATGCATTATGCTTTTGATATGTATCCTTTTGTTTAGATCTTCCGTTTTTTTTTTACCTACTTTTATACGTTTAATTCTGTGGAAAAACATATGGCTAATTTTGAATTAATCTGAAATACATTAATAAAAAAATACACCAGCTAATAATATACGGTTCGCTAATTATGCTGCTGATATGAAGAAATCTCTTGACATCAATTAATATCTCTGATCCTAATGTTTGTTAACAAATAGGGATAACGATTGATTTTAATATATAAATTTTATGTATTGGAGATTCGTTATTAAAAGGATTGATACAAAAAATTAATTAAAATGTTAATAAATGCTCCATGGTGATATTTAGAGGAAGGTAATTATAATAAATAATTGTAACGACACACAGGGAATTAAACGTAATATATTGTTTTGTAGTGAATACAACGAGCCTATTGTTAACTCGGAGATTTTGGAAAGTTCAAATATTACTATTTTAATTTATGCAATATTAATATTGTTTTGTGGTCTGAACTTTTGTCCTGTCCATTTAAAGACCCAGACATACGAGTAGGGTGTATAAATCTACATTTCTCACCTTCCGAGTCGTAGTCATTAACCACTAGGCAAGCTTCAGAAATAAGATTCCTTAGGAAACGAGGGGGAAAATGAAGACGAAACCGAATTCGCTAGACAACCATTATATCGAACCTCGGAATGGAACCAGAGCAAGAAGTTATTAAGGAAAACTGTCTAAGATGGTTCTAACAATGGAAAACAACAGGCTGTTGTTTTGACCCCTTACCTTAATGTACGAGGCTAAGGTTGATGGAAGAAGGCCTAGAGGTAGACACCGACATACCTGGGAAGATGTTAAGGAAAGCTTCGAGAAGAGAAACCTGGAATGGAATAGAAGAAGAGAAATGGTAGAGGATCCTACGGTGTGGTCCGGGCTGTACAGAAGGAAACCTCGCACTGCACGAGTGGTAGAGAGGATGATGGTATAACTTTAGTCAAGACATAGTCCTAAGTATCGGATCTGTTCTACAGGAATCAGTGGGATGTTATTAAACGAAGTACAGAAAGTCATTGGTGTATGACGAAGTGTTAAGGGATTATAGCTAACATATATAATGAAATTATATTTATAAGGTCCTTAAGGTTCTTTTTCTACAAAAGAAAATAGTTATATACCGAGGAAGGTTCAGATGCAGTGGCGAAGCTCGTTTGTACGGGTCACCGCTACTATTTAATATGACTGAGAATAAATAGTGCGTGTTTACTTCTGACGGTTCGTATTTTTTCTTACTCACAATATAAAAAATGGTTTCATGTTCGAAAACATTACCGAGTATTGCTTGAGACATCAGTAAATCTCTCGCGTGCAAAATAATGATCATTAGTTGGTGTCATGGGGGAGAAAGAATGGGTCGTTTTACACTGTAACAGGCGTCGTTAAAATATTTGGGAAACACGTCAATTATGAATAAATTGGTCGAATTTCTTAGATTACGCTCTTATTTTTAATGCGTGTGCCGTAGCAAGGCGTTTCAGGGAATAAATATTTTATATACATTACGAGGGGTTCCCGGAGTTGGTGTAACCGCGGACCAGTTTGCGTTTACAAATTATACTACTATTCATACGGTAGATACTAAACGTTTTAGTAAGAGGTAACCCGATATTATTCTAGAAATTGAAGTTAAGTTTAGTAATAATGATAGTATACCTCCTTGTGTGGCTATGTGACCCACAATAATAATGTGAGTTATTGAATATTTTACATTAAATATAATTTCATTCTGGAGAATGGAGATAGTTGGGGATGCAGTCAAGAAAACACCAAATAAGTCTTGACTTAATTGGTGTTTTCTGGACTGCACCCCCCCCCCAACTATCTCCATTCTATTATATCATCCAGTCAACTATTTTCCTCTCTAACAGAATTTTATTCTATTTAACTGCCCGAGTATGGCAAAAGACTAAACAAAAGTTCCTCGCCGATATAATATTACATCACTAAAAACGTTTTTATATAATTGAGAGCATATGGATGTAAGCATGTTTAATGATAAATCTGTTGTTAAATAAATGTTTTAGAACTTCACGAAAACTCTCCTAGTTGGCCTGAAATGACATGCTTGCTGTTATTCGTACTGAATGCCCGACTTGGCGAATCGTTGACTATTTAATTGATATCCTGTAGATATTTTAAATTCCAATTTTTAATCATTCCATAGAGAGGACATAGAGAGGAAGTAAGTTTTAGGCCCACTTAGGACCGAGCCCATAAGGGTTTTTATAAAGAAATAAAATAAGATATTGAGCTATTTACAAAAAAATGTCTGACCTAAACTTTTCCCTTCTGAAGTATTCGTTCTGTAGGTGTTGCTATGCTTACTTCCTTCCGAAATCGTCCATTCAGTTTGCCTTCTTCGGTTGGTTAGTTATTACGTTAAACTGCCAATTGGTTAAAAATGCATAATTTATTTACATAAATAGTACATATTTCAGAGGAAGAATAGACTTAGGCTGCACCATAAGAACTACTTGGCAAGGCAGTTGGAGCTAAGGAGTTACTAGGCTGGCAATGGCCCAACCACGGACGTCTAGACCTGCCTCCCACTGGCCGTCTGTCATTTAATGACTCTCCTCAGGAGATGTTGCATTTAATTAAGTCATTAATCATGTCAGGAAAATAGACGCCGCTTTTATTTAGACATTCATACTTGGCCTCATAATAACAAAACAAAATCAAAATAATCTCCTTGTCCTTATTAATTGTTTGGAAACATTCTATTTTTTAGTATTGTAACTAACATATGTTATAGAATATATAGAGATGTTCTTATTACAATATCACTGCATGCCATTTGTTATTAATTGTAAGTAGCAGTTTAATATACATTTCAGTGTAACAAAGAATTGTAAATCAGATGCTATGATTTTCATTAACTATAAAGGTTGATCGATTTGTGAAAACAAAAAACCTGATTAACAGTCCTATAATAGCATGGGATATTTTTTTAATTATAAGAATCCATGGTTACAAATATTTTTTCATATTTTTTTTATTAAAATTTTTAACTTTTCGACCACTATTGCCCGTTTTCAGTTTTAATCTGCAATATTATAATTATTAAACAGATCGTTTATGTAATTTATAAGCGGTTATTTTATAATTGGTTACTCATGGCTAAATCACCTCCCTGGACAACAGGTTGGCTAAAAACTAGTACTGCTCTTACCATATAGTAGGTACAATACTTTATGTGTTTGTTGGTACAAGATTTGTTGATTTTTATAAAATTGGCTTTTAAGAACCTTATATTTTACAAGCAATGTTACTCCCTTGTTATAAAAGAATTCAATAACAAATTTACTAAAAAATAATATTTTGGCACATGCGAGATATATATATATTATATTATATCTCTCCCAAATATTACCAATCATTACTGGGACATTAAATATGAAAGTGTAAAAGAGACTATTTTTCCAAATTATAGTAATGTGTTTATATATAAATGTAAATATATACCTATAAACATAGTGGTAATGTTATGAACCGTATTAAGATTTTAATTTAATCAATTTTCGATTTATTTGATAATGGTTTTCTGTAGTTTTTAGAAAATATTAGGCAGTAAAGTCAGTAGGGATGTTTTATCTATAGTCTATCTATTAAAAGGATTTCATAACAGAATAATAAAAGGGAAGAAAATATGCAAGCAAAGCAGGTGGAATTAAATAAGTTCACTGTCATTTTACTGTAAAGTTCTATTGGTATCATACAGGAGGATGGATTTAGGAGATTCAATATAATATTGATATCTAGGTAATGAAGGCATTAATAATTTTTTTTTTACTTAAAAAAAATGTTTTTCTGGATTTCAATACATCTGTAGCCGATACGATGCATCAGGAGACAAGTTCGAGAAGGAAAGACAAGACGGATGCTTCACCTGGCGAGGAAGAAAGAAATTTCCCATTTGGCAGACAAAGTTGAGGGATTACTTTCCTCCTATGAACAATTTATCAGGAATGGGGATTTTCCACCGTGATTCGGCGCGCCCACTGATCAATCACTTGGCCGGATCTGTTGGCGACATCTCCGCTCCCATCTATCTTCTTATGCTCCATTATAAATGTTCAACTTAATAAAAATGACGAGGTGATCATAAACGGCCTCAGTTTTTCTAGTATCAGATATTGAGCGATTTTAAACAATAGATATTATAACTGATTAAAATATACAAACATTTTATGGTAATGTAATAAACTAAAAAGAAAGATGAATGAAATTGTTTTTTAGATTCAGACATTCTATTGCTAAGGCTCTCATCTGTTATCGAGATGTGCTTACAAATTATTTCCTGCACCCGGCTCTGTCAACAGACACCGAAAACTAGTCAGGGACTTCTCATTTCTTCTCACGATAGATAAAAAAAAATAGCCAACTCTGCCGTGAACAGGAGTGAAAATGTTTATGTTAGCACGAATGAGCCCTTTGAAGTGCGTTTGTTTTCACCCATAAGTCGGGGTAGAGAACTGGTACTGCCAGCGAGCAGGTCGTGGTTCGACCGGAATGAAGTCTGACTAGATTGGGGGTTTAACCAGATAGTAGCTCAGTTGTTGATAAAGCCAATCAAATTTGACAATTAAATATTTTATTTTTCTTCTCTCTTTTTTAACATTCCTATCACTAAACATATGACTTAGTGAATCTTATTTTAAATTATAGTTATTATTTTTATTAGTCATTATTTTGTTAATTGTGAGTTTTGGTTTAAAAATTGTAATTATTATTTTATTAATGCCTTTAGGGTTATTTTTATTGATAGTAGTCGAGTGTAATTTTATTTTAATATACTCGTAGTAGAGTTTCATTTTTAATATAATGATATATTGGGTTTACCAAGTTTTCCCTGCGTCCTCGACTATAACTTGTCACACCCTTTCAGGTGTCCGCGAAGTCTAAGAGAGGAGTCGCAGGTCTATTAAAAAATCAGACCAACTATACTGGGATTAAATAATGATCACAATAGACCAAACATACTGCTTATGAATAAAAAAATAAAGTAACCCATAATAATCGAAGTTAGGGTTCCTGCTGATCAAAATGCTTTTAAAACGTTGAACGAAAAAAATTCGAAAGTACCAAGAGCTGTGCGAGGAATTGAGGCATCTCTACCGATTTTCGGAAGTAAAAGTAATGCTTATTATAGTATCAAGCAATGGATTGATTCTTGAAGAAATTATTAAATCTATGAAGGTACTTGAAGTAATTTGAATATTTCAAGAAGTGCGGAAAGTGGTGGGAACTGTCAACATCGTCGGGAAATTATTGAATATATAAAATTAATAATTAAATGAGACATACCCTTAACCGAAGTATTTATCCAAAACGAGAAACGCAAAAAATAATAATAATAAATATGAAAAGGAAAGAAAATGACTAGAGTCTTAGAAATAGCACTCTCTAGTGACAATAATAAACACTACGGAACGGTGTAAGTACCAGGAAGTTGCCATAAATTTGAAATCACTTATCATCTATATAAAGTGCTAGTGCTAAATCCTAAAGTAATGTAGTCGGATTGCCTCATACTGAAAATACAATTGAGGGTACAGTTGACCTAAGCCTTTATTTCGGAAAAATGGAGACCTGGATAATTATCATAAATTTGTTTATTTAATAAATCAAATAAGTCAAACTTTATGGAATATTGACTTCATCCATTGTTAAAGTAAGGATTAAGAAGTAAAATATACCGTTATGTCAACAACTTCTGTTTAAATCAATCCGACAACTTTAGTAAAAATAATGAGATGTTAATTACATTTAATAACTACTCTGATTTCACCCGAGATCAGAAACTTTTAACAGAATTAACCGGAAGGTGAAACTACTAATAGGGGTTCTTAAAAACTTCTCCAACTTTCCGATAAATAATAGCTGGTCGCAATGGATTGAGTTAGTGGGAAAATGAAGGGTAATTTACATTGCAATATTTAATGCCACCATTTTGCATAAAAAACTCTTGAGAAAACTCTATTCCGGCAAGTCTCACAGGTTGAAGTAGTTAGACATTTTTTTCTTTTCTTTTTTTGAAATACATATGATTAGTTTTTACTAATGTTGATGATTAAAGTTAAATTTTAAAGGTTTTTTTGTCCTGCGATATTGTTAAATAAAAATAAAAATTTTACCCATCAAACGTTTCGGGTTCACTAAATGGTAAGGGCTGTACTGTTTCCAAGCCAACAGGTTTCCAAGGAGATGATATAGCACTCATCCACCAGTTTTTCCCAATATAAGGGTACCCGTTTTATAGAGCCTGGGAATATGCCAGGAGGGTCCGCAGTTCCCAAAGAGTCCATCCATGGCTTATAATAGATTAAGTAATTTATCTTCCTGTGCTGAATTTGAACCTTCCTCGCTACAACTCAGCACTCTCCGCACTAGGATCCTCTTTTCTAAATATCAGTATTGAAAATTCGAAATGAAATTAAGTTATGGAAATCATTAAAATCTACACTATATAAACTAGGGATTTTAATAATTAGTATAACTGATAATTTTCAATGAAACTATCTTATGAGCCATTACTAGCTTGTTATATTAATGTAAACTCGACCAATAGTTAAGCACAGTGTATAGAACGATGAGTTGCCATCCCGAAGTTTCCTACTTATAGCCCAATCCAGCTGTTAAGAAAGTACAGTTGTGGTAGAAAAATTATTTAATCTGTTTACAGTCTTAGTTAGACCCTTGGGATCTGTTATGTATCATTGACATGTATCAGCCTCTATAAAGTGGATGATTCGGGGGATTTCACCTCCCAGCAGACCAATTGCCCAACATTAAACCCTTCATGGGCTATAGTGGTACAGTTTGTTAAGAATAATTTATTTTTTAACATAAAATAACGGTGCAATTAATGATGCTAAAGAATCCTGGCATTATTGTGGTTATTAATCATTTAAGTCGATTCAGAAATTTAAGCAAATTAACTTTCTCCAATGTTTTACTCAAAAAGTTTTATTTAAACTCACTTTATTAAAACCTTTTATTATTATATAATATAATATTAAACATCTTTATTATTTAATTAATTTATTGCCAAGCTCATTTTAAATGAAAAATGTTTGAAGATTACGAAATTCATGATTTAATTAGTTTCTTAATTTAATTATATGGATCTCCTGAATGTCATAAGTTGTATAACGAATTCTTTTGTATGAATGTTATTTAAAATTAGCAATGCTTCATCCTCAGATTGCTTAATTATAATAAATTCCTCTCCTCGCGAAAATGCTCTCCAGATGGGACATTTCCTGACCCAATTCCCGTGACAGATGGAGGATGATGAGGATGGCCAATCCTGGACAGACATTGCTGGCATTGCAATCCTCGGACATCGGCCATCCTACCCCGCGCCGCAATCCCGTATGCCTCTTCATCTAAATGAACCCGTCCGCTTCGCTGGCTTTGGAATGAAATGCACAGAATTCTCTTCCTCGTGGCTATCTTCGCTCGCTACCTCCGGCATATCTTCCCCCTATGCTTATCCTATTCTTCGAAATCCCCAACACGTGCCTGCATCGAATAACTTGAAACATTGCTATCGTGTTTACCCGGGGTATCATATACTGGTGATATTAAAGGATGTATCGGTCCAACGAAAGATGTAGGGAAGGAAGGCCCTTGGAATTTATCCAGTTCAATAATGCAGATTTTATTACACTCACACGCACATGTGGGTTCATGCTTACGTTTCGGTATGCATTTCACGATCATTGTATCTCGTCGTTGCGTTTAAACCTCGTGAGTCGTATTTGATGGTCTACAATTAAGGAGCGAGGGGGAGGGAGAATGGGTGATTGAATTATTTTTCTTATTTAGAATGGATATATTTCTTTTTTTTCTCCTTACCCCCCTCCCCCGATATTTATAATACTTATAATATATTATTGAAAATATTCACGATTTCTCCTATCAAAAGAGAAAAGTAGTGTTTTTGTACTAATCCTCAATCCTCAATTTATACCATGATACCAATCAAAATCATAAGAGGTGCTTAAAAAAATCAAATAAATATTAAAAGTTAAATAGAAGTATATACTTTTATATATGGAAATCAAATGTACTAACGGAAGAATGTGATAAAGAACAGAAATCTCAAAGAGGTTTGTAGCATATTTTCTTGATGAAAAAAATCTAAATCTAAATTTTATTTATTAAACGATTTATACTTACTTTTTCTTAGCCTATTCTGTTTATATTATATTTATTTATATTATATTGAATATTAGCTGGATTATGTACAGTCTTTCTTGAAATCCATCAGCATTTTGAAGACATTTAGTAAGTGAAAAATATCCTTCAATGCCACCAGGAGAGACCTCGAGTCCTCCGGCCGAATCATTTTTCATTTATTTATTGATTCATTTTTACTTTATTAATATAGAGTGCCTAAATTTACATAAGCCACAACTGCCTCACACCCGTTTATTCCTATTGTATGAGATTCTTTTACCACCGCATCAAGTAAGTTTTTTCGAAGGAAAATTTAAAGTTTAAAATTAATCGATAACCTATAAGATATATAATAATCGACCAAACCGTGGCCACCTGCCACCGATGAAATAATGAGAGCTAGGACAATAGCACAAACAGGGGATTGGAATGGAGTGGTATTCTAATTGCGCTACGCTGGAAGGCCGAGTTATGGTTGGTATCTGCTGGAATGCCTGGGGCTTCGCACCAGCCCCAAGGCAGTCTCCGCTTCGTGTTAGTTATTTTTCATTATTGTTTGTACTATCTGTTATGTTAATTATTTGATATGCGCTACATTCATTTGCGTTGTAAGTTAGGTTTTAAAATTAAATATTTTTACGAGAAAGTAACAAATATGACTTACTAAATTCAGTCAATTTATGTTCCAACTCGAGCGACTCCCCTCCTTAAAAAAGCCCTTATTTAAATGACGGGAGTAGGTTTGTTTATTCATTTAACGCCACTTCATGCTACTATGGCTAATTGAGCAATGCTACTGGGGGATTCCTAATTTTAGCCCATCCGGGTATAGTCAGAATAGGAATCTTTAACGAGTACGGGACATCTTACTGACTCTGTACCCCTATTTTATTTCCATGCCGAAAGACGCGTCTAAATGGCTTAACTAAGGATTTTTATCACCCCTACGGCTCTTCTCCAGCGATCTTGGACATAGTGGGTTGTCATGCTAACCACTTCCGCCGTTTTAAGTCTCCTCCAAAGAGTAACCAAAGAGTTTTACTTCTTTTTAATAATCCGGCTCGGGTGTACACCCGTGATCTTGGGCATTGAGAGTTGCTATGCTAACCACTACACTAAAGGCGATGCCCAGAGTAGTAGGCGTCAAGCCCCTTATATTGAGGTGAACAGGAATAAAAAAACCTGGGACAAAATATACCCATATTTTTATTAAAACTAAAATGAAACTCAATATTGTCGATGTTGAGAGTTGGAGGATCCTAAAACTAAAGTATTTTTGTGCCTTGGTAAAGTCAATATATTAATGTTCAGAAATACGGAAAACAGTCAATTTTTGATATATTAAAATAAATGTATCGTAGGACAGGTACTGTATTAGTCGATACAGTTATGACCGAGCCATCGCTTTTACTGATGGCACATACCCCGACACCGGAGTAATGTAGCTCGTGGAAGAAATCGGCGGCGGAGAGTGACGCGGCAGCTGGCAGCCCAAGATGACGATTTCACAGCTGATTTGAGCCTGTCCCAGGCCCAGTTGAGATATTGCCTCTCCGACCGACCGGCCGAAAAATATACCTCTCCGTCTTATCGACCTCCTCCAATCCGTTCCTAGGACGTGTGTGTCAAGTCGTGGAAGAAAACATTCTCTAAGGCTTTTGACGTCCTAACCTCTTAAGGAATCGTAGATAGACGGGTAGATAGAAAAACAACTTTATTCTTGTCCTAGGTCACTTTCAGGATAAAAAACTAAACAATATACACATGCGAAGAATGTGAGAATTTTTCTATGGAATATATAATTATTGCCGACAAAATATCAACCATTCTACTATTATATGGCGCTACAACTCGATGACAAGTCTTGGCCTCTTCCGTCAGCTTCTTCTATTCTTCTCTGTTTTTGAAGCTGTCATCCACCTCCTGACTCCCAGGATAACCCTCTCGTCTGTGTCCACACTATCCGACCACCTCAGCTATGGTCTCCCCCTTCTTTTCGTGCTGTAGAGGGATTCTGTCAAAACCATTTTAGGAATGGCCTCATCTTCCATTCTAGCCACATGGCCATCCCATCGCAGTCTTCCAATCTTTAAGCCATAAACATCATCTTCTTCGTTATGCTTGAGTAGACTTCGATGTTTGTCCTCTTTGCCGGTTTCCATCTACATAAAGTCCACCAACGATTCTACGAAGGATTTTTCTTTCAAAACCTAGGAGATCATGCTCAATCAGCTTGCTCATTATCCATGTCTCCGATCCATATAACAAAACTGGGCGGACGTGCCTAAATAATTAACACCTGTTGGCTATCAATATTATTTTCTTTACCTCGATAAAAAAGAAAAAAAAATAAAGAGAAAAATATTGTAATACAGATGATAATTTGAATAATTGATTGTTTCACTGGTTGTCCATGTCCGACTGGGATGTGATTAGTACGAGGCTAAGCTCAACCACCAAGATTTCCCTCGATGAAGGGGGTCTGCTTCACATTGGATGAGCCCCAGGAGGGTCACCAAATCCCACAGGGTTCATCCATGACTGTTAAGAGACTAAATAGTCTATATACATACAGATGGATTTGAACCCAGGACCTTTTTTCTCAGGAGAAAAGTTATCAAGTACTTTTGGAACTCAGACTTTCTATGTACTTTCTTAAGAATTTAGTCATACGTTTTGTAATTTTTCGATTGTTTATTATTATATAATTTATCCCTTTTTTTCGTTTTACCCAACTTTGGGGTTCTCCGGAACCACAGCAACTCAATGCTCTACACTGAGCCGTCCTACTCTAATATAGGCTCAATTAGAATAATTGTATTGTATAACATTATATTTAGCTCAGGAGTAGGAAGCACAGAACAGGAGAACTGCTAACAAGAGGAGAGAGTTCCGAACCCTTTGCCCTACCACCGGCTTCTTTCCCTCGCGATTTTTCATCTTACCTTTTCCCTTTTACGTCAAAACTGAGGCTTTTAATGCGAATATACTAGCGGAGTTTGTAAAAGAGGGGAAGTGGGGCTTTTCATGCATATTTATTTCCGAGCCATTGAGAACTTAGTGGGGACGAAGAGAGGGTGGTGGGGTACTACCACCACAACCAACTCCTCCAGTTCGTTATATCAAAGTTACCTTGACCGCCTTCGTGTGTGTGTGTGTGTGCTCGCTAACAACCAGGGTTTTAAGGTTTGTTCGATAAAGGATCTTTGGTTACAGTCGCTACCCTCATCAAAGCCCTAGGGATATCAACCCTTTGAGCCTATATTGACGTAGCTCGGTAGCAAAGATGTTTAGGCAACGTAAGTTACCTGAAAAACAATAACATCATTATTTAGTAGTATCTTTCAGCCATTATAAATGTTTTATAAAAACTAAGCACATTAAATGTAACTAACAATTGTAGGTGTCATCTGTGGTATAGTGGTTAGTGTAACAATCTTGATCGCAGGTTCGCAGCCCGGTACATGGACATGGGCTTTTCTTAAGTGAGTAAAAATATCTTCAAATACTGTCCTTCGAAAGGGATCTAAAAGGGGGGCCCCGGACCTGTACGGTGTCTGGTAAACGTCAAAGTTCCCTATTCTAATTACCCCATGATAGGCAAAATTAAGGACTCTTATTGTATCATTTTCCAGTTAGCCATGAAGCAGCATGAAGTAACTTTAAATGAATAAGTAAAAAAATCATAAGTTTATGCTCAATGTTAAGAATTGAAAGCCATGACAAATTATCTATTGCTTAGGAGCTGAGTGACTCAGTGGTAATGCGCCGGGTTGCAATGCCGAAGATCCTGGTTTCAAATCCCGCTCGCTGGCAGATTTTTATTTAATCAGTTAGCGGCCGGAGATGGAACCTAGGAGACCTGGGGCTCACCCAGCCTCTATAAAGTGGGTACCAAAAAGGGAGAAAATCTGGCAGTTGAGCGTGATCTATGACAAAGGACCTTCCTACACAACAGTTATCCAAGAAATAGTATTGTTTGTATCATTTACTGAACCCAAGAACCTTCAATGAAGATATTTAAATATATATATATATATATATATATATATATATATATATATATATATAACTCAGATATTAGATATCTGGCGCGTTCAGAATCAAAAGCGGTTAACTTCATAATTTCAAAAATTGACTTTTATTCATTGTTTTTGATAATTTTAAATAATTACAAAATATTTTATTTTTCTCCACATAGTAGATAACAGGATTTTTTTTCGCATATTCTGGTGCATATATTGTACCTTTTACAAATTTTATGCAATACGAAATCTCGAAATTTATTTATTAGCATTTCGTATACATCGATTAGCACAGAGTTAACAGTGTTTTGTTACAGAGAGGCAATCTACACACTGGCTGTTAGATTATGATGGTAATAAAATATATGTTTTTTCCTGATAAGGAATTAAATTTATATTGCAGAATTTTAATAATTTCAATAGTGCCTGTAATCTAAGTACCTGGCCCACACGTCCTAGAAGGCAACCGAATATAGATGAATGAAAGCAACCTTGGGAATGTTCTGGGCACTGTCTAATACCACTAAATCTATATTACAACTAATAATTTAAGTAATGGTGGCTCAGGTAAAGGTAAAAAAAAGTAGCAGGATCCTCTTCGCCTCTGTTGTTCTTTGTTACTTTTTCAACAGTCTTGCGCATTGCATATTTTAGGCATGATTGGAAGAATGTGTTATGTGTTTGTCACCTTTTCACATGTTTCTAAACAATATTTAACATAGTATGATAAATATAACGCAGACATATTTATTTGTTTGTGGTTCAATTAAATATTAATTGTAGACTTAAAACGCAAACTTATTATTTATTTGTTAATCTCTCTTTGAGTTCTTAGTTTTTCTTTAATGGAAGTTTTATTTAATGAAAATGCAACTAAAGAGTTAATAATTAAACCCAGAAGAAGCCAGGAGAAAATAAATAGCGGGATAATGAGCAAAATCTAATAATAATAGCAATTAAAATTTTAATTTAAAATTTAATGATTTTTCCTTGTTTAAATGAATTTCGCTTAAAATAATCTTCTCTTGGTTATTTTTAATTACAACATATGCATTTGTTTGAAGAGTTATTAAAACATATGAAAAAATATGTAAAAAAATAACTGTACTTTTTATTAGAAGCAATTAATTATTCGTGTCCTTTATTTAGTATGTGTTTAACATTTTGTTGGTTTTGCTGTTTAATAATAATAATAATAATAATAATAATAATAATATATATATATATATATATATATATATATATATATATATATATATCTTTATCTTTGATATTTACATTTTTATGTTTGTGTACTATCCTATAAATTAAAATACTGTTCTGTTTAAATACAACAGGCGTGTATTATATTTTTCTGACTAATTCTTTTTTACCATTTTTTTTTTATACGAAAAGATTAATAATTAATCATTAAGAATTATAATTAACTGATATAATTAATTGATGAATTAACAATTATTGTTGATGTTTTAAATATAAAATTGAAAGGAGCCATGATCTATGCCATTTAGATGATTTTGAGAAAATTATAAAATAGCTTTGAAACATTTCTGTGAGACCATTATTTCTCCTGTTATTCTTTAATCATAGCAAACTCAAGAAAATAGTTAATAAGTGAGACAACTTTTTAGCAGATTAAAATGGTAAAAGGGTGTTGTGTCAACTTAGTTCAAAAAATTTGTTAAGACCCGACAACTTTTAGCTCTGAGATGAAAAAAAAAACATGGGCCGAAAGTGTATGTTAACTTTTTAATAAACTTGTAAAACTAAGTTTAGAGACTGTCTTTGGTAATTCAAGTAGACGAACAAAGCACTACTTAGTAGCTTTTAATTTCCCCGGACTTCTTGAAAGTTTCAAACTTATTTTAATTGTATTATTGTGATTAGAGATACAATTAATTCATGTAAGTTATATATTTTCATATAATTTAAAATTTTATGAAACATGAAAGATTTTGCAAGGTATCATATGAGCTGATATTTTTGAAAATGGTATGTGTCCACTTTTTCATATTCACTATTTTTAAAGGTTTCCTTTCGCATTACTTTTAAAATATGTGCAAAATGTTTAAAACTTAGCAAAGTGTGATGTTTTAAACCCTTTAAATCTCATTAAAATCGAGAAGGAATAAACTTTTTTTTTTTCGATTAGACCTATACCACTATCAAATATAAGAGCTCATTTTATATAATGTTAAAAGCTAAATTTGTTTTATTTTGGGTATATGTAATGGTAACATACCACCAGTCATACTAGAATCATTTCAGTTTGAAGAATCAAAGGCAAATTATTGTTCGCTGATCAGCTTTTTTTGATCTGCAAACCTTCTTGGGGCTCACCAAGCCTCTTAAATGGGGGAAACTGGCTGCTGAGCGTGATCTTGGCCGCATCACATCCCTTTGTTTTAGAAACAGTACAGTTTCTAGCTAGTACTGACCTCAATCCCTTCAAGAGTAGTAGTCGCACAGGTTTATAAATTATTTTCAATAATTGCTTATTGATTAGGGTTTATAAAATACCAATTTTTGTTTGTAACAATGATATATTTACGTAAATTTGATTATTGAATGCTGTTGTTTCATTAAATATAAATTCAATTTAGAATGATATAGCTTAAGGATGTAGCGTTGATTCCTGATGATGTATCATCCCCCGAGATATCCATCATTGTTTCAGTAGCAGGGCGACATCAAGCCACAGCGGCTCTGCTCCAGGAAACAAGGACTCTGTTATCGTAATTTAATATTAAATTCCAAGGGGCGGTCCCTCCAGTTCTGAAGAGAGTGGTTCCGCGACCCTCTTTGATCCACCCCCCGGAACATTCGGGGTTTTGTCAGATGTCAGGGTTGGGTATCCCCTGTGTCCTTTTTATCTCGTTAAGTCGAACTGAGTAGTCTACGCATCTTTTCCTGGCAGTTCCCCGTCTCCTCATCGTTTATTTAAAAACATTGTGCCGGGTATGTTTGTGCGTTTGCATCAAAGCAGGATACAGAATTTTATCTTTCAGCCAACTAATCTGATCAAAAACCTATTAATTACTTTTTTCCATATTTGTATTTTATTTATGTATATTTAATTATATATTTAGGCGGATAATTTCCTTTTGCTGTTAGGAATTTTGTTTTAGTTGATGTAACTTTATATTAAGACAATTATTGTTCATGAAATGATGATATATTAGAGAAAATTCAGTTGCTGTTTAGAGTATTATGATTATTAAAATTATTGTTATACCGTTCTGTCATTCTCTTAATTTCAATTTTTTTTTAGAAAATGTGCTCCTATTATTTTTTTTCAGTGATACAACTTAGAAAATCAAAATTATTCAAACTGCTGAATTACTGATCTCATGATCCAGAGATCGACACCAGATATTACAGATTAATTATTTCTTCTGTTACCTACCGTACTGAATAGTAAAATATCCGTGCTTGGGTTTGCGGACGATTTAGTATTGGTGGATGAAGACGCGGAAACCAAAAAACTAAATACAGAAACGTTGATAAATACAGGTAAAACAGAGGAGATTTTGGGGATATTGTTTTAAGAGGGAACAAGTATGAACATGTCGAGAAGTTTATGTACTTAGGATCTGGTTAACTAGGAAAAACGAAATTCAAGAGACGCGGTTAAAGGCAGAAAATGCTTGTTATTATTCGGCCTCCATTTTACTATTCTCGCTCCTTTTATTCCGAAATCTAATAATCAGAATTTATAAAACCATCATTCTTCCAGCTTCTTAAGGATGTGAAACGTGGCCGCTAACGCTCATGAATGAACAAGGTCTCAAGGAATTCAAAAATAAGAATTTAGGAGATTACACAACGCGGAATGCGAAGCTTACACCCGGTTAATATTATTCAAGTGATAGTGTGGGATAAAGATTGGCTTGTGATGTTGCTAGGCCTAGTAACGCACGGATTCCTAGAAAATTAAGTGATGTGCTGTCAAGGAATCGTCTGAGGGGTCGACCGGGGCATAGGTGGGAGAATTGCGTTGAGAGTGATCCGAAGGATTTGGGTCGGGTAGTACTCAACAACAGAGGTTTTTAAGCAGAGAATGGTGGTATCGACTTTTTATTTATTAAGTTAACTACTATGAATCGACTCTGTGGGTTGGAAAGCTACATGAGGCTCACCCAGCCTCTACAAGATGGCTACCCTTAATTAAGTGTGATCTCGGTCAAATCACTTCCTTACACACCGGTTGACTAAGAAACATTGCATGAATTTAAACTATGCATTGGACCAAAAACCTTTCATTCTTTTTTCTCATCCTCCTCTTAAAATGTACGCAGTACAGTAGAAGAGATCCTCTCCAATCTATCCTAATGCTACGTAGAAACCTTCAAATCTTTAGGGGCTAAGAAAAAAAAAATAAATAAATAAAACCTTTCATTGGTTGAAAACAAAGTTGCTTGATGCAGATACGGGAACAGAATGATGGAATGAATGAATTTGTTTCACTTATATAAATATATAAAATAAATAAAATAAGAGTTATTTCTCTTTATGTTTTCTATCTCATATTCTATAAAATATCACTTCTTATTTAGGAGCGTAGTGGCTAAGGGGTGGAGTCCAGAGTTGCCATGCTGCGGGTCCCTGGTTCAAATCCTGCTCTGGCAAATTGTATTTACTTTATTAACAGCCGGGGATGGATCCTTCGGGATCTTAGATCGTCGTGCAGAACCGTATATATTAATATATATGAGCAAGTTTCAAGAAGGAATTATGAATTAAATCGTGGCTGTTTTGCTAACTTTATAGTTAATTATCACGATCAAACATAATTAAAACCTTGTTTTTTCATTTTATTTAAGAATAATTTAAAAAAAAATAATTTTAAAAACAATAATTAATAATAATTAATAAGGGGTAGATAATGGGTCAAAATTTATTTTGTCTTTATTTACAAACGAGCCACTCATTTTTATTTACTTCTTTAAAATTTAAATCATAATCCCATCTTATTATTTTTATTTACTCTGAGTTTCAAATTAAGTATAATTTATCGAGGATTTTTTTTTTATATTTGGTTTTGTTTAAGTAAACCTTTCCGTCCTGGAAGGTAAAGTATTAGAACTGAACTTAATGCGAAGATACCGCCTTTAAAATTTAAGCCCGGGGCTGG
This sequence comes from Arma custos, assembly GCA_037127475.1. NCBI lineage: Eukaryota > Metazoa > Arthropoda > Insecta > Hemiptera > Pentatomidae > Arma > Arma custos. The sequence continues at coordinate 85,048,745 of CM073763.1, read as the reverse complement.
TTTTACTCCTTACATACCAGAATTGAATTAAGTAAGAAGTTGTTTATGGCTATCTTTGCATAATAAATAATTCCAAACTGTAAGTGCTTTGGGAACGTGATAGAATCAGTATTTCCGTGTGTTTATAAATTAAAATAAAAAGAAGAAGAAAAAACACCGTTCACTCGCTGCTTTGAATGTTTTATTAATTTATGTCGACTTGCTAAATCGCCCTTTTACGGTAATAAGTATGAGGGCTCTTCATCTTGTAAGATTTATATGGATTGAACTCAAAGAATCTTCAAAAAAAGTTATTTTTTTTTTTAAATTTTGACTTGTTAACTGTTTTCTATTACGGACGCCGGAATAGTAAGTAAGCGTTGTAGGTATCTACTATATAATTTGTTTTCCTTCCAAGATGTAAAATCCAAACTAATACTACAAAATTTCTTTGATCTTCATAAAATAAGATTTTTAAAAACTGTATCTCAATAGTACATGAAGAATCTTGGGTTCCATACAATGTAGATACTGTAATAGTTGTGATAGTTGTGAGAGATGACTTGTCTGAGATCACGACCAACCTCTAGGTTTTACCCCGTAATAAAGGTCAACTCTATATAGAGGTTGAGTGAGCCCATTATGGCCTCCATGTCCAACAGGATCTATCCGTGGCTCTTAACAGATTAAATAATTGGTCTGCTTTGTGCAAATTACCCCTCTATGCACTGAGCGTCCCCACTCACCACCCAGTTTGGAAAATAGAACAATAATAAAAGTAGTAATAATCCATAAACCTACCATTATTTCGCTTTAGTAGATAAATAGAAGTAGATAAAGAAAACTGCTCTGTAAAATAAAAGTCATCAAAGTTCCTAGGATATTTCTAGGTATGCCCTACAAGTTAGAGACCGTTCGTATGACAGAACTGTTGGGAAAAGGTCGGCATTGCACTTTGGTCTCGAGGAGGCTTTGAATCCAATCTTCCAAGTTGAGTCGAGTTGCTTCAACTATCGACTCCCATACCTCCCCAACTTGGCCGCGGAGCTTACAACTTAGCCGCGATTTCCAAAGACCCGCCCTTAGCCAACACTCAGGTGAAGGTTAGCTGGCAACTGGGTCATAGAGAGAATTTTCCGAGTTGAATAGCTTTTAACTGGCGGGCCTACCTCGAACTTTCTCCCTCCACTTCAACAACCAATAATACTTTTGTGTATTGTTCCGAGATGAAAATAAAATTGGAATACATCGGTTCCCTTCATACTACTTCTGCTTTCTGCTGATCATTTTCTGTTTAGACGATACATTATTGAGTGAGCCTATGTACCGATAGAAATATAAAAATTTCTTCCAACTAATATACTTTATATCATTTAATTGAGATTTAGTCTCGATCCGCTTTTTATTAACTCTTCATGGCATCTCTCAAAACTTGTTAAAATTTTCCTCTGTTTTGTTTTATTTTTTACCACTCTAACCAACTCAAACTGAAATGTTCCGTAGTCTGCAAGAACTACGGAGGAAATGTAATAAGAACTATTATTTTTTCAATCTGAATTATTAAGGCTAAAAATAATTAGCAATGATACTTGAATACAATTTAAAACAACTTGCATACAACAAACTTGCTATATTTTGTAAATTCTTAACTACGTGAAGATAGCATTGTCGTAGTATTTTTAAAAAATATCTTTGAAAATTAATAGTGTTTAATGCATATTGTATATCACTTTAATAAATTTACTGGAAAAGTAAAAATAAATATGTCGTTGTTAGTAGTACCTAATAATAAACAGCTATAATATTTATTTTATTTTATCTCTCATATTGGTTTAAATATTAATTTTTTAAAATTACATTTTGGTGGTATTTCCGAAGAGTTTTACTTAGAAAATAATAGTGATAAATATATATCAAATACCGTTTCTTAAAATATACTACATAAAAAAACTAGATAGTAAAACTTTAAAAACGTTTTACTTAGTAAATAATAGTGATTGGTACATATACATAAAATGCCAATTACGTACCTTCCATAATTATTATATGATTTTTTTATTTTTATAGGGAATCATATCAAAATTATTTAACTAGGAAATTGATAGTAATATATTATAAGGAAGTTAGGTAGCACAGTGTGTAGAGATTGCTGAGTTGATTTGCTGAAGGTTATGGGTTCAACTCCGGATAAATGATTATTTAATCTATTAACAGTCACAGATAGACACTGTAGGATCTACCGACCCTCTCAGGGCTCTCTCAGCCATTTAGTGGGTACTTAGGAAAATCTAGCGGTTGTGCTTGGCCCCAAACACACAACAAAAAACACAACAAGCCTCCCTGCACAACCGTTGTCATTGAAGCATTTGAGTCTCTACCATATACTGAACCTAGAACTCTTCGTGGGTTTTTTATTTATAAGTTGAATAGCAGTTCTAAAAATATATTTAAGACTGCTTAGAAACCGTCGTAATTTTCTTGTAAAGTAAAAAAAAAAAAATTAGCATCCTTCAGCTTCTCTCCTCGAGCCCTGAATCAGCAGAGTGCAGCCTTTATTGTGCGAAACAAGGGTGGAATGTAAAGCTAATAAAGTGTTGATTGGAATAAATAAGTTTAATAAAGAGGCGGTGCAGTGGGAATAGCGTCCCTCAGCTGGCAATAAACGCCAAATTCCTGTGCCTCCCCTTAGTCATGTTTATACGAGTACTCGTCTTCCTTCCGTCCTCATAAAATATTTATCTCCATTCATTAAATTAAAGCGGATATCTTCCGATAAAAAGGTGCAATAAAGGCATAAAGTTGGATTATATATTCTCAAAGACCTGATATAAAAGTAGTACTTATAGGCGTCCTTGATAGCATCGGGAAGCCACTTATGATAGTAATAAAATAGAATAAAATTGGAAATAAATCGACGATTCCCTTCTAAAGGGTCATTCGTTTTGATAGTGAAAAAACAAAATTGTTTGCTAAACATCAGAGGATAAAGGTAAGATATATTCTATTAAACGTCATATATCGATGCTTCACAATATCTTTAATTTGAATTTAAGATATTAATACTAATAATTTTCCAATAAAAAAAACGTAAATTCTTAACAGGTTTAAACACGATCCATAGGGAAACTTTGGTCTAAGATTTTCAGTCATCTTCCACCAAAAGAAAAAGAAATAATGAAAGTAAATACATGTCACATCAGTATATCAAAGAACAATGTCATAATGCAAAAAACATAAATTTTAATAGAGGTTATTTGAAAGATCCATGGGAGTAAAAAATAAAAATTTTGGCATTGGCAAAGCAAAGCATTCATATTGTAATGTTTGAAAGTCTTTTATTAATCAATAGACATTTTTTAAAAGCTTGATACTCATTTGCTTTAAACATAATAGATATAAGATTTGAACAGACCAAATATTACAATAATAATGATAAATTATTATTAACAATTAATAAAATGGAAACCTAACAGATTTTAACTTTACCAAATGTTAGAATGGTATTTGCAAGATACATACAATTGAAGTGCATTGGGTGATGGATTGTCACACATTTCATTTCTAATCAGGCATGGATATGAGACTATAAAAGTCTCTTAACCTCGCTAAAATCGTTTTTTATTCACTGAATCTTAAGAAATCGAAAAATAACACACTATAAACAGCCGAGAAAAAGACGTATCAATATTCACATTCAAGAGTCAATCTTGAAATATGTACAGAGAAAAATGGGTTTTTAAGATGAGTTAAAATAAAATTGACCTCAATATTTCTTGTGTAAAATCTCAAAGAACCCGAAAACAATTATTAAATTATTCAATTTAAGGCATCACTAAACAATATCAGTCAAAAGTACTTAGACTTATAACTAATGCACCATAGTACGCCAATAACTCTGCAAACAAATAAAACTCTGCATACTTACTTAAAAATACAAGCAGTTGGTGAATAAATACGAACGTACTACAAAAGCTTTCAAGAAAAACTACACGGACACCCAAACCCATTGATACAAAAAATGGCCACGACTCTCATGCCTGAGAACACTTGGTGTAGACTAAAAAGGAGGTGGATGAGGGATCTATTACAGTAGGAAATTGAAGCAAGCCAATGGAGAGGTACCGCTGGGTACTGTTCTTCTTCATGCCTTCCATGTCATTCTGTACTATTTTCCAGTCAGCCAATCTGCTGATTGTCAATTACTTGTATTTGACAGGTTTGGATGAAAATATAAAGAGAAAAAAAATTATTAAGATAGAGTTACTGACAAAAATCAATGATGATTTGTTTAATACTATAATAAAAAATAAAACATATTTTTAATAGGCCTAAACACTGTTCATTAGAATACTTTGGCGTTTGAATGCCCGTCATCTTAAACTATAACAAAAAAAAAACTTGAATAAATGCCTGTCACTTCAGTATATCGGGTGACACGTGTTTTTTTTTCCATGCCTATTTAAAACCAACAGATGGGCTTCATTTATTAGTGCCAGAAAGGAGAATATATATGTTCTAAAACATTTAATATTTAACAAAAGATTTAATAAGATTAAATAGTATGTTAAAAAAGTCTTAAAACTTTAAAACTGATTTTTAAGTACACTGAAATTCTCTATCTACAAATCTGAATAAAATATATAATCATATTATGGAATAAATAAATACTGGGGCTTAATAAGGTAGGAGTCCTTTGATATATTTTTCAAACCGATATATCTTCTATGATAGGCAACGTTTATTAGAATATTTTTCTATTTTTTATAACGTTTTATCCCCTAGTTGAATTACGGATTTAACTCTACTGTCTCCATTTGTACATCTATACATTGTTAACTGGATTTCAGATTTATGGATTTTCATCCTTCTGGGAGGGTTGATGCATTCAACAGCAGAATTGTTTCAACCCCTCTTTGCGATGGACACTTAGCGTGGTATTTTGTAACTTTTCCTACCAATTTATTATAACATCCTATAAATGTTATAAATGTAATTTTATTTTGTCGATTTTTCCATTTTATATTTCAAATACATACCGACGTACCCATTTAAATATATATTATTGTATTTTTTAAAAAATCGTGTACCTCTCCAACTCATGGTTCGTACATGGTAGAGTAATATTTTATATTTATATATTAAGCATGATTTTATATTTATTTTTATTAGATCACCTTAAAACGCCACGTTTCCCCCTTGTAAGAGTACAGGGTTAATAGAGGCTGGGTGAGGGTCTAGGGATCCGAGGAGGGTCCACAAATCTCATATGGCCCATCCGTGACTGTTAACGGATCAAATGATTTATCTTCCACGTCCGGATTTGAACCTGTGACCATTGGCACAACTCAGCGCATGCGCACTGAGTTACCTCTCCTGGCATATATACAAATGGGATAAGATAGTTCGTTTGTTCGTGTTTAAAAATGTAATACCGTAAAATCATTAGGTATTACAGATGTCTTAATAATGTATTTTCTACTTAAAGTTTTTAGATTTAAGCGGAAATCATAAATATAATGGTCGTTCCCTTGGATTACTCTTGTTTATAGCATAATTTTACGAGATTGTGCCAAACCGATGAATTATTTTTGTCCATTTAACTAGAGTTCCTCGTTTTACATATATTTCATGTATACATGCATAAATGTATGTATATTTGGATATAATTACGTAATTTTTATATAACTGATATTTGTTTATGAACAATTATATGAATTTTTGATAATTAGAAAATAATTCTAGTTGTGCAATTAGCATTAAATTGAATATCTCTGCACTGGGTCATGTTACAATATTTTAATTGGCATAATTTGTTATAGAAAAGTCTCCCCTACAACATTTTTAGAGTTGTAAAAAGTCTGCATGACCGTACAAACTGAAATTGCAGTACTAAAGTTCTTGTATTAAAAATCATGCCGACTATAGTCGACGCTCGCACCGAAGTGGTTAATTGTATCGTTACGGTCAGAGAGAGAAAGACGGGCGGAAGGGATTAACGTCTTAAGCCCGTCGGCTGGAGAGATTAAGAAGGTTCTCGAAGATCCGACGGTCTCTCCCACTCCCACGCGTCTAGAACGTTCGACCATGCCTATTTAAGCAGCTGCCAGCTGCGAACGAGTCAGTCGGTAGCAAATCAGGCAGTGTGATGAACTAGGATAGTCCATGGGTTTAATAAACTGTTTCTGTTTATTACTGTGTTACAGTTTATTCAATCTGCATTAAAATTAAGGAATTGCGTAAATATTATTAAATCGTTCAAATAAATTATACTAATCCTTCTAACGATTAGATTGATATGTCACAAACACCTATCGCTCAAGAAAAAGTTCTTATCAGACCTTTACAATAGAACTACTTTTTATCAACTTTAGCCCTTCTTATCGAGGGCTGATGCAGAACCGGGAGGGGGTGTTCCGAGGGCGAAAAGTGGTTGTATACAAATGGCCTTTAATACATAGATCCCTTTGTCAGTGAGAAGACAAAGAGAAGAAGAAGGTAAGACAGAGATGTAGATATGGCACTGCCTCTCAGCAGTTAGGCTACGTCTTCCCCGGCTGTTTGTATTCATTGGCACGTCTTGCTCCTGGGCCCCTTGTCTTAACTATTCTTATGTACGTCGATAACTCGGCCCAAGTACGTTGACGTAGTACGGCTTGGGCCCATTTTGTATCATCGTACAATAAATCAACTTAGGGAAGGGCTGTACGATTTAGCCATTTTAACCAGGAACCGAATCAGTTATAAGTAAGTATAATACAGTATAAGCTTTTTTTTTTTTGAAACTTAGCAATAACGGTTGGTTAATTATTTAAAATTGTATTTTGAAATAAATAGGCTTTGTTCTAATATTAAAATGTCATCTTAATTTTACAAATTTTGAATTTCTTAAAAAGTACAAATATGCCGTTATACTATACTAGCTAACTAGCACTACAGGTCTTTGGCTTCCCTGACAATATCTTGCTAGCCTCGTATGCACAGTTCTCTGCTTGTCCAATTTCGGACACCGAGACTGTCAGATCCTTTTCTACGTCCTGGAGCCACCGTCTTCTAGGTCTTCTTCTCGGCCTTATGTCTTACCAAATAGGACTTTTTTCCTATTTTTGAAGTATATGGCCGACTATTCTAGTCTTCTTCCTTTAATAAGCTGAACTACGACGCTGGGTAAAAAAAACAAAAAAAAACTTTCTGTTGAGGAGTAAAATATGCCTTCATCTAAGGTGTGGTAAAATATTTTTTTATTTTATATCATAGTAAGAACACGTACATACACATATTCCAAAGCAGATAAACTCGGCATAGATTTTGGAAACCAAAACAGCTTAATATTTTGGGAGTTTTCTCCGAAACACTGCATCCAATTAATCGATTTCTCATTTTGGAATGAAAAATGTTATCCCTCCTGAACATCACAATCCCTTGTTGTCAAGGTGTGCTTGACCGTAGAACTGAGCCGTATTTTACTAATTTACCGTAATGGAATTGTTTGACATAAAATAAAAGATATTTAATTTTTTTTTCTATTTTTATTTGTATCAACACCAATCAAGTGGAAACAAATGACAGTGGATTTGCTGTTAAAGAAGGCAAGTTTTAGAATTATTCGCTTTAGATCCTGAACTCATTTTTTATATATCATTAGAATGGTAGTGTGAAGATGAACTTGTAATCTTGTTTCATTGTATAATCAGAATAAATGATCTTGCTGGCGAAATTTACTCATTTAAAATCCGAATATTACAACGATAAACACAATGTTGTTTGTGTTGGATGAAGAGAAACTCTTCAAAGGTATACTAACAACGCTGGGAAATGCCGAGGTTGTAGGATTTAGGGATGGAAGTTGGACGACGGAGGAGGAGGATCAATTATAAACAGGTAAGGGCAGCTTCAAGTTAGTGATTAGCACCAGCCCAACTATGCGTCCCTTTCCTCCGAACCCTCTCGAAGATCGATAGCCACGGATACCCGGATCTAATCGCCAACTTCTGATGACAGAGTTATGTCGGCTGAGGATAGTGCGTTGGCAGTGAAGAAGGGTATCGTTTTGGGCAGCTTCAGTGATGGTAGTAGAATACATTTTTATGGAGAAGTACGAAGAGAAGGTGAAAAAACAGTCCAATAGGTACTTAGGAATCTTTTTTTGAAATTTCAGTTGCCCTATAGGCTTGCCGGAAGGATTTGACGTAAGTTTGAACTCCTTACTGACACTATTTCTTAGTTCACAAATGACCACAAGTATTCATAATCTGAGGTTAAACATTCACTATACTTCGCTATTCGATTCAATTTTCATTTACTGTTGTATGCTGGGGTTTCAGGTAGCATTTTTTCCATTATTTAATTCTGCTAGCGAGATAGAAAAGTACATTACCAAAAAGAACCAATACTCTGTATCATGTATTAAGAACTAGTGTTATACATAATAACATCAAAAACAAACAAAATTTTAAAGAAACAAAATAACTCTCAAACAAAAAATAACTGCACCACTATAACCCTTGGAGTTTCATGGGTTCAGTAAGTGAACGAGACTGAACTCCTTCTAGGACAGGGAGGTGATTTTTCCGAGATCCCGCTCAACCGCCAGTTCTTCATCTCAATTAAGGGTTCCACTTTATAGATACTGAGTGATCCCGAGAGTGTGCAGACCTTACAAGGTTCATCCTTGGCTGCTAACAGATTAAATAAATTATATTCTGGTATTCCGGATAGAACCCGGTCGTTAGGCACGGCAACTCTGCGCTCTAAGACTGAGCAATCCCGCTCAAACAATAAATTTATTAATTCCTGACAATCTAATTTTCAAACAATTTTTGGGCCTTATCAAGCTGAATAGATTTCAAAGCATTGCTGCTAAAATAAACTATATTTATATATTCTTTTAGGCTTCCACGACCACTATTACATTACAAAAGACTTTGTTTATTTCTTCTGGTTTAGACCGTGTTTTTTTTTTTTTTTTTTTTTTTGTTATTATCGCTATAGGTTTTTTCGGTTTTTGCTCCAAATGTAACTTTTTGAATTTTCTTCTTTTGTTTGGTTTTTATTATATGTTCCTCTTGGTTAGTGCTTAACCAGATGATTTGCTCGACTCTATTCCAATCTTTCTCTTTTATCCCTTGACTGAGTGATAAATGTTCTTGATATAATTTGTTTTCCAAAAACGCCAACTCCTTTCTGGTATCCGCGATCATTGCCTCTAGTATGATGACCGAACATCGGCTCTTTGCGTTTTGAACTATGTGGGATGAATTTTTTATGCCGATTCTTGGTCTAAACCAGAAGAAATAAACAAAGTCTTTTATATTTATATAGTTTATCCAACGAAAAGAGGGACTTCGGAAATTTAAAAGTAACATAATAAAAAAATTGTGCAGCCAATGTGTTGTTTTTTCTCATCCTATAAAATTGTATTAATAAATAATAACAATATACAACTACAACTGCATATACGAGTTTACGTATCCTTGGGTAACCCTTTAGTATTTTAAGGTTTTATACATACTTACAAAGTACAAAATCTTAGGCTCTTGCAACCTTTAAAATTATTTTAATATTTATTTAATGTTCGTCACTGTTAATCTTCAACCTCGTGTGCAGTAGACTTTAAGGACTGTTTCGCCTCTATTCCGATAGTTGTGCAAGGGTTCGCTTTGGCTAAGATCACTCCCGACCGCCTGGTGTTTCTCCCAACCGAATACTTTATTTATAGAGGCTTGCTGAGGGTCCCCAGGTCCTCAGGGGCCGATAAAACAGTTCATAATTTATCTATCACAGACCTCGGACACCACAGGCTAACAGAGATCAGTAATTAAGTTCCTTACACACAGTGCAATACCACTCTCTTTAAAAATATCAACTTGCTAACTCATGCCAGGACCCTTGGACAGAGTTATATAAAATACTTGATAAATTCGAAATATAAGTTTTAGGTGGAATTGTTTACTCTTAAAAGCTTTATAATATTACCAAGATATTTTATTTGAATCTTAGCAAGGCTTCAAAATTAATGTTAACAGTATATGAAGTAACAATGACTATAAATCAACCTGTCTAGGCACTGTTATAATAAACCTGGATAGGCAACATTTAGAGCTCCCACTGTAGCATCGTCCGATTAGCCATAGCAGCATAAAGTGACGTTAAATGAACAAACAAACAAAACTATAAATCAACTTACTGCATAATATTTCTTCGGGTTAAATTTATGCAATACTAAACTACTCTTATTTTACGATATTGTACTCGTAAGGTTGGGCACGGGAAATTTAATGCTATTGAACCAGTGATGTGTTGTGTAATACCCATACATTCTACCTTAGATCTACCAGCAGTTTTACAACAGTGACCAATGTAGTTAAACATCATTTAGAATTATACTTACACGGTACTGTACACGTATTATACTTACACGGTACTGTACACGTATTATACTTACACGGTACTGTACACGTATTATACTTACACGGTACTGTACACGGTTATATATAGCAATAAAAAAATATATTTATTTATTTAAATACTATCGTTTCCCTATACTCATATTGTATTTTTTTTTCAGATTCTCGATTCAGCTAGCGGCTAGTACTTGAACTACAACTACGATCAGGTAACTTAATGCAATGTTTATGCATTTCATATTTCGTGTCGTTATTTATAATAAGTGTTATTTTATTGGAATTTACAATAACTAGGTTTGGCGACTTAATTGAGAAATGATAATTATTGGCAAGTTTTGTAACGTTCCTGTTATGTATCGATTATGCCCGTAGCAAAGGAGAATCGATCTATTATCATATGATTGTAACCTACAATAGTTGTTCTTACAGTTCTATATGAATATACAAAGTGTAAACATTACTTGTGCGCTTATATTAATTTCAATAACCTTACATCAGTACTTATTATTTAAATAAGGACATAACAGATTGGCGACGAGGTGAACAATGTTTCATTTAATTTTGTTTTAGTGTACGTTACAAACGGGTCTAACCTATCCGCTAGTTTTTTCTTCATTTTTTCAAGTTACGTTATTGTTCCATTAGTTTTGTTTTCAAGACTTTTTTAGCTTCCAAGTAAGTTTGTCATCTAAATCATAATGGATGCTAATCAGTTCAAACAGTTTCTAGAAATGCAACAACAGAACTTCAGAATGATGATGGAACAAATTTCATCTAATTCTTCTCAATCACCAAGTTCTGTGAGTAAGTTTGATAATTTCGATAAAAATAGAGAATCATTTCAACAATACATCGAAAGATTCAATATTTTTCTTGCTATGAAAGGCCTTGAGTCAAATAAATCAGTTGCGAAAAATATTCTTTTAAACAGTTTAGACCCTGAGATTTTTGAGTTACTCAAATTAAATATTGCACCAAAGGAGTTAACAGCATTGAACTTTGATCAAATAGTTCAAACACTTGAAGAACAGTTAACTGTAAAGAAGAATGTACTCCTCGAACGACACAAATTCTTGTCACAAAAACAAGAACCTCATCAGTCTATCCGAGATTTTGTAAACCATTTACAAAGATTCATTCCAAATTGTCAATTTAAATGCGAATGTAAAAAATCTGTATCTGATCTTTTCTTATATTCTCAATTTATTAGAGGCATTTCAAATCAGGAAATTCGCCATCAATTATTGCTTGATAATTCCACAACATTTTCAGAAGCAGTTTTAAAAGCACAAACCCTAGAAGCATCTATAATTGCAAATCAGCAATTCAACAATAGCTCTACCGAAAATATTTCAACTAATGTGAATAGGGTTTCAGGATCACAGGGTAAGCATCAAACCAATTCTAATTCTCAATCAAGGCATAACAAAAATTCGACCAATATAAATATAAAAAATGCTCCACCAAGGAACCTTTCAAAATCACGACTCAATCTCGAACACCTTGGAATAAATGGTCTTTGCTTAAAATGTGGTAAGTCAAACCATACTGCGAATCAATGCAGGATTGAACCTGAGAATCTAAAATGCAAATTTTGTGAAAAGTCAGGCCATATTGAAAAAATTTGCTTAAAGAAGCTCATGTCTGAAAAGAAAACTGTAAATACAATAGATGGTGAAGATTTATCTTTTCAAGATCAATACAACGTATATGACATAGTAAACATTCAGAATGAAACGTTAGAAGAAGGTACAGAAAAATACTTTGTCCAAGTACAAATAAATAACAAAACTCAACAATTTGAAGTTGATTCGGGAGCAGGGCAAACTCTGTTGAACAAATCAAGCTTTAAAAAAATTAAAATTAAATACTGAACTACGTAATACAAACATAAGATTCCGTTCTTATACTACAGGCGTGTTCGCACCCATTGGAGTAGCAGATGTTGAAGTTCGGTATAAGGATTCGAAATCTAAAGAAACGCTCTTCGTAGTTCCAGATAAATTTTCCAACATATTAGGCCGTTCCTGGATAAGACGTTTAAATATTCGCCTCGAGGACATTGATAACGAAAGAAACAAAGATTCAATACACCCAGTACACAAAATAATTCTAGATAATGCAGAAAGAGAGATACTTAATAAATTTGCTGATTTATTTCAAAATAAAGTTGGTTGCTGCAAAAATTTCAAGATCTCACTTAAACTAAGAGCCAATGCAAAACCAATTGCTTTGAAAGCCAGAGACGTACCACATGCGCTCAAACTTAAAGTGGAACAAGAACTTGAATCATTGGAAAATCAAGGTATCATAACGAAAGTACAGGAAAGTGATTGGGCGTCCCCGCTAGTGGTCATCCCTAAGGCCGACGGTTCAGTTCGTCTGTGTGTCGACTATAAAGTAGGTGTTAATCCGCAACTGCAAGACGCACATTACCCAATACCAAAAATAGAAGATCTCCTAACAGAACTCAATAATTCGATATATTTTTGCTCCTTGGATTTAACTAAAGCATATCTACATGTACCAGTAGATGAAGAGAGTTCGCAAATCCAAACCATCATCACTCACAAAGGTAGTTATTCGTTCAATCGTCTCTCATTCGGTATCAAAACCGCCCCAAATGACTTTCATCTTGTCATGGACAAAGTTCTAGCTGGCTTACCAGGTGTCACCACATTCTTCGACAATATAATAGTGCATGCCGTAACTCGGGAAGAATGCTATAAAAACTTAATTGGTTGTCTCGATAGATTACAAGAAAATGACCTACATCTTAATAAAGAAAAATGCGAATTTTTCAAAACAAAAGTTCAGTACCTGGGATACGTAATCGAGCAAGGGAAAATTTCAAAAGACCCAAAAAAAGTTGCTGCTATTACAAACGCACCAAGACCAGTTAGTCAAGATGATGTTAAAATATTTTTAGGAATGGTAACATATTACGGCAAATTTATTCCCAACGTTTCTGCACTAACTTATCCACTGAGGTTACTTCTAAAAAGTCACCACAAGTACAAATGGTCTCCAGACTGCGAAAAAGCTTTTGTGAAACTAAAAAAGGAAATTGCTAGTGATAGAGTGCTAACACCATTCAATCCAAACTACCCACTAACGGTAGCTTGTGATGCTTCACCTACAGGAATAGCAGGAGTGCTGTCCCACACCATTAACAACGAGGAAAAACCAATTGCCTTCGCATCGCGCTCATTAACGAAAGCTGAAATGAACTACAGCCAATTAGACAGAGAAGCCTTATCAATTATATTTTCCCTCAAGAAATTCTATTACTACATATATGGAAAAAAGTTCACGCTCTTTACAGACAACCGTCCGCTAGCCCACATACTCCATGAAAACACAAAATTACCAGCCATGACTTCCTCCAGACTTCTACGTTATGCATCTTGGCTCACTAATTTTGATTATCAAATTCGTCATAGAAAGGCAGAAGAGAATTTAAATGCAGATTTCCTTTCAAGAGCCTCAATTGAAGATGACATTTCCCAAGACGAAAAATACATAGAAGAAGAGGTCTCTTTAATTTCAAATGAAACAATATACCAAATATCAAATTTATCTCTAAACTATGTAACTCTTGCCGACGAAACCGCACGTGACCAGCTGCTTTCAAAACTAAAATTAGAACTTTTAAACGGTGACAATTGCGACGCTATTTACCATCTTCAAAACGGGGTTATATTCAAGGATCAGAGAATCGTCATTCCAACTTCATTGCAAGCCCCAGTCCTCAAAGAACTCCACCATACTCACATAGGAATTGTCAAGATGAAACAATTAGCCAGGCAATATGTGTATTGGAAAAACATTGATAAAGATATAGAACATCTTGTAAAATCATGCCAAGAGTGCGCTCAAATAAGGAACAACCCCTCTAAAGCACCGATTCACCATTGGGAAGAACCAGCAGAGAATTTCGAAAGGGTACACATAGACTATGCCGGACCATTCCAAGACCATTATTTCCTAATCTTAGTGGATGCAAAGTCCAGATGGCTGGAAATCCGCTTTTCAAAAAGCCCCCCTTCAACGGATTCTACCATTAAATATCTCCAAGATATCCTTTCAGCACATGGTTTACCAAAAGTAATCGTTTCGGACAATGCAACAATATTTAAGAGTGCAACATTTTCCGAATTTTGTTTAGAACATGGGATCATCCAGAAGTTTATAGCCCCTGGCCATCCAGCCACAAATGGAATTGCGGAACGAAATGTGCAAACGCTAAAAAAATAAATTGAAGGCGATGGCTACTTCATCATTACCTCTCCATAGGAAGATACAAGAAATTCTGATGCGATATAGATCAACACCCTTAGCAAGCGGTAAAACTCCATCAGAATTATACCTAGGGAGGAAAATAAGAATCAAACTAGATCTTTTGAAGCCACCAAAACATACAACTTCCCTGGACACCACCACCATCGCACGTCAACTAAACGTGGGAGACCGAATTCAATCTAGATGGTATACATCCTCAAACAAGCCAACATGGAAATTGGGTACAATAATAAAAAAACTCGGAAAGCGGCACTACATGGTCGAACACGACGATGGCTATCGTCTTAAAAGACATATCAACCAATTATATAAGGTATCCATACCTAAGAAGAATACAACTTTCGACCTCTCGCTTCCAAGCATCATTACGCTACCTCAACAGGAAGGAGATCCACCAAATGAGCACAGGCCAGAACCACCACAGACCTTGCCGGAGCTTCAAGAACAAATCAGCGGCCACCGAGAACTGCAGCCAATCCTTAGGAGATCAGCGAGAGTGCGAAGATTGCCAACCAGATTACAGGATTATGATTTAACATCTTAATTCATTATTATCGACTTCAAATTTATTTAAATACTTTAAATAGTGCGGGAGATTGTTATGTATCGATTATGCCCGTAGCAAAGGAGAATCGATCTATTATCATATGATTGTAACCCACAATAGTTGTTCTTACAGTTCTATATGAATATACAAAGTGTAAACATTACTTGTGCGCTTATATTAATTTCAATAACCTTACTTTAGTACTTATTATTTAAATAAGGACATAACAGTTCCCCTAATGTTGTTACTAAAAAATATTCTATGATAAATATAATATATATATTTAAATTTAAGCCTCTCCCAATTTAACCCAGCTACGTCTGTTCCAAGCAGAACGGTGCCATAATACTCCTATGAAGTTTTGTATGTCGTCCCGCCATCTCGTAGCTGGTCTCCCTCTTCTCCTAGTGCCGTGTATTGGATACCAATCCGTTGTTGCCTTAGCCCAATGTGTTGATGCCATTCTTGCAATGTGTCCAGCCCACTGCCATTTAAGATCAGATACTGTCTTGAGAATATCGCGCGTACCAGTCAGCTTCCGTAGTTCTGTCTTCTTTATTTTCGCCCTTCTACTTTTCCTTAACACACTTCGCTCCATTGCACGCTGAGTGATTGCTAGGGATTTAGATATATCATTATTTAGGCTCCAAGTTTGGCATCCATAAGTTAAAGAGGGAATGATGCAAGCATCAAAAACTTTTCTCTTGTGATGTATGACCATGTTGCTTTTAAAAATATTTTTGTGTGACCAAAATTTAGACCATCCTATTTTAATGCTTCTATTCACCTCTTTCTTGGATTTATCTGCAAATGATATGAGTTGCCCTAGATAGATTGTTTCTATCTAGCCCAAAGAAGGGCCTTTATTTATTTTAATTTAATAATTTAATTTTAGCTTAATTAAGATTTAATCTGTTTTAAAGAAATCAAATTTAACGGATATTTATCTGCTATGCATATATTGAGGATGTGTACAATAAAAGTTTATTACGAAGGAAAATTTTTTATTAGTAAAGTGTTTTATGTTTTTTTTATGTGTAATTTATTGTTTTATCACTTGATCATGACTTATGGGAAGCATTGGTTACGTCATTTATACTATACTTAGATTTATAAAACTTTACCAAATTTTGTGGTTTGGTATAGTAGGTGTATTTAGTTAAAAAACTAAAAAATAGATATTTGCAGCACATTATTAATCGGCTCCCACATTTTTAATTATTTCTCTTATTACACTTTTTAAATTAGACATTATTTACTTAGTGACTGATAATATGTTATTGGTTATTTGACATAACATTCACATTTATTTTAAATTAATATAAATAAACCTTTCAGAGTTCTGTTGTTTGGATGTTTATAGCCAATTTGTCTATCCCTGTCACCAAATTTTAGAGTAAATGGGAATCCGAATTGAACTCGCATTAAAATGTAAATATGGTAAAAGCGTTGACAGCGATACTTTGAAATGGGAAACTCTGTGGATGGCAAAGTGTCCCCGTAAAGGAAGTTAGTCGATGCAAATATGAGTTACATATGCAAATCATGACGTGGGATCGAATTGAAGTGATTTTAGTTCTGGTAATAGTTCGCTTAAAGAGATCCTCTTGTCCAGTGTCGTTGAAATCGGTTCGTGCTGGGCGGAGTAATAAATTAAATTAATAAAAGTCTATTAGATTGCTTAAGTTGTAACATTTAATTTTTATTATGAAAAATCCAAAAAGGATTATATAATAAATTTTCCATTTCTTCCATATGTAAAAAGCTAGAAAACTCCTTAACTACTTCATCAAGATTCATTATTAAGGGATCCTAACTTCACTAACAGCCGATCAATGTATTTATGCAGATATGCAAGTACATTCCACATCTACTTCGAATAGCTTTGTAAAATACACAAATAAATGTCAGTTGATCTTATTGTTTGTTAAATTATATTTTATTTAAACACCGTGAACTTACATAATAAGGAAGTAATAAAAAGACGGGAAGTATAAAAATGTTTATTATTATTTTAAGTCACGTGGTAATTGCGCCTAACATAGGCGACATAAAATGTCGGTCCTGAGCCTGTGCTGTGGCATCTTCCGATTAGCCATAAGAGCATAAAGTGACGTTAAACAGATAAGCTAATTTAATACATCACTTCTTCAGTTTTTTAGATCAAAACCTTGATGGATTTATGACAATTAATTTGACACAAAAAATTAAAAATCGGTCGTGCGGTTCGCTCACATTTAAAATTTAAAGCTGCGGCTAATAAATTATATTAAAAGTTAAAAGTTTACTTTAAATATTTCAGTATTTCACATATCTAATATTCATTTACAATCCGTTGAGAAAAATTTATTAAAACTAAGCTGATTAGTGGATGGATGAGTAAGCTCTAATAGATGGCAAGATGTTCCTCATTGTCCCAGTGTAAAGGTCAACTGTCCTTAACTATTCGTCATTCCTGTTGTATCTGCAATTCTTGGAGGGTCTTTAACTTCTTGTACGTTTCCTCTCGTCTGAGAATCAAGCAGAAATGAGTAAGACTATTAAGATTAATATACCAACGGGCAAATTTAAGCTTTCCAAGACCCAAATCTTATCATTTCCTGCGCCATTTAGACAATAATATAGTCGCCACACTGTCCTACTTCAGGCTAAATATTCCTCGAAACAGTAATGGAACCTTTCATAAGCTCTCTTCACTGAAGAAAATAGTTCGCCCACTTACGGGGAAAATAGACTAATAACCGGACTAAAATGTTAACAAGCTTGGTTATGCCGCCTTTCGAAAGGGACGCTAAACTGGAGTCCCGAGCCTGCACGGTATCAGGTACTTGTTAAAAACCTCTATCTTAATGCAACCTGGATAGGAAAAATTTAGAGCTCCCACTGCATTAACGATTATCCGTAACAGCATCACATGACCTTAATAAACAAACAAACTTACCAAGTAAAATAAAATGCTCCTCACAACTCCCTGTATTGTGGGCTGTCCCTCCAATTAGATACACCTGTAACTGCGGCATCTCTGTCCACCTGATCGCTCCGTCTAGTTTTTGACCTTCCGACCTAGCGTAAACCAAGGGCTTATACTACAGGAGTCTTGTGGTTCTGGTAAGATGATGAAAAGAATATAAATTAAATGGCTAGGTTATAAAATATATAATATGAAGAAGTATGATCCTGGAAATTTAAATAAAATTCGCAAATATTAAGAAATTTACTAGAAATCCTTATGTTTAGGATTCTATTAATAAGTCGAATATTTAGAAATGATAATATATTGGATGTAATGTTCGCCAAGTACTCGTATATAGATGTCTAATGTTAATGTGGAAGCAAGGTGCCTGATTTGGTACGTGTTATGCCAAAGTTAATCTGTTAATCGTCGTAGTGGGTTCTGTCGGCCCTGCTGAGGCTCAGCCAGCCTCTATAAAGTAGGTACTTCTAATCAGGGGATAACCCTGGCGGTTCAGCGTGTGCTTGAACAAATAACTATCCTTCACAACCGTTTTTCTAGAAACATTACCGTCTTTACTATTATTCATAGATTGTGTCGTACTGATGCAGGAGTTTGAGCTTCACAATGACTTTTTCCTTCCCCATACAATTTATACCATATAACAATAATTGTTGGAAACGAGTGTAATATGTTCTGTTTTTCTTGCTAAGGTACGTTAAACTTCTTGAAAAGTAGTAGTAGTAACTGATGCTTTTTTTTCGTGTATTTTTTTAATATTTTCAGTACATTAAAAGGGGGTTCTGTATATGATTTACGAAAACAGACCTTTTTCGTCGATTTTTACAATTATGATTATTTCAGGAAATTATAGGGTCATTGGAGGACAGGCATATACCAGCTCTGGACCAATAGCGCCCTGCCTTTGTGTATATATGGCAGAGGCATTGTGTATAGGTGAAATATTAGCGGGTTCCGATACGGCAGGATATACACAGCACTTAAAACATTTGTCACCGGGTTCCCCCTTAGCATAGCACCAAGGCCTACATTTATATAAACAAATATACACGGATCGAATCACGAATGTTCTTCGCCATAGGATTGCGGCTTTCTCAGAATAAATTACCTCGCGCTTTATGGCTGTCTCAGTGTCTCCGTGAAATACGCTGGTTTCAGGAATAGAGAAAAACAGTCGTGTCTTGATTACTGTAGGCTATGTTCATCTTGTTAGCACTCGTTACTTGTGAATATAACATTTCCTTTTGAAAAGGAATTCGAAATCATCTTTATTAATAAATACTGACCATGTCTGTATACAAATTGTTCATAGCAATACTTCTTGTTTTCCACCAAAATTTAGGGGGAACGTTGTTGAGGTGTATGCCCAAGTTTGATACCTGTTCTTGCAGGTAAATTATTTATTCAGAAGTGAGCCCCTGAGAAATTGAAGGGAGTCATTTGGCTCGCCAAACTTCAATTAAGCCCCCTTGGGAGAAAAACCTGGCCTTTGAGCGTGATCCCAGTTAAATCACTTCTTGCCACCGATTGGTGCAACTCTTTTTTTTTTTTTAGTTTCACATTGAGAAAAAAAAGTCTGGATTTAGAAATGGGAGAAGAAATTGTTTTCTGTAAGAGTTCTTCTGGATATTTTCATTTGAGAACCTAGTTCATTATTTGGTATAAAAAGAACTAAAGTTAGTTCGTTGCATGCAAGTCATGGTTGGAGTCGTCCTTTTCAAGGAACTGTTTATATCTAGTTAGTTCTTGTCATTGAAAACTGTAAAATAAATTATTAATACATTTCTTTTTATTTCAAGTTTTTAAAGACGATTAACAAAAATAGATATGGAATTCTTGAATTAGAGGCGGTGGAAATCATCATTTTGCTTGTTTTTTTGCTACTGTGCTGAGCCATTGTGTAACTTCTTAAAAAGAACTGGAGGTTATAAACTGCGAGCAAGGGACATGTTTGTTTTTTCAGTTCTTATTGAATTGAACCATCAAATCCTTTTTTTTTGTCTTATGCTTCTTTAATCACTTATTTTTTTTTTAAGTAGATCTCTTTTCATTTTGACACCAGCCTTTTAAATTGGTCTGGGCAGTCGCAGTTGTTAATAAGATTAATTTTCTTCATGCTAACAATTCTTTAACCTAATTCTGCAGATTAAAAACAGAAAATATGGACACAATTGTTAATATGCTGATGAAAAAACAATCGTTATAGATGGTGTAATTTATTTCTATAATATAAACAATTCGATTACGGCATACTCCATGTGTTAAGATTGTAAGATATAACTAACATCGTTTTTGGTATCTTATGAACGTGCAAAATTTCTTCCGCTAGATTCTTCTTAAACATAAAAGAAACCTAGTTTTTTTAAACTAAATATTATATAACCCAAGAAATACTATTAATGTACAAACTAAGATCTAATGAGCATGTGAAACATATACATCTTCCAATTGTGACGATAACAACCAAACGGATAATTATCGTTATTTAGATGTCCCTGGCATGGTAATTATAGGGCTTGTATATTATAGGCCTTTGCCGCTGGTAACATTGGAGACCTATGTCAGAGCTATTCAGAATGTGTGCTACTGGCACATACCAATAGCTCCCCTACTACCATTGATGTAATATTAATTATTGCGTTTGGAATTTCATTTTGACATTATTCGTATATCAAGTGGGCAAGATTCAGAAAATGCATTGGTTTACTAATTTATTAGAAAGAGTATAAGGAATAATGTTTTATTAGAATTCAAAATATACTTTATATACTAGTTGTTTGAATTGATTTCGTATCAGAAAATATCTCTTGATTTACCGGTTCTTTATACACTTTTACTTCTCTTATCAATATAATAATATTAATAATGGAAGTTAACACTCTCTCTTGATACTGTTATTAGTTTCATATAAGATGTCAATTTTCAAAGGATAGGTTATTCAGTAATACACTTTTTTACGGATCAAAACATTATCATTAAAAAAATTACCTTCATTTTGTATATATTTTTCCGTATGTGTTAATTTGCGGTTGTTTAAAAAAATAGGTCTGAAAACGTTGTTTTTTTTTTACATGGGGATGATTTTAATAAATTTTTAAAACCAAGGAAGCTGTCCAAAATTATAACAGATGAAAATCTGTTATTATCAAAATTAGGGGTAAGTCTGACTAATAAGATAGATGTGGAATGACTTTGAAGCCCTGCTCAATTAATTTCTTCATTGTCTGATGTTCTCTAAGCACATCAATGATATGCTTAAATAAATCAGTATTGAATAATCGATTTCGTTGCTTACGCGTTTTTTGTTTATTTTTCCTAAAGATGATATAGACTATGTAAAGACTTTATTGCATGCTATCCAAATCATTTATTTTATTTAGTAACTATTGTTATAAATATATTTATATAGTAATATGTTCATTCTCTAAAATTGGCTGAAATCCTGTCAAGCTTCGTACTTTTTAGTTATTTCATTTCTATTTTTATTTTGTTTATTTTATTTTATTTTTATTTTTCTGTTCATGTTTGTTATTTAGAGACTTGATCCAAAAAATTAAGTTTTCTTTACTATTCTATTCTGTCGTGAAATATGAGGTCAGGTGTAAGAGTATAGTTCCCTTTTGATTAACCAATGCAGTTTGTATAATGATAAGTTTTTGTTTCATTATGTCAATATCCCAGCAGTACGATGTGAATGTGATTGTTTATCTTACGGGTTGGAAGAGAAAATGAATTTTTTATGAATTTATTATTTGTCTGTCACCAGCTGAAACTTCTCAAACCAACGACAAATGGTCCGTTCGTTACAACAAACTTCCCCGAACGGAATGATAATGTTTCTCACAGCTTGGGCTGCCGAAAATCGCGTACTCATGGTCGTATAATGGCATACTAAACAATATTCGTTCAATTGTAATAATAGTAAATATTATCAAAAAAGATAGGATTGATAAGAGATCATTACAAACTGTAACAATATTTCTAGTGTGATTAGGAGTATTCCAGGGACCAAACGATCTGCACTTGGATTAAATATTTTTTACTGTTCAATTAAATGTATTTCATTTTGATCATATTAGAATTTATGTTTCTTGTTTACACAAATCTAATGTCCCTAAGTCGGTTTCTCCCCTTGTGTTCATTCTTTTGTCTTTTTTTTTTTCCTCTTTTACCTTGAAGGAAAAACAGAATTATATTTGAATTATTGCCAGGGTCCTACAAACCGGGAGATTAACTTGAAAGAGAACGGAGTATAAATCGAAAGAGGAACATAAAGGAAGAAAATAATCTAAAAAAGGAGAACAAAAAAATGAAATTACCTACGCAAAAGTAAGATGTTTTTGGAGTAAGGACGATTCGAGGCTACTTTGTAAAGAAAGGGACTCCTCGCACCCTTCCTCACCCTCTTCAGGCGAAATCCCGGTTTTAGAAAAGATCTGTGGAGGGGATGGAGCGGGGGGTGTAGAGGGTAGACGGGGGGGGGGGAGGTTCGACAGATTTCGGGTTTAATGAGGTCTAGAGGTCTGATGAGGTCGAACCTCGTCCTCTGAGGCCCTTAAAAAGAAAATAAAAAGAAAGATTCCTAAGAAAGGAACCAGGATGGTCTCTGCCAATCCTTCTAATTAATTAGCATTTTTTTTTATCTTCACTATCCACAAGATTTTAATTTGAAATAATAGTATTAAGGAGTAGTAACTTTCGTTAATATTATATAAGTTCTATTGTAGAATATTATTATTATGCAATAAAAATTAATCTGTACCATGAAGGGTCTTGGGTTAAGTACGTAGTAGAGTCTGAACTGTTTTTAGAACAACGGTTGTGTAGGGAGATGAAATAAACTATATATTTTTTATATATTTTATTTGAAAAGAAAAGATATGGCCAGGACCGGGAGTCGAACATATTTTTTCTTTTCAAATAAATTATTTAAAAAATTATATAATATAAAGATAAAATAAATTATAATATATATTTTTATTTTTAGTGAAAAATAGTTGACAGGATAATTCAATACATCATATATATTTTTTAATTTAGTCAATTCTAATTCGGCATTAACATTTCATTACGCGAAATGGTTTGAACAAAAGCCATCTTATGTTACTTTTAAATTCGTTGAGCAATATGTATGTATATTTTATATGTATATAAAACCTTTAATGGTTTTATTTAAGGTCAACATTGTTTAATATGATAAAAGCTTGAACTAGACATATTCTAATATATTTAACAGAAAAATTAAATAGATTGTTTATTTTAACAATTCATTTTAATATGCGATTAATGAATAACCTGTACCTGTAAGTTTTTGTTTGTAGGACAAACATTGTGCAAGAAGATTTGTCCTCGAACAGGGGCTCCTCCAAAAAATGGTACTTATTGAGGCAGTGTTCGCCCCAGATTACAAAGCGTCGATCCCCTGCTCTTATCAGATTAAATAAATTAACTCAACAGCCGAATTAAACAATAAATATTGTACCCATTCACTGAATGGATCGGGAATATACGACGATCGAAAAAAATGTTCGTATTATAAGTAATGAAATAGCGAATGAGTATAAAACATGAATTTCATAAATTGATCACTAAAGAATATGCCATTAAAAGTGCATTATTTAAAATAATAGTCCATGAAAAACCTTTTAACTAATGATCATATTTTTACTTTTAGGATTTTAATTCGAAATAATATCATCAGGAGTAAGTAACTAACTGTTATTGCATAAATTTTATTTTGGAATATAATTATTATTACACAAGAAATATTGTATATATTCTCACAGAAAGGATTGAGATTATACCATTTTGGAAAAAAGAAACATGTATGGTACATAATTACATATCTAGAGCTAGAAAGAATTGGAATGATAATGAGAAGATTGAAAAGAAAGGGTTTTATATATTCTACAATGGCCCAAAAATGATCTGCTTTGTACATTATAAGATCAGGAAACCCATCCTTGATCTTGAGGGAATAATAGCTTACTAGTCCTGAAGAAGCTCACAGCACGATGAGCGAAAGCTTGGTTACTTGCACCGACATGACACGTTCCATCCCGGAAGAAGAATATAAGAGGAATATTAGAGAGTTTATGCGAGTTACCTTGAAATGAAATAGGAATACGTTCAATCAAATACTCGGGTTATATTTTTAGAAAATTAGTAATGTGGATTCAGCTGATTATTGAATGCTTACTTTAGCTCATTTCCAGTGATTGATTTATTTATGTTTAAGTTTTTTTTAAAACTTTAAGTCAAGTTTTTACAGGGATAAAATAGGATATTCGAGACAAATCATCTAAGTTTTTCCTGAATTGTGCAAGTCATTAAAAGTTGTTGAGTCCTAGCAACATACTAATTAAATTAAATTGTTGAAGTACGTAAATAGCAGTTCGTTATCCGATAACATTTAAGATACTTTTAACCTGTCATGCTTAAAAAAAATTAAAAAACATAACAAAAATTAAGTGCTTGCTTAAATTGTATTAATGAAGTAGAGTACAAGACCATTAGGTTTGATAGATCGACGCGCCATCGGGCCCCGAGTGGTTATCAGTTATCAGTTATCAGTAAACAAAATGCCTATCCGCCGTTAAAGCCCGTTTGTTTTGAGGAGGGCGAGGAATCATTAATCAAACTCTCCCAAGATAGGATTAAACCATTACTGACTCGGCTAAAAATTATCAACACTAATTGAAAAATGGAAGTGCTTTTAATTGTTTAAAAAAAATATATACATCCCTTCACTCACTGCAGCTACCCGCATTCTGACGGAGCAGAAATGCCGTGTACACGGCGGCAATACCTGTTATCAACACTGATATCTCCCCTCCCCCTCAAAGAATTATCATATAAATGGGATTTTAATTGTCGCTGATAGAAAATCCTGATTCATCGCCTATGCTCCCATTTGTGGTCCATCCTCGTAATGTGTCTGTTTTATTGGACTTGCGTCCAATTGTGTATTTCATAAATTCATTCCTTTTCCTTTTTCCTATGATTACATTTTTAAATTAAAAGCATGAATAGAGGAGAGAGTGTTAAGGATGGAGTTTTAAAAAAACTCTCCTGCCTAATAGTATCTTGAATAGAAAATAAATATTTAATAAGAATCGACGTTTCAAAGCGAGTTGCAAGTCTTCATCTGGTCCGAATAAAAAAAAATTAAAAAATCAATATAAACATAAATTTATTGCAATAAAAAATTAACTAAAGTATAACTAAATATTGAAATAAAATAAATAGATTTACGTGGATAACTATTATGATAAAAAGAGAGGTTGTAAATTTATATAATAAATCGATTAATGTAATAATAAGTTTGTATTTTAATTTAATTTAACTGTATTCTTACTTTATAATTAGTTGTGAATGAGCCTATTAGAAATACCCGAAATGCAACTTGTGAATTTTTAATCTGTAGATTACCTGATTTTGGATATCGTCTGGTCTAATTCCGGCAAGGTTTATTCATATATATATATATATATATATATATATATATATATATATATATATATATATATATATATATATATATATATATATATATATATATTAAATTTTTACCAACCCATTTCATTGTGTCTGGATCGACTTATTTTTTCGTAAAGCTTAACTATTCATTTAGTTAGCCAGCCTGGATTCATCCTATTTATGTTTACTTGAATCCATTTCTTTATTTTTTCCACGAAGAAATTTCTTTTGATCTCCACCCACACCTTCTATTCATTATAATTTATATTATCTTATTACTATTTAATATTAAAAATATCTAAACATTTATATCATTATAAAAGTCTATATAATAGTATTTGTAATTAGAGAATTTTAGGCTTTGCGTTAACATCTTCTGACTCTATTATTAAATTCTGCTCATCTCTTATTTTTCCTCTATCATTAATAAATTATCTAAATTTATATTTCTGGTTTATTTCTTTTCTTAGTTTTAATTTTCCCTCATTTCCATTCTTGAATACATTGACTTCACGTAGACGAGGTGAGATTGTAATTGACTGAAAGCGACTTTTCAATGACTTCTTTTGCACTTTTAAGACCAAAAGCTGTGTGTTTTCCAGTTAATAGTTTTCATATGTAAGTAATCAAATATAAACAATCGCTTAAGTAAATCGTAATCCAAGTGATGATGCTTTTTATTTCAGTGTACATGCAAAACATTTTGGAAGGTTTTCGCTTTAACCTTGGGGAAAAATGATGAAAATACCTTTTGATGTTGCATTCAATAAATTAGACGAAACAAACTGCTGTTTTCAGCTTTATTTTTCGTGTATAAAATAAAGTACACTATTGTGTTATATGTGCATCGACGATGAATAAGTGGTTAAGTGTAATTTTGTTGAGAGTGAGTTAATGGTGTTGATGGAAGCGGAATCGTATCAGTTTTTGCCTTGAAATAATGTTGCAATAACTCCAGTGCAAGCCAATGCCTGACATGACCGCTTATTCAATATGAAAGTAACACGATTCCACTTCCCAGTGTACAAGATACTCATTTTGGAGAACATTCGTGAAACATTCACATAACATTCACCTGAGCTTTGGATTTATTATCTATACTTTATACTTTAGAATTTTCCAATCGCATTCTACTAAATGCATCCATTACTTCAGGAGAACATTTATGGTTTTTAGCCATTTTGTTTTTACGTTTCTTAATTATATAAACTATTTAAACTGCTCTTGAAAGTTATTTGCATTGAGTACTGAATCATTCCGTAGCGCCATTGTGGACCAATATAGCCTGGACGCAGCTTCCATTAGCGATCCTGTCCTCAACCCCTCTTCCAGTTGAGCCTGATAAAGCAGACATAAAGGATACCAAACATTTTCCATTATCATTGCCCATTCAATTTGTCCATTCTCGTCCGGAACAAATTATATTATCATTTAATATACCTCTTCCCCTTCAAAAAAAATCGATTCCCCCCCTGTTAACCTCAGCCGGTGTTATTAGCATTTTGATAACGTTTTTCTTCCTATTATTTATTTAGTGGCTTTGAATGAGGGGAGGGTGTCGGATTCATTATCATAAATCTAAGAAGCTTTCGTTGGAGCACAAAGAAGCTCAACCGAAAGAAAACTCCCAGCCATTTATTTTTTCCCTCCCTCGAGCGTTGTTTTCATTAATTGCGCCCCGAGGACAAATCCTGCCTATAAAGCCTTGATTGTATTTGTTTCATAAATACTAATTTGAGCGGTAATGCATTTCAAAGTGAATTTTTATATGGGGAGGGGGCGCGGGATGAAGCCCCCAATCTCCCACGGCGGAGGAGTTATAACTAAGCTTCATTTCTTTATCCCTTAGAGGAAATGAAAATTGAATGGAATAAATATAAAATAATTGGAATAACAATTTAACTATAAAAACAATAACTATAATGATAAAAATTGTATGCAGGTTAGATATATGCACTTTTTTCCTCTACCTCTATAATCATAAGGGTCCTGGGTTCATTACGTGGCAGAGACTTTACTTTTTCTTGAGATAACGGTGTTGCATGGTAATGATTTGTCCAACATCTCCCCCCCCCCTTTTTTTTAAGCTGCGTGTGCTCTAGTATCTTCAGATTCTACAAGACGCTCCCATGTGTAGTAGAGTGGGGTAGCTCAGTGTGTAAAGCGCTGAGTTGATATGCTGAAGATTCCCGGTTTAAAGCTGAAGGTCCAAGAAAAATATTATTTAACTATCTAAATTAGAATCCCAAATCTCGAAATTTAAAATATTGAAGGGCCTCATAAATGAAAAACTATGTATTAAAATCTTTTCTATTAATTACCTTGTTTATTTATTTACCAAATGTTTTATGGGGAACTTAAAATTCAACTATTTAAATACCAACGGGTACTACATTACAAGATTCTAATTTTACATTACATCTCATTTATAACTTTAATAATAAAAATAACTTTTTTATTTTAATTTAAAAATTGTTTACAACTTTGTTCTTTTTTCTGTTTCTACAAGCCCTCGCCACACATCTCGATCCAGGCAGTCTCCATCTCTAAGACCCCTCGTTGCCATGCTTTCCTCCACATCCAACAATTTTTTTTTGGTCGTCCTCTCTTCCTCCTTTCCGTAGAGTATTATAATCCGAGGCCATTCTCTTAGAATTGTATGCTGTAAACTTTTTTCCGATGATAAGGTGCAGGCTTATCATCAACCCCCAACCTGGAGGACCGGTGTACTTGATTTCGGGGGTATCCCCTATTAAAAAATCTAATAAATTCAATTATTGTATAATGGCAAAATTATTAAATATTATGTAATAATATTAATAAAGATAACGTAAACGTTTTTTTGTATTCCTAAATATACGTGTGTATTTTTTTTTCTTCTAGATTTTTCCTCCATCGAACTAGATGTCTAAAGATACATATATACAATAAGCTATTAATGCCGACGTATTAGCGATTAGGATCTTAACTTCATACAGATATTGTTGAGAATATATATTTACTTAGTACCTATTTCTGAATTTTAAATACATATTATAAGATATTCGTCCTAAGCCAATTAATTCAGCCCACTTTTTTATAAGCCCACACTTGGAGATTTATCGGCTCCACAATTAACCCTCGGAAAAATGGAAATAGATTCCAGGTAGAGGGAGGAGAGAATCGGTTTTGACGTGAAATTCTTTCTGTTGTTTTCCATTTTCGGCCGCTTTTTCAGCGCAGATACATTTTTCGCTTTCAGTTGCAGGCCCGGGATTCCTAAATCGGTTGAATGTTAATTGACCCAGCGCTGTCATCTTCTCCCCGGTCCTGGGATAAATGACTCCAGGATAATTAAAATGGTCAACCTCCGCCAGACATTGGTTATTTTTAGCTCGTTTCCATTTATTTGGTTAACTTTTTTGGGTTACACAACAATCGGTTAAACGGCTTTCAGTTTATTCTCGACAGGTGCACATTACATTTTACTTCCTCACATCACTGTCTGCCACAGTCGGTAAATAGGTAAGCGTCCTAGAACTTGATAATTTAAAATAAGTTCTAGATGTAGTATAAGACATAGAAGTAATAGATGACTTACTGTCCATGTTCTTCAGTTAAGCGATATTGCTGTTACAGGAAGCATTCACTGGCAAAGAAGCATTCCGTTTTTACGACATTATAACTTAAAGCATAACACAGGCCAACAAAAAAAACCTTTTTGAAAACTTTTTTAATTTTAATAGCTGATCTTGATAGATTTTTATGTGCTGAATCCAAATCTGCTCGTAGTTTTTATGTATCACCCTTAGTTTCCAAGCAAAATGTATTTTATTATATAGTCTAATACCCATTTACAGTATATAGGGAAATCAATGAAACACTGTAGAATCGTAAAAATGGTTTGTATTTACAGTAAAATACTTGGAATAGTAATTTTATGTGATGATACAAGGTTCACTTGTCAACTGGAATTGGTTTATATTTTCTTTCCCTTTTTTCCTTGAAGCTTCTTGTGTAGCTTTTCCTGCGATGAATAGCTTGCTGAACTTACCGGTGAAGTGACCAACAGTAATCCCCCATCATGTTGGTATTCCAGCGGCCCTGGTAACGTTTTTCCATCACTTTAACGTCCTGGTGAAAACGCTCACCTTGCTCCTCACTAACATCTCCTAAATTTTCCGGGAAGTAATCGAGGTGGCTGCTCAAAAAGTGAACTTTCAGGCTCATCAAACATCCTAACTGTTCAAATTTTTTTAACATGTTAGCAACAATAGCCTTATATTCTGGGTCTTTTTCATTTCCCAAAACTTGGTGACAACTTGCTTGAATGAAACCCATGCTTCCTTTTCATTTGAGGTCATTGTGGATTCAAAGTTAACGTCAAACATCATTTTTCTAATATCAGGCCCGGTAAAGACGCCTTCTTTCAGTTTAGCTTCTGAAAGGTGTGGAAACTTCTGACAGAGATATTTGAAACAAAGCCCATCTTTAGGCAAAGCCTTTACAAACTGTTTCATGAGACCTAACTTAATATGTAGTGGTGGTAGGAGCACGTTTTTTGGATCTACAAGGTTTTTGCGTAAAATGTTCTTCTCGCCAGGCTTTAAAGACTCCCTAGCAGGCCAGTTCTTTCTGCACCAATGTTGATTCCGAGCTCTACTGTCCCATTCACACGAGAAACATGGAAATTTGGTAAAACCCCCTTGCTGACCAAGGAGCATGCACGTAACTTTCAAATCACCACATATCATCCAACCGTGTGCAGAATAACCTATTTTATTTAACACTATTTCTAGATTTTCGTAACTCTCTTTCATATGTACAGAATGACCGACAGGTACAGAGGCATACATGTTACCGTTGTGTGCTAAAACTGCCTTCAAACTATTTTTGGATGAATCAATAAACAACCTCCAATCTTCTGTTTTGTATTCAATTCCAAACTCATTCATTAAACCATGAATGTCTGAGCAGTACACCAAATCACCCTCTTGTTCAAAATACTTCGAAAATTGTTGTTCTCTCTTCCTATACACATGAATGCTGGTTCCAGCCGCCAGCAAGTTCTTTTCTTTTAGCCTAGAGCCAAGCAGTTCAGCTTTTTCTTTTGTTAAGCCCAGATCCCTAACTAAGTCATTAAGCTCGACCTGAGTGAACAATTTAGGCTCTACATTTTCTGTAACACATTGGAATTCTTCATCGTGTTCATCTAACTCCGACTGTACATCAGAAAATACTTCTGTTTCAATAGAATTTAAGTCCTCTGGTGGTTCCGGGATTGGCAAATCTACACCGTGCCCTACTGGTCGGATGGCGGACGGAAGGTTAGGGTAGCTTATTACCTTCTTGTTCTTAGAGTTATGACCAGTAATATCTACACTGCAAAAGTAACAGTCATCGGAATGATTTTTTGGTTCCCTCCATATCATGGGAACAGCAAATTTAAAGTGTTTTTTCTCTTTTTTTGACCATTTCCTGAGGTCTTCAACACATACATAACATACCTTATGCGGTGCCCAAGGTTTATCCTGGTCTCCAAGTTTGGTTCCAAAGTATGCTAGATAAACCTTTTTCACAAAGTCTGTAATGTTTCTTTGGTGCTTTTTAATAACAAACTCACCACAAATATAACAAAAACTGTCAGCAGAGTTTTTACAGCCGCGATGAGACATTGCACTGAGCACATGTACAGGAAACGTAAAAGTGAGGTTATGTTGAAAATAAACAAAACATCAGCTGTTTAGCATGTGTTTCAGCAGTGCTGCCAACATCATCTTTGTTCATTAGACCTATTTTTTCATGTTATCTTAACTATGAAAAAGCTGTTAAATTCTAAAAATATTTCTTTATTTCATGAATTTAACTATAAAATGTGAATAAATGGTGGGTGATACAACTTTTTAAGCATCATATTTGGATTCAGCAACCTAAACAACATAAGAATAAGGTATTTTCATTAAAAAAGTTTTTTCATCGTTGGCCTGTGTAATCTATCCTTGTTCTTACATATATATTTCCATCATCCTACTTTTGTTTTATTACTTTATTCATTGAAATTTGCAACTGCATTATTACAATACAACAAGTAAAAGACAGTAATGGTTCATAATGACATGAATAAAGACAAGTAGAGAAACTACCAGAAGTAGTACTCAAATAAGAAATTCAGTTTAGAAGGTAACAAGACATCTTCTTTTCAGAAGCCTCGGAGGATCATCGGAAATTGAAGAGATTGCAGGGTTTGAAACTGGCAGGCTTTAGTGGGAATAAAATTTGTCAAGAAAATATTGATATTAGATTCGATCTTAATTAGTAAGAAACGGGGTCATTAAGGTCATTATTGATTACTCTGTTTGTAACAAATTAAGGAGCATTAAGCAATATTGCGACGGATTTGTGATTGTATGAATTGGATACGAGAGGGATTCGATGGTTTAGTGGAACTCTGTAAGTCGAGGTGGGTCTAATGATTGTCATGTTTATGGTTATTTTGTAACTGATTGGTAGCATAGAGCGTTTGTCTAGTAAATGTTGAAGTAGTGTGAAACGGCGAGTTGTTTCTTGTTATTTCTTCCAAGTGTGAGGATTCCAAGTTAAAAGTTCTACGTGAATCACTGGTATGTTATTAAACGATACAGGAAGCTGTTAAAAATAAGTAATAAAAGGGGACTCACATGCATTGTTACTCTTGTTTCATTATCAAATTGTATTTGTAGTGAGTTTACTTTTTAACAGTTTTATTTCCGGGCTCAACTGACAGATAGAAGCCCCAGCTCAGTGGAAAAGCTTAACTGTAATCCTGACGAGGACAGAAAGTAGCATTAAGTTGCTTCTGCAAAGGCCCGCTTGATTCACGGCTCACGTCCTCATCGAATTGCCATTAAGTAGGAAGATAAAAAAGGAGAAAAAAGTAGGAGCACAAGTCGATTTGTCTGTTTGTTGTTCCAACTAGTCCCCTCGGACCCTTCAAGGCTTACTTCACTATTATTCTTTGACTTGTCGGCTTTATTCTCTATCGGTTGCTTAAGAAAATTGTAAAAATAGCATTAACATTAAATATATATCTTCGATACAAGTGCAAAATATCGAATTAGAAAGAACGCAGGTTTTCTGGAGAGAAAAAAATTTCAAGGCTCATTCTAAATAAATGTTTCGCCGTATATATTTTACCTAAGCCTCCTTCAAAAGAACAACAGCATAGCTCAAGAATTTGTATTTTTGAGTTAAGCCTTCAGTAGCAATTTTATTGGTTGAAGCTTTTTAATTCTAGAACCATTTATCTGATATTCCATTTTTTGAACTCACATCAACTTAAATACCTCTAATGAAAAATTAGGTTTTTTTTAGTTATGACGTTCTTTTGAAAGATGCTAAATGCATTTATATGAATTTTATGGAATAATGCATTTTAATTAATAAAAAAAATACTTTCGTTAGTTTGATTATCTATAATTTATGATTATTTTTCTGTAATGTACAACGCAAACTATCGAATGTAACAATAAATCAAAGGTTTTATTGTATCATTTTAAAGGTTGCACAAATATTTGAATTGTGTTAATCAATATTGAATACGGCATAATCAATAGTCTGCTTTAAAATACCTCGGCAATTTACGTAAAATTGTAAAATCGAACACACGAACATGATATTCAATATTTTGCTAAGCAAGGAATTTGGTCAAGTCTCCCAAAATCTCTGGAACACTCGTTAAAGATTGCACTCACTTATAGCTTTACTTATTATGCAAAGTTTTGACATCTTTGTAAATACTGCTTTATTTTCAAGGAGGAAAATGTTACAGAGATAAACAAACATTTTTGTTTGGATGAGAATTAATAAGTGTTTACATTTATAAAAGTCAACAGTCAAACAAACATAAACTGTTTACTATTTGGAGGGGTATTTAAAAAAAAAACCATAATATCCTGCACTTTCCATGTACATAATATCCTGTATTTTCCAGACAACCCAATAATGATCATATATACTTGATTGCTACATAACGAAGTCGTACAATAGCGAGAAATATACACATATCTGTAAATACATAGATATCACGTGTATCGCCGCCTATCCCTAGCCACTTTTGGCATCTCTCCCTCGGACTGAAATATGGCGCCCGAACCTTGACAAGTAGCTCGACGAGTCTCGTATATTTGCCGCTATTTGCCAAACACGGAAAGGCTTTCCCTCGCCGCGGATGAGCGAGTCACGAGCCGCCACGTAATTGTCGTCGGCAAACATCCCAGGGTCAACACTCACCCCCTTGCCCTTGTTTTTTATCCCGGGTTACGTGCTTCCTTATAGCGTCATAGTTTCCGGTTGTTATCTTCGAAGAAATTGCTCTATATGTTTCATCCTCATCCGTTAAACTGATAAAAAAAATTGTCAAGAAATCGATCACGTAACAGGAGATCAGATAACCTATATATTTTTCAATGATATTATCATGCTGTATCATTGTTTGTAAATTTACTTATAACATCCAGTGTTACGTGACATTTAAATATTTATCACAACGTTTTATTAAGGACAGCCTGCTTTTGCTTTATAACCACTAAATATGTTTAATATGTTAATATGCTTCTACTATATGTAATATGTTTCTATTATTATTATCTATTGTTGCTATTATATGTTTAATATGTTTCTACTATATGTAATATGTTTCTATTATACGTTTAATATTGTATAGTATGTTAATATTTTTATATGTAACAATATTTTTACTAAGTAATAATGTAACAATAATGTATAAGAAATATTGGAGCAATACTAAGTAGTAGTGTAACAATAATCAATATTTGTAATTATCTAGATAATGTAAATATGTATATTTTTCTAGTGGTGAGGGCAATAATAACCATTTGTAGTTGTTTGCCCTTAAAAATAAAACAAACCACTAAATGCGAAAACTACTGAAATGTTTTATATCAAATTTTAAATCATAAAATCTCGTTCCTTACCACCTGAAATATTAGCAACAATATAATTTTCTAGCATACGTGTATCCAACTTAAAATACGCCTCACAGTCACACACGTATCCTAAAAAGAATCTTACGATATAAAAAATTACTTTTTGCAAAATCGGAGTCTTGGCTGGGGAGGTGTAGTGGGAAGTTGTCATTGGTTACCGACGCGTAAGGTATTGTCCTCACTGGCCCAGAATAAATTTTGATACAATAACAGATTAATAATTTGTAGCCATAGAATATTATAGTCTATTATAATATAATTGTACTCACAAAGAGTACAAAGGGTGAGTGAAGCGAGGTAGGTTGTAAAGGAACGCACATGACTCCCTCAAGCACGGCCGGCTCGAGGTAACTTCTGTGCTAGTCTTGTAAGTTTTGTAGATTATCATACAATAGTAATATAAATTACTTCACATATAAATTAAGTAATAATAGCACTCATAATAATCATTTTTTTTTTTTTAAAGGATTTAACATCTTCAACATAAAATATTAAAAAAAAAACAGCCACTTTTTTACAAATGGATTTAAAGATAATAAAAACTTAATAATCTATTTTTTGTGAAAATATGATTTGTTACTACAGATTGTGACAGAACGAAAATCCTCGATAAGGTATGGACAATTTTGTGAAATCAGATAATTTCATTATCATGATTTTACTATTGTGTAATCTCTGGGGGAGAATAAAAGTATACTTATTATTTAATAATATTTCCTCATTATCGGCGGATATAAATGTCTATAAGGCTTTTTATTAATAATAACTTAAATTAGTAAATCAAATTAAATAACAGGTCACAGAAAATAACCGTCTTCGATGAAAAACAGTCATTTTTCTTTGAAAAAAAATGTAGAGCATTATTTTAAAAATGCATAATTAACGAAATTTAATTGTATATGTCGATTGCGTAGTGATTAAACCGTTTATCACATTAGCTGCCTGATGAGGCGTGATATAGTTGATCATAGGATGGCTGCCTGTATTTCAGGAATCCCTTTATAACAGATTTATATCGATACAGTTTCAAAGGAGTTATTTGATACCTTTACAGTTTATGTAAAATAAATTTACATTCCGTTGCTTCCGATTCATTGAATGAGACAATTTAATTCGGCATTTGTGGATTTAAATTATTTTATGTATTTCCCTTTATAATTGTTTAGTTTTAAATATCTTGATTCTTTTTTATTTTAATTATCTTGTTTTTGTAACTGGAGTACATCTTTCTTAGTCAATTATTCACGTGAGTAAAATAAAAACCTTTTTCCAGTCATAGATTATTTTTCTTTATTTTAAAAACGTTTCAATAATTCCATGTCATTCTCAATTTACATTATTTTTAAGTCCTTTAATATTATTTAATTTTAAAAATATTCTCTAAAAATTTTTTTTTTTTTTTTTTTTTATATAATTTTGTACATTTTCAACCTTTTTGGTTGATTGTCATATAATTTAAAACAAAGCTTAGAGTTATAGTGTACTCCATGGTCAATTAACAATTTTTTCTAAAAATTAAATAATGTTAAAGGACTTAAAAATAATGTAAATTCAGAATGACATGGAATTGTTGAAACGTTTTTAAAATAAAGAAAAATAATATATGACTGGAAAAAGGTTTTTATTTTACCAACGTGAATAATTGACTAAGATATCTTGATTCATTTTTATATGAAAAAAAAACTACAGTCCTTGAAGGGTCTTGGGTTTAGTTTGTACATAGAGCTTAGGGCTTGTACATGGTAGTGACTGCATTTTAGGACAACTGCTGAGCAGGGAGGTGGTATGTCCTAGATCTCGCTCAACTACTGGATTTTTCCCTGTCAGGATATCCACTTTATAAACCTGGGTTAGCCCAAGAAGGGTTAGCAGATTCTACATTGTCCATCGGTAGTTGTTAAAAGATTAAATAAATTGTCTGCCGCATCTGCATTTGATCTGAAACCTTAAACAATTCAGCGCTCTATAAACTGAGTTAGACCGATCCATCATTTTCTAATATAAAGTCATAATGGTTTTATGATCATATTATTTTGATTCCTAAATTATCCGAAATAAAGCTTTCAGCATATCCGATAATTTATCTTCCAAAACCACCAAAAAGATTTGTCCTGGCCGGGATTCGAATACACATCGCGAAATTTGCGAGAACACGGTTATGTGGGATCGGTGAAGAGAACGCATTTGTCTGACTTGGATACGACCCCTGGTAGCTCAGTGGATTAGAGCACTGCACCGGAGATGCAGAAGACCCGGGTTCGAATCCCAACCAGGACAAATCTTTTCTATTCAAAACAAGAATATTTAAAAATAATCGTCATCAAAATAACAATTAATAAAAATAAAGTGATATTTCTATAAGATTACATTTCCTAGGTTTTTTTTTATTCGCCATTATGGTCAATAATAGAAATACCCAAAAATATCATGGAATATACGGTAATGTTCATTTTTTCATTTATTATTGGCTCATGTTAAAGGTTTCTGAAACCAACATTATATTTCTAAATATGTAAAATATAACGTTTCTAGGAGTCATTATACAACCTTAAACAAATAAAATAAAAAAAGACCTACTGCAACAAGAAGATTAATATAGTATATTGTTAGGAGAACAACACTCGTGTGTTTATATTTATATGCTCACGAAACTATTTGAAAATTGTAAGCTATAGAGTAGAGTCTACACTTTTTTTATGTGAATCTTCGAACTGAGAATTACGTATACAGAAATACCAGCTACTTTAATGGAGTAAATTATATAGAGTAAATTATGTAGTACAGTCTTGGTTACACGAAGCATTATACTAGTGACTTCATATTTTTAATGTTTGTTTTATCAAAAGGCATGTATAATGATAACGATGATTAATATGGCTGACATGACAACTATGATTAATAAGAAGCTGGACGAGAAATCTCCTTCCTGAAGTAGAACCAGTTTGAGATGAGTGTTTCTATAACTAAACTGGTTTTATTGAGCCCGTTGGTTTGACTTATTTTACAACTGGCTCGGAAAATACTGAAGACCTGAGGCTATAAAGATGACCGGCGTCATGTCTCGTAAAGAATCGCCCATAATCGTACGAAGCTCGTAAAGCCCTTCACGATTCGATTCACCTCTTGCTATCTCTCTTGCCATTAGCGACCGTATCTGTCATTTCTGATATCTCTGTAAGAATCTTCCACTGCTATAAAGATTTACTGCTAATTTTAGTCAACACTTTGGCATTAAAACGGAAAAAACCTTCACCACTACAGCCCATGCAGGGGTGCAGAACAAGGAAGAGAGTGTACTGTTTCTAGGACAGCGGTGTTGCAAGGATCTGACTCGTTTGAGATTTCGTTAAACCATCAGGATTTTCCCTTATTTAAGAATATAATTCACTTCATTTTAAAATTGTATGTGCTTCACTGGACTACAATTCTTCAAGTTTTCATATAATAAGGCAAAACCATTATCCAATACAAATAAATTTTTGCATTTATTAATTTTTAAAACGTTTCGACTACTGTGCCCTTTTCAATCACAAATAATTTCTGGTTGTATGCATCAAAAACCATTTCCATACAACCATAAATATACAACTTAAAAGTCAGAATTTTCTGTAAAAAATCAAGACAACAATTACATTACTAAAAATTAAAAAAAAAAATATTAAAAAATACAGATTTAAAAATATTTATTATCCGAACAATAGTGAAAAGAGAACAGATACCTTCATAAAATTGTTTTCAAATTTAAATGTAATTTTTTAAAATTTTTTCTTTGTTTAAAATGTTGGATATACTTATTCCCTATAGTCCACATTCCTGTTCACAATTGATTTGATACATTGAACCTATGAGATTTACCATGTTAATATAATATTTCTTATTGTTTAATGATTTTTTTATTTTTTAAAACTTTTTCAAAATTCTTTAAAAAATCAATAAATAAGGATAATTGTTTTAAATTTTTATTTTTAAAATGTATAATCACTATATCTGTACCTCAGAGGTAAACTATCGCAACTGACATTTTCAAACTTTACAGGAGAGCAGTTTTAATGTTAAATATTCCTTTTTATTGTTGTTCACGGTTTTCAATGATATTTAGATGTCATCAAGATCAAGATCAATGATGGCCTCTAATTATCATTGAAAACCTTGAACAACAATAAAAAGGAAAATTTAACATTAAAACTGCTCTCCTGGAAAGTTTGAAAAATGTCAGTTACGATAGTTTACCTCTGAGGTACAGATAAGATATTAAATAAAAACTACATTGTAGTTATTAGTAGTGTATAATGGTAAGGTTATCCATAATCTATACTGAAATGTTATTTAAGTTGGAAAATTGCTATGTTATTGGATTTTCAGTTTTAGAAGTATAGATGAATAGAATTTCCTTATATCACCTCCCTCTTTTTTATCATTAACTATGTTATCTAAGTTTTTTATTAATATATAAAGCTTCTATGAATGTTCGTTTTATTGTGTTTTATTTGAGTATTCACTTCGTAGAGACTGAGGTTGCTCAAAAGGACTATCCGTGGCTGTGAACAGATTAAATAATTTATCTGCTACAGCCGAATTCGAACCCATAACCTCAGAGCACATCAACTCAGTGATCTAAACACTCAGCTACCCCGCTTCCTACGATTGTATTTAGCACTGTATGAATTTATTTTAATGTTAGTTATTTAATGTTATCTAAATTTGCTATAAATAAATTACAATACAATCATGGTAGTAGCAATGCGAATTAGTTGGGGGGTGCAGTCATAAATTAACACCAAATAAGCGAAAACTTATTTTTTATTAGTGCCGAAGTTTCGTGCCGAACGTGGATGAGGGATCAGTAGGAAATTAAAGCAAGCCAATGGAGAGGTGCCGCTGGGTACTGTTCTTCGTCATGCCTTTTATGTCATTCTGTATTATTTTCCTGTCAGTCAATCTGCTTATTGTCAATTATTTGCATTTGACAGGTGTGGATAAAAATATAAAGAGAAAAAAATATTCAATATCATTTTTTACATTTTAGAATGAAATGTGTTTTTTAGCTTTTTAGACTAATAATTATTTTCTATAGTTCGGCTGGCTTTAAACGCGCTTTTTTTAGTATATTTCAAATCTAATGCTCATTTTCTAATTTTTAGTTGAGATTACGTCGTTTCGAAACGTCGGCTTAATAAAAAATAAGTTTTCAATTATTTGGAGTTAATTTATGATTGCACCCCCCAACTAATTCCATCCTCCATTAGATCTTCCAGTCAACTATTTTCCTCTCTAAAATTATACAAACTGTTTTCTGTTTTCGATTGACTGGCCATGGAAAAAGGAAATTTAACCAAGATGACTCTCAACCGCTTAAAAATATTAAGCAGTTTTAGCAAAAACTTGGCCTATGAATAATTAATTGGCCCACGTCAAATTAAGTAAAGTGTTATGAATTAAAGGAAGAGGAATGGTATAGTGAAGATTAACTGTCTTTCACGAATTCAAATAGGAGAAATGCAAACTTGAATATTTTCTGAGAATTTCTAAGGAAACTGTATTCTATATTATATCATAAATTGCCGTTTATTAATTCATGGAACTTTCCTTTCTAATTTGGTTTCAATATTGCATTTTCCGGCAAATAAATTCGTTTAATAATAGATTAATCCCAGCAGAATTACATAAATAATTATGCAATCAAGCACAAAAGATGCATACATTAAATTGCATGCGTTGATTGTTGTAAATAAATTTTCACTGAAATTTTTCAATTTATCGTCAAAAATCCACTTCTTTAAAAAAACAACTAAATTATAACTTTGATTAAAAAAAAAAAGGTCAAAGGTTAATATAAAGTATTTGTTACCACACGAGTTGAAAACTCTTTGAGTGTCAAAACGACAGAAAAAACAAAATTCCTTCAGTTATTTCCGCAAACTAGACACATCTCCAGGGCAGAAACAGAACAATAAAAAGAAAAAAATATATACAACGCACATGACAACCTCGCATTTCAAGGCACCAAGCAGAGACAGTACTCCACTACCACCATGGCACAAATACAACTCACACATATTAGTTATCTGTTCTTCAATATTCGAATTAGTAATTGTTTTATTAATAATTCCTATGTTATTTTTATCACAGCAATTTATTAATTATTTCTTTGTATTTTTAGGGGTGCCCGACGGTTATTTTCAAGTTATACGATATTGATTTCCCGAATTTTCAATACACTTTTATAGCTTGTTCCGTATGTACGAATGTTGGTAAAGGAATCTTTGAACTCGTTTTTTAGTCACTTCCAATTATAATTGAATTAAATTGAAACTTCGCGCACATCTCAAGGACCGATGAAGATACAATAATAGCAAGTTTTAAACTCAAATTACACTGTAGTGTCTTCTGCTTTATACTGAGACGTGTTTAAGGCTTACATTTTTTAAACTTTGAGACAAAAATATGACTACTGGGAGGATCAACTGACGAGCTTCGTATATTTTACAACAAAAAATAATGATTTAAATAAAACTTGAAACCATGCTTTTGCAGCGAGACCAACTAAAAAATAGGAAATGAATATTAGATTTAAAAAAAAACTAAAGAAAGCGCGTTTAAGCCAGCTGAACTAAAGTATTGAAAATAAATATTAGTCTAAAATGCTAAAAAACACTTTCGTTCTCAAGTGTAGAAAATAATATTCAATATTTATTTTTTCTCTATATATTTTTATCCACACCTGTCAAATGCAAATAATTGACAATCAGCAGATTGGCTGACAGGAAAATAATACAGAATGACGTTCATTTTATCAAAAAAAAAGTGCGGTACACTTGGTGTTAACTGTTGTCAATATTTCATTGAATGGTATTGGAAAAAGTGTAGTCATTATGAAACCATCTTAAAAAGCACCCCAAACTTTTTTACGATA
The DNA here is from genome assembly GCA_037127475.1 of Arma custos. NCBI lineage: Eukaryota > Metazoa > Arthropoda > Insecta > Hemiptera > Pentatomidae > Arma > Arma custos. The sequence goes on along the minus strand of CM073763.1, from coordinate 85,007,185 downwards.
ATTTTTGTTTGTTAGTTTATCACTATTCTTATTTTAGACTTATTGAAAATTAGTTCATACTTTTAATTTTTTTCCTGTTAAAGCACGTTTTTTTTAGATTTTAAACTATATTTTATTCTTTGAATATTAGTAATCGTATTAATTTTTAAAGATATTTTTATGATCATTCTACTTTTACTAATATCAGTCAGTAAAATATTAACAGCAATTAACATCAAGCCTGGAGTGTTTTTTTTTTGGTAAAAATATTTGATGAATATCAAGCAGCACCAATTTTCCTTTAATGTGCTTGAATACTCATATTTTTATAAGTAGGAGGGCTGCTCAGCATTTTGAAGAATGGGAAACAAAGTTTTATGGAAGCTTATAGTTATTTTTTCCCCGAAAATCGCGGATAACTTCATTTAACCCTTAGCAAGAACTGGAGGGGGCGAGTATTAAATTGAAAGATAGAACCTCCCCCCTTGTTGAGACGGCGAAAAAAAATCCTAATCTCCAGTCTTATTTTTCATCAGGCCGGTCGGAAAGAGGGGGAAACTTTAAATTACAACATAAGAAATAATAATTGTACATAAATAAAATTGATAAATAAATAGAAAGGCTACGAGGGTGTAGTGAAAGGAAGGGGCGTGTGTGGAAGGACGTTTCATTAATACAGAAGAATAAGGGGTTTAAAAACAAAAGGGACTGTGGGGTGTGTCAGGGGCAGGCCAGTGTCCTTCTTTGAGGTCCTTATAGCCTTCTGCCGGGGGCATAATGATAGATCGATTAGCCTTAGTAATCGTTATCGCTTTGGAAAATATCGATTAATATAAATATAAGCTTAAGAATATTCTCGTTAATCTATTAATTAAAAAATAAGAGAAACATTTTATTTATTAAGTATTAATGCTCTGAAGTATTGGATGGGTGGCTATAAAAAAAGGAAGACCATGATAAAATTAGTTATGTATCTACAGCTCAGGAGAATAAGTGGTCAATTCAAATACCACGAGATTCTGGTATATAGGGATGCGGAATCGTGTTTTACTCGTAGTGAATTAAGGGACTAAGTCAGGCATTGGCTCGAAATGAAGTTCTTACTTATTTTACATTTCCATTTTAACCCAAGGACTATGATAATGACACGATTCCGCTACCCTCCTCCCCCCCCTCTATATCGCTTTGGCACTCTATATTACTTAAAATGTTTTTACAATTAAGACAATATTCATTGCTAAAATCTTTAGTTAGTTTAGGATTTTACGAAGGATTTTGGATTGTAAGGATTGGATACGGGAGGAATTGGATGGCTTAGGGGGGTCCCAAAGCTCAACTCCGTATGTCCAATATAGGTCTGATAACTGTCATGTAACTAAGTCTTTTGTAATTAATTGTGAGCTTAGAACGTTTGTCCAGTAAATGTTGAAGTAGGCGGAAACGTCGAGGAGTTACTTGTCTTTTCAGTCTTGTATGAATATATAATTTAAATCAATAATATCCATTTATAAACTATTCCCCTATGTAATACTTTAACGTCTGTTACTGTTTCCGGGAATTCGCTTTAAACTTTTTAAATTATTTCTCCTATTCCCTGCTTTATCACTCATAGATTTATAGCTTATTAATAATTAATTTATCTATATCCGTTTTACATTACTATTAAATCTAGAAACAATGAGGTATGGTAGAATTTTTAAAATAAGCAAAACTAATGATACGTTTTTGTTTTAAATTTTGAAAATGCATCATAAAATCCTTTTATATTAACAAACTTAATAGCTAGACAAAATAGCATAAGATTTAGTTTAGCATTATTGTAATGTGTTTTGTTGTTTTAATTAGCTTATATTATATATGATGATTAGCATACTATATGATGATTATTTGTTTATTTCTGTTTTGTTTTTAAAGTTTTATAACTGTGAAGCATACTCGGCTGTTAGTTATAGTTATGTGTTTTTTATGAGAGACCAATAAATGTTACAACTAAATTGTATTATTATTGCATTCTATTAAGATTTAAATTAAGAAATAAAGGAATTAGAATAATCATCTACAAAGTCTTATATTATTATATATTATTTTTTCAACCTTATGACTCTATTTGCATATTATTGGGATATTTCCTTTTAACAAGCAAATAAATATTTAAACATTGAATATTGACGTTGTCATAATGCGTTCAATCGAAACAGCGATCTTCTAGAAGAGCTATAACTCCCAAAAATCCTTCCTATCTACATATTTCTAAATATTTTCTGTTTCAAACATTTTGTTATTGGTCTAAACTTGACTAACACTTACACCATAATGCGAGATCTGGTAAGGTGAAGTAGATTGTTTCTTGTATGTTGTATCTCAAGAGTAAAGTTGGTTTGGACAGTTTTTAAAATTTCAATGCTTTTCTTTATAATAATATTTTATTTATCTAAATAATCTAAATCGTAGTTGTCATTTACTAATTATTATATAAAACTAATCTATACTATAACTACATATAGAGTTGGTGTTGTTGTTGCTATATCTTAAGAGCAAAAAATAAAATAAAATAACTCTCGTATAGAGTTATTAGCATTTCATAATTTTAATTAGACAAAACAAATGAAGCTCTGTACGTACTCAACAATTGCAACTCGCTCAGGTTCTAAGTAATCTTGTTCACAACTCGGCAATCTGTTAAAACTTCTTTTATTGGAGTTTTTATTTCCTGCAGAGGCCCAGTCTTGGAACATTTCACAATAACCATGGCTTTCAACTCTTAGCAGCAATACATTATCTTTTTAATGACTAATTTACGTCTTCCCTAAATATTAATAAAAGTCAGGTTCTTTTATAACTCTTACAGGGATTTATTACTTTGAAAAAATAATTTAAACTTTTTTTATATAACGGGAAGTAACTCCTTAGCCCTGATGAAAGCATACTTGTATGGAAAATATCTCGGAGAACAATGGATTTATAAAAATTCCTCTTATACATGTAAATTATTCATGTAAATGTAGATAAAGTTTGCATAAACTGGTTTGAACTAGCTATATAACTAAGACTTTAAACTCCTTAATATTCCTGCTGTACTATCTTGTTGTACTAGACAATGGAGTACAAACGTTTATAATTTAATACTTAAGTTTATAATATAAGTTAGAAATAATTTAGTGAAAAAAAAGATTTCTTGGAAAAGTTCTTCCGTCTCTCAGCACAACCATTATCCTCCAAACAGTTCAGTGTTTATATATATATATATATATATATATATATATATATATATATATATATATATTTTCACTACTATATATTATATTTTTTTAATATACATAGCCAAAAGAAGTTTAAAAACTGATTTATATAATTTTAATTTTCCTGACTACATTATGAAATATTTTTGTTTTAGAACTTTTTTTTTTTTTGGAAATGTTGATACAGTGTTTTTATTCGAATGTAACAATATGACATAGCCCTAAAAGTTATCGAACAAATGAGTTCTTATATTGACTAATTCTTAATATAATTATTAATCGACTTTATGAAGGACATTGGAATGCTTTGTTTTATTACAGGAGGCAGAACCAGTCCAATTACATTAATGAATTCAGTTATCTCAGAATCTCTAATTCCCCCCACCATTTTAATGTATTCAGAGGATGTTGCTTATCCCCCGAATACAACTAAATCAAGGCTAAATGAGTTATAAACTCTTTGATAAGAGGCAATGATAAAATTCTTCCGTTTTGCTTTGATTCCTTGATCAATGCTTTTTTTTTCTCATTCAACAAAATTTTATTTTTAATTTTTTAAATTTTAGTTTAATAAAAAATATTCAAATATACATGTACTAAAATATATTGTCTGTATTACTCAGGTAAGAAAAAGCCGATGCAACTTGTATTACATATTTAGATACAACATGTATTACATTAATAATTATATTTAGTATATAAGTAGGACATTTGTGAATGTTCTGTACAATAATATTGAACAATATTATAATTATTAATTAAATATGCAATAGAATTACCATAGGTGTTTTCTGAGGTAAAAAAAACCTGAGGGGATTTTCTGTTCCCCTACCAGGAGCGTCCCCAGGTGGTGGATCGGGGAATCCTCTGCAGATATGTATGGCAGGTGCGAAATAAAATACTGGTGGACCAAAAGAAAATCCAATGGCGACTGTACCCAAATTGGGAAGGCTATGGTAAGCCCCTGTTTCCCTAGTAAGGGTGGCTGATGAAACCTGAAGGACTTATAACCCAGGTTGTAAACTTGTGGCTCAAAGAGCCGATACAATCCTAAAATGTATGGAGTAGGAGACCAGAGAGGATGAAGCGATACTGGGCGGAGAGACACGCACACAACATTCACTCATGACTTATTTGAAGACATTTGGTTTAAACGACGTTTTACATTAAATAAGAATAAATTAAGACATTTTAGGTGAAAAATGCATTATAAATTTCGAAATCATATGCAACTTAAGTATGTTCTTTCTTTTTCCTTGTTCCGAAACTCGTAGGATCACGCTCTGCCGCTAGATTTTTTCCTATAATTTTGGCTACCTCCTTTATAGAGGCTGGATGAGCCCAGGAGGGTCCTATATGATCCATCTCCGGCTGCGAACAGACTAAATACGAGTAATCTCGTAAAAATCTGGCCTGAACCGGGATTTTGGGCATGGCGACTCAATATTCTACCCCGGAGCCACTCCACTCTCTCACCATATTATAATAAATAAAATTTACACTTTTACTTCTCCATAATTCGCTTTAGTAATAAATGCATTGATTGTCTATTTTAATGAGTTCTTGTTTCCGCATATGTGCTGGAATATTTTTCCTGTCTCAGCAGACGGATGCGTGGAGATGCTTCAAGCCATAGAAATATAGACTTTAGGAGTGACGATTGATTTGCTCACTAGACAAATGCCTCGCGGTTAGGAAGATTAACATTTGATTCGTGGAAAAGTTTCCTTTGAAAAGACGTTGAGAAATTCGCCGGCAATTTGTCGGTTCGTCAAGTTATTGGCTAATAAAGCGGCCCTCGGGGTGAAGACTCTCCGCTAAATAAGAGGCAACGGAAAGACGAATAGTCTCCTTTATTGGCCCATGTATCAGCCTTCTCTATCTCCCCCGTCCTCCTCTCCTATCCCTCTTTTAGTTATTATATTTCGCATTATACCTCCTTAATATCCTCCTATCTTCTTCATACCTCTCGATTCTGTTTCCATACTCCCTGCGTATAAGTTTGTACTAGATAAGTATTTAAAATAATATAAATTTTCTAATATGAGCCTCATTACTTGAATCCAATTTTTATCTTCCAAAAGAACTCCAGAAAATACCCAGCGCAAGAATTGAAGCGAATCCTTGAGTCCGAATTTACTTTGTAAATGGGAAGAATAGCTCTGTCAATCTTGATCGATAGATGCAACTATATGTTATAAACTATATAACACATATATCGTCCTGTGGTGTCACACAGAGTTCGTCACTATCCCCCACCCTATTTGCCATTTACATAAATGCCCTTCCACTTCTTATCTAACACTCCCAGTATCATGTCTATGCAGATCATTTTCAAATATACCTATCCTTCTCCCCTTCCGATCTATTGCTAGCCACGGAAAAGATCCAAGACGATCTGAATCGAATTAGTCAATGGGCAATGGATAATAAGCTAAAGTTGAACGTGGAAAAACCAAGGAAATGGTAATATGGTCAACCTACTTCCTTAAAACTAGCAAGACATTGCTAGCTTTTGTGGTAGCATTGGCAAGACATTGCTCATATCATTGATTTTGGCTACAGTTCGTGCAATATCAGAAATTGCTGTAGCAGTGGCTTCTTCTGGAATAGCGGCTACGCTGCTGGAAGGTTGTCGAAACGCCCATTCGGCATTGAAATTGCCATTAAACCTTCAAGCGGTTGAAGAACCAACATGCAACATAGCGAAACATTCAGCAATGGCCAAAGTTTTGGTGGCAAGCAAAATCATTATCTGGGATAACAATGTCGCATAAACGTGCGTTAGAAGCTCTGAATCGCACTATGAAAGATCTGCGTAATCAGCTACAGCAGCACATGGCCGGGTCAGTTATTTGTTTATAAACAAAATTTTAGAGGATGAGAAAACAATCTTCTGTCAATTTTTTATTTTTATTTAACGAATTAGCTTATTTTATTTTATGTAAAATAATAGTTATGCTGCTGTGCCCAATCGATCGGTGGCTGCAGTGGGAGTCTGTTGTTAAATATTCCTTAGGATGGGGATCTTTAACGAGTTTTTGACGAAATACAAGTTCAGGATCCCCATTTTACGTCCCTTCCGATGGACGGCATAAACAAAGATATTTTACTCACGTTTAAAATATTCGAGAACCGTTTAGGATCCCTCGAACTTGGAATAGAAGGTCGTTTCGGGTTTACTATACCAGATGTGATCCCTAGGGTTACCGAGAAGAAAACGGGACATTTTAATTTTTTTTTATTAGGTCATAAATATTTTTTATTGTATCATAAAATAAATCACTACTTTTAACAAAGGTTTATTCCAAGCAACGACATATTTTACTCAGTGCAACTAGCGCTCATATTGAAGCTTATACTCTGCTACTGTGTTTAATCAACTTATGTACTACAGCAGTTTGGTTCAATTGTAGCGTAGTGGATAGCTTGGTGAGGTGTCAAAAGTTTCGCCAAATTTCTTTAAAATCAGGTATTCTTTTGTACGGTTTACCAAGATTTTTTTGACCGGAACAAAATAAAAAACCGGACTGTCCGGTCTAAAAACGGTTTGGATTTTTTTTTTATTTATACACATCACAAAAGAAATATTATGTCTTAGCGATTTCTTTCTTGAACCCAATCCGCAATTTAAAATCTGATACAATCATCCTTGTCTCAATTTAAATTATTTTTATATCAGATTTCACATTTTTTATCGCGTTCTTTCTTCCTCTTTCCCTTATCTTTGGATTCTATTTCCTTAATCCCAAAATGTAAGTTCGTATTAGATAAGTATTTAATTGCAAATACAAGTTTGCTATTGCCAAATCAGGTCTATTTAATTTGGTAACTCTAATTAGTAATTTTTAGGATAATCTAAAATTTTAGGTTTTGTACCAGAAAGACATGATGGAAAGTTGTGCTTATAAATTTCGCAATTAAAATAAAATAGACCAAAGTTCATTTTGTGATTAAAGAGAATGAGATAATAAAATAACTAGAAATGCTGCTCATAGTGGTTCATCTCCATCGTTTTATAAAACCACTTTATCGTTTATAAAATACGATATAAGAGAAAAGTCAAAACCGCAAACCGCTTTATTCCGAGGTGACTAACCAACAATTGTAAATTAATTATTATTATTATTTATTATTAGTCTGGCGCTACAACACGTTGATGCGCCCAGGCCTGCTATTTAACTAATTTAATTCTAATTAAACAATTTTTTTTAGGTAAGTGAACCTACTTCCGAAGCACATTAATTTGTTACTGAGGTATTTATTTTTCATTATTATTTAGTAATATAATATATTTTCTGTATAAGCATATGTGAATGTATTTAGTTTGGGTGTTACAGAACTATTCCGCATTATCCTAACTTTGTAGGAGAGCATGTTGAACAGATGTTACCCTGTCCTTAACTATTGGTTTAGAACATACGGTCATAAGAAATTAAGTTATGCACTGGGATTTCAGTTTTTAATAAAGGTGGAAATGGTCAGGCTTAGATATGATGAGTAATATAGAAATTGTTCGGGAGATCGGTCCATTAACTTATACCCACTGATACTTAAAACTTACAGAAATCCGCCCTGGCTGCAGACTGTACATATCATTACACTCAAGGTTACCTAGAAATTAGGCCTAAACGTAGGTCATAATAAATAAGTTATACTTATTAGTTCGTATAATTTTCTGAATTACTGACTTTCCTTATATTATTAAAATTTAAAAAATATAATACTGAACTGATTTTTGGACAACAGTTAAGAGGGAGTTGATTTGTCTTAGATCACGCCCTACCGTCAGATAATTTCCCCTATTATGAGTACTCATTTTATAGAGGCTGAGTGAGCCCCTGGAGGGTCCCTATTCTCAAAGGGCCCACCCGTACTAGTTAAATAATTAAGTAACTTATCTGTCACAGCTGGATTTGAATCCGGAACCTTCGATACAGCAGCTCAGCGCTCTACCACTGAGCCACTCCGCTCCCTCCTTTGTTTTATTAGAAAAGAAATAAACTAAAGATTAAAGTGATATTTATAAAATCTGTATTTTCTTGTATTAGGATTTTTGTAATGATCTAGAAAACTAGCATTAACTAAATGAAAAACTCCTCGGATTTGTTACCTGTAGTGAGTTTCGAACTACTTGTTAACTTTTTGTTTTTAACATGAATCAAGAGTTCTGTGTTGGATTCAACAGTATCAGCTTAAATTACTGAACAACTCTGTAGTTCTCTGATTTACGAATTTTGTTAGTTAATCCTAGAAGTGACATCCATGGGCAACAAATGTTTAAAATTTATTAAAGTAATTTACGAATCTACTGCGTATAAAGTGTATCGAGTGCTACGCATAACCTGGCTCGTGTAATAAAACCCCGTTGGGAGAGGCACGTGTAATACGAGGCCTTCCTTAAAACAATCACCGCTAATGGCGGAATGGTAGATTTGAAATTTAAATTGATACAAATGGATACGGGATGACTGGTGCATTTAGCCCCGAGCCTGCGACACACTTCATTATAGTCAAAAGCAGAGAGTGGGGGAGCGCCATCGGCGGCTCAAAAACTTCGTTAGTGACGGCTACAGGTTCGTTTGTTGGGACAATGCACTCCCCTCGTAGTACGATTAGTGATTCCAGGCCCAACATATATTAATAATAATGTAATATAAAATAGTTAACCTAAAAGTAATTATAATAAATAATATGAAGAGCATGTACATCGGCTGAGTGCAAATTGGAAACATAAAACCCCGGAAAAAAGATGAATGAAAAATATTATCCATTTTTGGCACAATCAAGAACAACTACAAAAAAAGGCTTGATTCACTTGCTGGACAGATAAATTTACTGCTACAAACACAACTGCCGGACACAATACCACAGAATCCGACATGGAGATGAAAACGTCTCGGGAGCAGAGATCTACCACAGAGGGATGAACAACGCTAGGAGTACTTTCAATGTTATGTTTCTCCATACACACTTCCACGGGAATCCCTTAGTGGAGGGAGGTTTCAAAAGAAGATCGCAGATAAGGTACCATCCCTTTTTATGGGATGTGGTACATTCCTGTTGTGTGGACTATATTTGATAAACTAATGTGTTGAATGAGAGAACAGTAAAAGAAACAGAAGGTTATAGTTTATTGTGCACTTTACAGTAGTAACATACTAAAAAAGGAACATATTACTAAAGTAATTATTATGAATTCTATTTTACTGTGGGTGGTAATACACTTGTGAATGGAATGTGTCTTTGTTGGAACTGAATTACATTTTTCTTAGTTGTTGGCTTTCTGCTGGCTGTCTCTTGAGATTTTTCTACTCCATCATAGAATGAATGAGTGAGATGCTGAAATAAATAGAGCACACTTGACTGTTGCTCTGTTCTAGCCGGCCATTTTGTCCCAGTTCTAGGTCTAGGTGGATTAGAGATCTGCGATTTGAGATAGCTTTTGCTTTATGCACATGGTAGAGACTCTACTGTTTCTAAGACAACGGTTGTGATCGGTGGTGATTTGAGCAAGAACATGATCAACCATCAGTTTTTTCTCCTCTAAGTAGAGGCTGGGTGTGCCTTATAATAAATCCTGTTCTAATAAAACAAGTAATGACTGTCCATGTTACCCGTGATGTTTTTTACTTGTTGATTCTACATAGAATATTCCAGAAATACACTCAAAATATTTTTTCTAAAAATTCAATTAGCTTTACTTCACAAAAACCTATCCGACTCATGCGCCTTATATGAGTCACTAAAACTTTAAATATAAAAATAAAAATGAACTTGCTCAGTTTCACAATTTATACTCATACACAAGTTACCATTAGTATCTATATTGATCACTAAAGTGTGATTCCGTCTTCAATACTAACATAACTCTAAAAAAATACTATTGCTATTACAATATATATGAAATTTTCTGAGAATCCTACTTTTTGGTATTTTACGAATAAACTTCGAACTGGATTTCTTATCTTCACTGAAGGACATGATTCAGATTATAATCGGAATGTCCTTTATTTTAATAAAAGTGAATGTATTTGGAGTATATATGATTAATTTATTGATAATTAAAGGAATGATCAACAGACCTTTATCAACAGACGTTTGCCTTGTCAATGGAACACATGATACATTAACTAGCGTCACATGACATAAATAACTTCAAGTCTACGAGTGTTCCTATTTCGTAAATTATGACTAGCAAGTTGTTTCTGAAAGCATTATGCTGAGATGGACTGCCTGCCCAGGGTAGACAGATGTTGCTGCATAAGCTTGAAGATCATCGCCTGCATCATTGGCAACACGGAAATATTCCTCGGGCTCTTTTCAGTCGCGGATGACTTCTTCGACTTGAGGGATAAGAAGCTGAAGAACACGGTGGCCATCGTCAGGATAGGCTACTTGATGGACTTCGTCATCGTGTTGCTTGAAGTGGTCTCCTCTGTGTTCCTCGTAATCGGCGTCAAAGGAGGATGGCTTTGGCTCGTGAGGTTCTGGATCTACGTCCACGCCTTCCTCTTCACCGTCATTCTTGCGGTCTACATGGCTTCTACCATCGTGCCTATTTCCGTGCGAGGTTACAACTTTGTCCATTTCAGGATCTTCTTCTTGATGTATACAGTTCGTACGCTCATCATTTATGTCTTGTTTATCCTGTTCGTGAACAGTTACTACTTCAAGGCGCTCGATGATCTAAAAGAAATAGACGACGATATAGAATAAACAGATTTTATCCATTGAGCTATATTTTATCAAATAATAAACCTTGAGGTGCACTAATGACATGCTTGTTTCTGACATTAATATTAACAATGATGCCTAGTTCTTTTTAAACATATGTTTCCGATAAAATTTCAGGGTTTTCGAAATAACACCGTAAAATAATATTGATTTCTTGTATTTTTCTTCGATTACTGTTATATATCCTGGTAAAATAGAAATGATATGTTCATTTTTTCAAATACACTTTCTCAATTTGATAGTTGAGAGAAAAGTGCCAGAAATAACTTTAATACATGACGCCTGTTGTAGTAGTTACGTCAGGATCGCTGGTTCGCAGCCTAACCTTAGGATTTTTTAAAGGGAGTAAAAAATCCTAGTTTTGCAGTACTTCAGATGTAGCATACTGGAGCCTGTACTACGTCTGGTACTCATTGAGGATCTCTATTCTACTTACACCTCGGGATAAACGATCTTTTAAGATTCCCACATTAGCATCGTCCGATTTGCCACGGCATCACAAAGTGACGATAGATGAATAAACAAACGATTGGAATATGCTTTAAATCTAAATTATATATGCGGCAGCCTTTAAAAAGACATAATTATTAATATGGAAAGTATATGTTTTTAACTTTAAACCAAAAATTAAAGACAACAACGCAACACAACATATAGATAGAAAGAACATGTAAAATTAGGGAAATAAAGGGTTTTAAGCAATTGAAATACATTTATTCATAACTTTTCATACCTAAGCTTTAAGAACCACGAAATATGGTAGCTTTATTATTGACGCCGGAATACATATATTACTACTAAACATATAAATTATGATAGTGTATAAAACTAGATTAATGTCAGAAATCGTTACGACAGAGGCAATGTCATCATAAATAGAACTCCCTTCTCCCACCGGTGATCAGTATTTAAGGATTTATCATCATTCGAACTGATACTGAGACATTTATCCCTCGCTGATTCCATGCAACCAATGCCATTATCTGTGCCAATGGAGCTACCGGGCCTTGCAATAAATTTCCATGAAACAGTCGAGTGTAGTTGCTGTTTCGGTATAATTGTTGATGGAATGTTATATCGTAGATTCATCGTGCAATTGTGACTTTCTTTATTGTTTAATGAATATTAGTACCTACTTCTGCAAAGTTCGTGTTCAAAATCGTATGATATTGTGAATATTACATATACGTTGAAACTTCAAATTGTTTTACAACTATTTAATTTATTCGTGTGGAAATGGTTGACTGCATAGTTCTTTAAGACAAGAGTGTTAAATGGTCCTTGGGGATGCAGTCGATGAATTACACAAAATAACAATTCACGTTTGGAAGTTTTAGGCCAGGGCAGATTGATGAAGAATCCAACCGCATCTGTTTTTATTGACTGCACCTCCTGACCATTTTACATTATTTTAAGAACTATCCAGTCAACCATTTTCACATGAGTATGAATCATAATAAAAACAGTATTTAATTTATTTCCTTATAAGTGAAGGTTTATGAACTAATTTATTTTAATTTTCATTAGGTCGGTTTAAAATAGTTAGATATATTATCAATAGATGCTAAAACAAGGTGGATTGAACCGTAAAAATCAAGTCTTCTCTGCCTAAATGTTTGCTGTTCTTCCTTGCTGAATTACTGTCCGCTACATCAAGGAAGCTAATCACAACACATCTCTCTGGAGCAGCTGTAATCTACCTGGACATAACTAGCTCCGCAATGTTGCCATGAAGTTAACTTCTGCCTTCCTTGGCAGGCCTCGCTATCACTTCCAGGATGAAAACTCTTATCAGGATCTATCTACAAAACGAAACCCTTTTGTTCGTCGTATCGGTTCGTTCGATGATGTTTAGTAAACAGAATACGAGATCTGTTTGAATCTTGAGTGATCTTGTGATGGCTTGGAACTCAAAAGGGTTTTTCTCCTCAAAGAGCTCATTCGGCATATGTGTCGGTCCAGTTTCATAAACGATCCACTTTTTTCACTATGCGTTCCATTATATTTTTTGGGGAATTATCAATTTGCTCTTCTAAGTGATATAGAGAACCTAACAGGGCAGTTTTGACTAAAAGTAGCTTTGGTGTATTTATAAGAATCTATGAATGAAATGCTGCGTTGACCGACTTCGGCAAACTTTTGAAACTGAATTCAACCGGTTTTGATGATAATTGTTGACCTATGATAATGTATGCTGAAGAAATTTGTACGGGTAGAGATCACTGAATGAATTTCTCGAGTAATTTGAGAAAATCTTTATTGATAGCCAACGTTTCGACCTACGTTGTAGGTCTTCTTCAGGGCTGTCGGGGGAGACTGGGGGGGGGGGGTGGGTCCTCTCTGGCTATTAAACACTGACTTCAAGTCTTCAGTGTCTTCAAGTCTGAAATCTGGTACCTTCAGCCCAGCAACACTGCTCCATATGACTTCATGCAATGGTTAAAGAATTTATTTTTGTAAGGGAGGAGAATGAAAGTTGTTTAACAATGAGCTCGTGAATGCTGTTCCTGTTTTTGGTAGAACATTAGTGGAAGAATAGAGAACCAGCTATTATGTCGATCAGCACAACTTTTTCTTAGTTTGGAAGATATTTTTTCGTAATTTCTTTTGTTTCCTTCCTCCCTTCCTCTTGTTCCAAGTTCCCTTCCTAATGACGGCTGGCGAGGAAGCTAAGTGGCTGGCGTTGTAGCTACCACGAGCCTGCAGACGGATGAACACTGGCGGGTTTCCTTAATGACTCGGAGCTCACGCGAACCGATATTTACCCGCAGAGACTAACTAACCGTACACCCACTGTTAGGTATTCACGATCGAAGTCAGTTCATCTGATCACGGCCTATATTCATAACAGACCCTTCAATTAGTGAATCGATTCGCACCGCGATTTGGTGACACTCTTGTGTTTGATTTTTCTCGTCATTCCGATGTTACGGATGTCCTGCTGCCACCGATTTGTTCCCGGTTAGTTCAATTAATACTGAAGTGGTATAATTAGCTAATATAGAAGTGGTGATCCTTCATGTTTTAGCTTTAAACGATAAACCACAGGAATTGTTGAAATCATTGTGTATAAATATGAAAGAGGCTAAAATATTTCGTAGTGAAATTTTGTTTTAGATTACATGATTATCGGAACTTGGAGACTTTCAAATCTTAATAGATATTTAAAAAAAAATAAAAAAAAAAAAATCCGCCAAAGAATGAAAAAAAAACGAGTTCTTTATAAGTTTTATATGTAATAGTTTTATACCAATGTCAATGACATATTAGATGGAATTTAGTTAAATCTAGTTTCATATAATTTTATAATAAGTGATTATTTCGTAGTACCTACTTAGTCCTGTATGTGCAGATTTTAATTGGATTCAAGTCACGCTTTAGGTACTACTGAATTATTGTGACATTTCTTCATACGTTTAAGGTAAAAACGGTAAACCTCTGAAATTATAAAATTAGTTTTGGTAGAATATTATATTTTGCATTTCTGGTCACAGCAAGGTCACATAAAGTTTCAAGGAGAGTTTCACGTCATAATAGATTTTCATGAACAAAAATTCTCTTTTAGAAAAAAGTTCATTTTAAGTTTATTTTTAAATTAGCAACCCACCCCAGCTTTTCTCGGGTAATAAGGCATATTATGCCCACATAATTTGTCTGTGTAATGTATTTTTTTTTAATACATACCGTCCACTAAGGTCCACGTGAATATTATTGGTTAGGCTTCTTTGGGAGTCTTGATTTTCTTTCTTCCCACCTCAGCTGATGTACTTTATTGTATAGAAATTATAACAATAATTATTATCTTGCACAATAGATAATTGCATGGGATTAGGCAGCGTCTTCGGTAAAACCCATCGATATTCCAACCCATTTGCACAAAACCTCGAAAAATTATATACCTAAACCTTCCTGGTAATTCACTCTATTTATTAGTGAAAACCTCATGAAAATCCGTGCAGTGGTTATTGAGTTTACCGCGGCCGAGGACTTTGTTTTATAATATCTATAGAAGTTAATTTAACTAAATTAATGTTTCATTTAAGTCCGTAGTAAGTACTTATATGGTAGTAGCTGTTGCTGTACCTCCAGATTGAATTTGATTCGGGAAACATTTCAGGACACTAAAGATTTATTATCAATCAATAATCACTTTTAAATTAATGATTGGACTTTGACCGTCCAATCATTTCTGCACCCTCTTTTAATCGAGACTTCATTTTAAACCATTACTAAACAACAATTCAATTCCGTCATATAAATGTCAGGTATTAGATGAGTACAATTAACCGTGTTTAGAACAATGTCCAACTGTCCAAAGCTAGTTTTAGAATTTTCGCACGTTCGTTGGTCACCAGGTGGAACAGCCCAGAAATGCAAAAATAAAATGGTGTTTTCTGGCTTGACAACTAGACAGTTCTATCTGTAACCCGTCCAAATTCCGAGAAGCACCATTTAACCCTGACACCAAACCTGTCCGAAATAGATTCACCCATTGTGTTGAGAACCCTTTCTTGGAATTCAGTTTTAGCTTCTGTTTTTAGTCTTGTCAGGATCTTTAATTGTAAGTTTTTGTTCATAGATAGATAACCCTAATCGACACTTCTAAATAATCCATGTGTATACACATACTTTATTAAAAAGTAGGTTTTATATGAGTGAAGGTCTGGTTAAACCATTAGGTGTACGTTACTCACCTAATTGTTTAAGAAAACGTTGACCATAAGTTTGATAATCATTTGTTATAATTATCTCTTTTTATTGTAATGAAAAATTATAAATTCAGGTTATGAAATTCTATATTTTATTGAATAAATAAGAAAGAATCTCAGTAGGTTACTACCCAATGTCTGAAAACCACACAGTTTTTGAAAAAAAGTCTTATAAAAATAACGGTAATGATATTGGTAAATGAATGAATACCTAATTTAGGAGCTAATTTTGTATATGGCAGGTGTGAATGAAAATATAAAGAGAAAAAATGGCCTAATTGTTCAAAAGTCATTTTGTATTAATTAATTTGAAATTCATTACGTGAGTGCCCCAGGGCAGTATTCTAGCCCCAGTTCTTCTCACTATATACCGAGAGCACTCTATTACTTTTATATAGTTTTCTTATTATTTTTCCTCCTATAGTTTTCCTATACTCTGTCATTTCACTTTGTTTTATAGGTTGAGACAATTTCTTTTGGATATTATGAAGAACAGAAATAAATAAATAAGAAATATGAAAAACAATAATAAATAAAAACTATGTTGTTAAAAAGAATCTCTTAAAGAAGTATTCCTGACTGCTAAGCGTCCGGGGGTATAGATGGGAGGAATGGAATGGAGTCAGGATAATCTTACTAGTTCAGCCTAAGGGAAAAATCCGAGGTCTGTAAACAGCGATTGGTTGTGTCAGCGATTTTACAGTTTTGGGCTTGGGCGATAGATAATCCGTAGATGATGGTTTGTGAACAGTGATTGGTTGTATCAGCATCTAATTTTCGGGTTCACTAAACCTTTTATTGATATGAATATTATCAATGCTTAAAATAGTTTTATTTTTTTGCCAACCAAGTTATATCTTTATGATGCTAACCGACTTATTCTGTTTGTAATCGGTACTTATTCCCGCAGATTGCCAGCTTGAATACCGGGGGAGTAAATGTCCCTTCAAATGAAGTCATTTCTACATCACGTTCTTGTCTATAATGCAATAAATCTTATTTGTTCCCATTAGAAATGAAAAAGCAATAATGACCTAGGATATTTAAACGAGACAATATGTACTTCATTTGATATTAAAATCTGGCATAATTTCTGTTCCATTATAAGGGTTCTCATGTAACAGCCTAAGAAATTACTCATCTTGAATCACCCATTACTGGCTTAATTAGTCATTCTCAAATAAGTTGTCACTTTGTTTATTGAGGTATATTTTTATTACGATTTTTTTCTAGCCATTCTAATTATATGGATAACAAATATTTTACATTGTGTTGTAGATATAATGTATCATGGAGTCAATTATGTAACGGGACTTTAACCACCCCAGACTCCAAGCTGGCAATCTGCGGAATAAGTACCTAAGATATTGACAGCAATGTTACTCGAATAGTTTTATTGTCTAATTAACAATTGACAATTAATGTATTTTTATTTGTGATTCATTACTCGTGGTTCGTAAAATATGAATAAAAAAGTATTCATATTTGTTATTTAAACTATCTAATTTGATTCAATAAATGTAAGTTATTGAAAATAATCGCTTATTTAACCAATTGCTCGACTAAAACAAAAGAAAAACTGATTTATCATTCCCCTTTCTCTTATAGCTTAAGTGAACGGGTGAGTGGATTTAAGAATTCCAAACGGTTAGACATTGTGTAAAAGGAATACTAGAGAGAAAACTTTCAAAATTTTCTTTCGCTTTCCTCTCATATAACGTGAACGGGTGAATGGATTTTCGAACGTTGGAAAATAGAAGGATAGTTCAGAAAATTATCACACTAGTTTTCCTCTTAGAAAATCGTTCGAACCGCGAAAATGCGTTCACCCGTTTACAAGTTATAACAGGAAAACCGAAAGAAATATGGGACATTTTTCCTTCTTGTATACTTCTGAATGGTTTGGGCTGCGAAAATCGATTTCCTCATTCACAAGATATATGACAAAAAAGAAAAGAAAATTTTTCCAAAGAGTTTATCCTTTTTCTCTTAGTTGATATTCCATTTACTCGAATTTTTAATTGAAAAAATCGAATAACGGAAAAAAGCATGCATGTTGGAAAACTGAAATTTTATTTTATGAGTGCTGCATTTGATCTTTAATTTTTTTGTGTTTTTTTCTTGTTGTTTGTCCTGATGCCTTAATTGTCAAAACATTAACTGGTTAATTATTTTGCAGCATATTAGCGACTTAAGGCCGAATTATTTGAACATATTATTGGAGCTTTCTGTTTGCTTCTTAACTATTAATTATATTAGTATCAACAACAATGTTTATACTGTCAAATATATGTTTTAAACAGCAAAAATTTCAACTGCTCTCTTAGCCTTCATCTTTGCTCAGTGTTCCTTCATACGTTACCGGTGGTTCTCCGTTCTTTCTTCCGTCCATTTCTTTCCCGTCATCAGCTGTGATTTATCCTGTAAACCGTGGTGAGCATTTTGCTTCATCATGAGAGGGTTACATTCCTCAATATCCACCCAAGTGATCTCTATTTCTTGTAAGTCTTTTCCTATCTTTTCGAACCTGGCTGATTTGATATATGTTGACTAGTTATTTATTTTCCGGTATTTTAGAGGCGTAAGGCTTTATTGTCCGGAGTTTTCCAATTTAATTCTAGTTCTTAACTTCGTTCGTCAAAAACTCCCTAAGTAATTTTATATATTAATTTATATTTATTTTATATGTACCTCTCTGCACAAAAGTTGTCCATGAAACAGTACTGTCTCTACCATGTACTGAACCCCAGACCCTTCACGGGTTGTAGCGGTACAGGTTTATCTACTATATATGTACATATGTACATAAGATAAACGCCATTAACTTCTCGGGCTGGGACATTATCCTCCTTGAACTTGTTGAGTAATGGTCCTCCCTGCTAACTCCAATTCGAGACGGGTCGTGACGATAACGACCAAAGGAGCCGCAGCCGCGGGAAGCCACAGCTCGCCAGATATTCCGAAATATGCCTAAGCTATTTGATGAATACCGAATCCATTTGTAGGTCGCCGCTACAAATCGGGTCATCCTTCTTACCTGATGGATCAGGTAGCCAGTTTACCTGAGGCGCTGAGTTACCTGAGTTATAGCTGCTCCTGATAAATACCGACTTATTAAGAGCCTCCCCTTATTAACGCAGTAAATCCATTAAAGGATCTCCCCCCTCTCTCTTCCTCCTTTTACTTCCTCCTTCTTACCCCCCACCATCCCCTCATCTCTTCCCTTCCCATTCCCCCCCTCTCCTCCTGTAGCAGCTCCTCTTAACAAATAGCTAATTTACCTTTTGCCTGTTCTTCTCCTAATACCTGCCCTTTCTCCTACTGTCGCTTTTTGATTAAAACAATTATTTCATTCTGTTTCAGTTTCAGTAGTAAATGTACAGGGTGTAATAGAAATTCTATATGCTGAATACAATATTATTATTACATTATATTACTGTAATATAATGCAATTTTAACACTACTAAATTAGAGTGTATTTACATATCTGTATATAGTTTGACAATTTACTAATAGTAAAAATTTAAAAAATAGTCTGAAAATGATGAGTATAAAACCTAATAAGAACTATATGTCCAAAAAGAAGTCTAAGTGTAGCCGGGTAGAATGAAAAACAACAATAACAACTCCAAGAAAATTTAAAGACATAACAGTAAGATTAAACTAGGCCACGATAAGGACAAAGGGCGAGTGAAGCAAGCTAGGTGGTATGTTAAAGGACATGGATTGTCCTCTGTGCGGCTGGTACAGACCTGACTTTCACGCACTAAATTGTCAGACTATGACTTTATTGTCCTCGTACTGCCATAAAATTTCCAATATTTTTTCTAGCATCCGTTTAATATATTATAATTGAGTTGATAGTGAAACGAATATTGACGTGAGCTTTTAAATTTGTTGGGCTGTGTAACTGACGAATTTAGCTAATGACTCAAATCGTTCAAGGTGTAGGTGGATGGATTTTGTTAAGATTTATAGAATAGATTTGTGTTCGGGTAGTAATCCGCAGATGCAAGTTTGTAAGCAGAGATTGGTGATCGGCTTATAGCCTTTGGTGTCGCTAAGCCCTTGGGTACTATATATGTATGGCCATGTAATAGAATGCAGGTAGGAAATATAGCCAAAGTTGTTTATGAGGAGAGAGTTGAAGGAGACGGTCAATATTTAGACCCAGAAATACATGGGAAGGTGAAATGGGGAAGGCTTTCGAGAGAAGAGGCATGTATTGGAGCAGGCGGAGTCAGCTGGTCACAATAGATGAGAAAAAGATTAAGATGAAGAAGGATTAATTTTGATTTCCTTGGAACGCTTTTCTTCATCTTATTAGAAACATTTCCCTTGAAAGTAGTAGGCATTGTGTGGTTGCGAAGGTAATTATTGGAATACATTTTAAATTTATTTGATAAATAACCGCATTGGTTAATAACTACAATTTATTGTTTAAAGATGTTTTATTTTATAATATGTTACCCTTTAAGATTTTTTATTGTAATATGATTATTCTTTAAAAAATACTTTTATTTTATTATATTATTTATTTTTCTATTATACTACAGAGCAGAGATAGAAAGAGATAATTGATTTCTTGTAAATTTAACACATGATAGACATACAATAGATGAAGATTACAAAACACCTTAACATCTATTAAACGAGATCATTAATCACAGAGCCTAATCTATTTCCTGAATAATAATTAATTAATAATCGTTCCAAATCTGAGCAGGCTTCAATGTTTTTGGGTCCCTTGTTCAGTTGAGCAACCAGCCTTCCAATAAATCTCTCCATCCTTTCCGCTGACTTGCGATGGTCGGAGAAACGGGTCTCGGACTAAATTTTATTCATTTATTCGATGAATACCCACCGTCAGAGGTCGTCAGAGGAATCGATATTTCTAGAGACTTGATGAGAACATTTTGCTCTTTAAATCTTGAAGGATCATGACATTCCTTATGGTTCTTACGTTATCCTGGCACAAAGTATTTTATCGATGAAATAAATTTGTTTATATACATATTTATTCCCACACAGAGCTCCTATCAAGAGCAAACTTTAACAATGTTTTTGAAATATAAATGAAGCATATCATTGCACAATAATGTTTTACATGAAATTAAACAATAGTTCTTACATAACTAGCTAGTAACAATGCAGAGTATAATTGGGCTTTGTTGAGTAGTAGTATACTTATTATACTACAAGTATAGTAACTGGTTTAAACGAGTTTTTATTAAACTTTTAGAGAAAAGGAGAGGGAAAGACTCACTAACTGAGTAAGGTCATTTTAATGGCACTCAAAGATATAAGATATAAGTTCATGTCGAATTTTTTCGATTTGTAGTGAACAACCTACAATAACAACGACAAACTTTAGATTATTTTATAATAAACAATTATTTTTGATAATTATTATTTGACGCGAAAAAGACTGCGCGTCTATGATGCAGGGTTTTTTCTTTTTTGTTTTTCAGTCTTTTCTCGGCCCATTTTTTTCTCATGGTTTCACTAAATACCTTTTTTCTTTCTTCTGTCCAGGTTTTAGATGGATTTTTTTTTTCTTTCTGCCATAAGAACCGCATTTTTGAGGAATTTTTGGTATCCAGTTCTGTTTTCCAATAAATCTGTTGCAATGCCGTGTTTCTGTGTTTCTTGTTTTATTTGTTCTGTGTATCCTTGTCTGAATTTGTAGCCCATAATTTTGGTGAATATTTTTTTGTTTAGTCCCTCCTCGTTCAACCTCATCATGTGACCATAAAATCTGGATCTTCTAACCCTCATTTCTGTTTCCAAGTCACTCATTTGAAAGTAAATTTCTTTGTTAGATTTTAGCCGGTATCCTTCTGGTATTACTTTGGACCCGTGGATTCTCCTAGGAATCCTTCTCATATTTTAAGAAATTTCTCTAAACTGGGAAAGCCATATTCTCTGTCCCGTACAATACCACTGGTTTTACCACTGTATTGTAGTGTCTGATTTTGGCCTTTTTGGAGAGACATTTTTTATTATACATACTACTCGTTAAGTAGCATAAAATTCCCATAAATTTTTAATTGTGAACTGCATACTTTTCTTCTCAGACAAGTTTCTGCTTATTACCTCGCCCAGATATTTAAAACTTTTAACCACCTGAATTTTACCGAAATCTGTTTCTTCTTTCTTACAAAAGTGGGGGTCTTTAGTCATAAATTTGGTCTTTTGAACGGTGATTTTTATTCCAGTTTTTTCAGCTATTTTCTTCAATGAATTTATTTGCCTAATTGCGTCTTTTTCTGACTCTGCCAGTAGGGTCATAAACAATTATTTATTTTAAAAAATATAATAAAGTAAGAAAAAAACATTCTCCAATGTTCTATCAAACATACTTCATTATTTGTTATATCTTCATACGTTTCGACATTTAGTCATTAAAAAACAAAACAACAACTGTACCAGTACAACCCATTGAGGATCATAGATTCAGTGCAAGGTAGGGGCTCATGTATCATGGACGAAGGTTGTGCAGAGAAGTGATATGTCCTAGATCAGGCTCAACTGCTAGATTTTTCTCTCTTGGTTTGGATGTATATACCAGCGAGCTTAGCAGACTCTTATTTAGTGTGTTTGCAACCGGAGATGGATCTTATGGGATCTAGGACCCTCTTGGTGCTCATCCAGGCCCTATAAAGTGGGTACTCCAAGTAGCGGGAAAATCTGGTGGTTAAGCTTCATCTAAGACAAATCACTCCGCTGCATGACCGTTTCCAAGAAACATTATTGTCTTTATCATTTATTTAACCCAAGACCCTTTAAGAAATGTGTTGTAGTGATGGAGGACTTTGACTTTCACACGGACATTTTTCTCCCCGTTATACCATCTAACAATAATTATTGAAAAAATCTGTAGTAAGTTTGCTTTGCTTGATCATCCATTCATTATGAGCTTCTCGGTATGCTAAACTTTAAAAAACAGTCTCTACCCCATACTGAACCATAGACCCTTCATGGACTCTAGTAGTACTTTCTTTTTCATATATAATTTATTGACCAGTCTAGAAAGATAGCATTGCTAATATCCAACAAATAAATGATCATTGTCCATCTTCATAATTCTGAATCCCCTACTCTCTTCAATAAAAAAAAAAAAAAATACGACGCCATGAAGTTTTTTCGAAGTTCGGCCAAGTAAGAAATTTACTGATCGGACCGAGTTGACTTTGAAATAGTGAGGGCTTGGTGATTATTTTGCAGCAATTCATCCTCTTCAGTGGAGTCATTCATTTCCCTTAAACCGTTCCTTGAAGGCCGCCTTTCTCAAAGCCGACAATTTAACTTCCCAACTGAGATAAGAATGGTCCGCCAGATTGATTTGGAAAAGGTATATCATTTCGAAATTGGCCAGCTTGGTTGAAGTTGGAAAATGTACGAGAGAATTAGCTTGAAAACATTGATTTGTGGTTGATGGTTTTTGCTAATAATATAAAACTGAATCGATAATCTAGAATTTTCAATATTTATTGATGACTATAATCCAGACATAGTTTAAACTTATATTACTAAACCGCAAAGGGTATTGTGTTCAAGTAGAGGTGGTATAGTTTCAAATCAAACGGATACGCAGGGAGGTGATTTGATCGAGGATAAGCAAATCTATCAATATTTTTTACAATTATAGAGGCTGAGTGCCTCCCAGGAAGGTTTCCAGATCCAATAGGGTAAATTTATGACTTTTAACGAAATAACTAAACTATCTATCTCAGCCTTTCTCGGATTCGGGAACTAGTGATCAATAACTATACAGTAGATGCTCTCCAGCCACTAGTTAAACAAGTTTTAGAAGAATTTTATATATGTAAATTCTTCCAGAACGTATCCAATACCTTAACACTGAATCAGTTATTCTCAACACTTAACCTAATTATAAGCCCTAAAGAAGACCTGCTATTTGGGTCGAAACGTTGGCTTTCCAATAAATAGTTAAGAGAATTTTTTTACCTCCACCCGGTCCTTTTTCTTCCTCACTTATTTTAATCCTTCATTATGTCCGTTTGAGTCTAGATAATTTACAATTAATTTATATCGCTTGATGTGTCTGCTATTCATAATACATAATAATCTTTTTTTAAAAGTTAGTAGTGCTTTGTCAGCGGATACAGCAAGAGGAACTGACTATTAACCCTTTAACTGCTGCGATTGAAGAGCATTACGTCTTCACAGCGCTAAACGGGCCGGCTACCCTTCTACCGACCTCTGCTACATACTTTTTACCTGCATTCTATCCTTCATTACGCCCCATTACTACTATCTGTAAATGTATTTCATTGTTTCCATCCTCTTTTTTGATTCTGACTGTGGACCAACACTGGCGGAGTTAAAACTTTTTTTTTTAATATTAAAACTTCTTTCTTAATAATTTAATAATTCCTTAATAATAACCAGTAGAATGAAGGAAGGTCGCGTCGTCTATACTCGGCTTTAGCAAATAGATAGAAAATTAGTGCGCCGACATATATCGTCTGTAGCAGTTAAAGGTTTAAAAAAACATTCTCCAATTAGGTGAATTAACGGTAATAATCGATAAAATTGTTTTAAAATTTACTTTTCCGAAATTTAAACACCAGAGACGCGTTATATTTACAATATTTTTTTGAGTCTTGGATTGGTTCTTTGTGACACGGTTGTTCTCGAGAAATTCTTGTTAAGAATAACATATTTTGATTGAAAAATAGATAAATATTTCAAATATAAATACTAAGAAATAAATAACTTCTTGTGTAAATAAATTCATTGTAAACTTTACTTTCAGCACAACTCTAAAATGATCAGAAGTTAGAAGCTTTCTAAAAAACTTTATGATAATTTACAGTTTTAGGCTATGAACAACTGTTGGCAGGAATAAATAAACTGGGTTAAAACTTCATTTAAATCTAAAAAGATCCCGCCACTGTTTGAAGAAGTATATGAGAAACACACAGAGGATTTAATAGCAATTCCTTGTTTGATTTTTTTCTAATTAAAACCTTTGTAAGTGCTTCAACAAACACAGTTATATATTCACCAAATATTAGCTTTACTTCTTTTTTACGTGAAATATTAAAGTAGTAGTAAATTTAAACATCTTAATTTCGCAATTCTTAGATGCAGGTTCCTACAGCACTAATGTACCTAACAAAAAGAAATCAATTTTTTAGTTAATTTTTCTGGATGAGTTTTGTTCTGCCAAATAATCTGCTGTATTTTAGAAACTTGTTTACTATGTTACTGTAAAAGAGCATTGCCTTTGATCCACACTAATACTAATATAATAATTGCTATGTTTCTACTCTTAAAATTATTTTTAATATATATATATTGATATTTGGGATGACAGAGTCTCATTTAGGATGAGTACTCAAATCATTATTTATATGCCTTTATCTTAATTGGGTTCCTTTCCAAAGATCTGTTCTTGGGTTTACCAATTTACTCATCTATTATACCTTCAATATATTATTTATTAATAAATAGTGTATCTGGTGTATGTAATCACCTAAAGAATTACAATAAGGATCATTTATTTATTTAATTTTAAGCAAGGTTAATGATTTAGATTTTAATAGATAGAAAGTATTGCCATAAATTACCTTACAGGAAATAAATTAAACTTATCTGTGAACAGGGATAGATTGGGTTACTGGTCGGTCTTCTTCTTGTCACCTCCGGGACTCTTCATCTTCTGCGTCCGCGTTGTTCGCCGGCTCCTTCTTCCGCAAGATATGTCATCCTTGCTGTACGTCTCCAGAGTGACTCCTTCCGCCTAGTTTTGCTTGCTCCCCCCTTTTCTTTCGTTTTCTTGGGCCATCAAGGCTCCATAAGAGGACCAAAAGATCTGTTCTTTGTCCAAAACATATTCCCTTTCATGTTTGCCGCCCGTATCAGTGCCGAAAATTTATAGCATAATGTTTTTATGCCTGTACATGGAAGAATATTTAGTTTAAACAAAAAATAAATAAATCGCTTTTATTTTTAATTTCTGGTTTTATATATTTTTATTGAGGTAAATAAAACGACATATTGTATGATTTAATAGGCTCCAACCAAGTCCTTTGTTTCTTTTTAATCAATGGAATTGGACCAAAGGTATATCTGTTTTGGAGAACGAAAATGAAAAAAATTGGCAAGGCAAACATTTAGAGTAAAGAAAACATTTCGTATTTGTCTAAAAACAGTTACTTCGTAACAGTCCGAGACAGTAAAAACAGTCTAAGAACTTCAATGGAGTTCCTTCAGAGTTTAGCATTAATACTTGTCCAGTCTATTGCCATCTGGCTTTTTGATTAGATACACCATATCTATCAAGTGGAAGCTGTTTGATGGTTATTTCCGTTTCTCAATAAAACATAAATCACTTGAGTGGACTCTCTATATTTTTTTTTTCAAAATGCATTATCCCGCAACAACACCCTCAATGGCGGTGCTCGCTGGGAGTTATGATAAGGGTAAAATAGGGCAGCATAAATCAATACCTACAAGGCAATAAAAAAAAAGACGCAAAGTATATGTGGGGTGGAAAATCTTGGAGCCTGGGTGAGCACTCGAAGGGCCACTAAATCATGAGCCGCTCTGCTTAGTTGCATTTCCCAGTGCACACACCCATCTCTTCTCCCAACGTAATTTCCCTCCAAAGATTTATTATATCTGAAAAACCCTGGCCTTTTTTACCCAGGCTCTGTTTCCCGGTGAATCCCTCCCAGTGCGTGGAAATAATTTTTAGGTATTCATCACGAGTACCTGAGGCACTGAAAATTATAAGTCTCTTTATGGGCTTGAAGTTGACTGAAAATAACTAATTAAAACTAATAACTTGAAATGTAAGGATATGTAATCCACTTACATATTCAAGTTATTTTAGAAGAACCCATCTCTTAATGTTGGCGATTATAACGGCCCAGATTATTTTACTGACAGCTGTTCGTAACAACCTATTGATGTTAATACTGTCCGTTGCCTGAGATTTTTCAACCAGGAGTGACGCCTGCTACCTGTACTTCTCTTTCCTTCAATCTTGTCCTGTATAACTGCAGCAAGGGATAGTTTTCATTTCGCATCGCCTGACCAAAGTATGCCTATTTATGTCTTTTGATGCTGTTTAATATCTCGAGAGATTTCTGTATTTATTGTAGTATGCTTTCGTTGCTATCATGGTAGATTTATCAAGACACTCCGACATCACTCGAGGGCTTTTGGATGTTTACTTGAAGCATCCGTATATGCCTCTGATACGTATATTAACACTAAGAGCATTTGACAACTGAGTATCCGCCGGTTAAGAGTTAATACAATTAAGAATTATTGCAACGTTTCCGTGCAATGATTGTAGATGTAATCTGAAGATAATCTGCTCAAAACTAAGATAAAAATATACAGTGATACTCCGCTTGAAACGAATGATAGTTCATCAGCAGTATCCATATTTTCATATCCTCTAACTATAGTTTTAATTAGCTTTATCGATTTTATTTCTTTCTTAATATGCTTTAAACTGTACGTACGTATGACATTTGGGTAAATAATTATTTCTGGTCTGGTAATAGTATGGTTTACACTAATACAGTTAACACTTCTTTACTTGTCCATTACACGTTTTAACTATCAGGCGCTGTTTAAACTGATGACGAAGAAAATTGTATTATACTGAATTGATTACTCATTGCTCAATAGAAAAGAAAATTATTGCAGTAGGTAGTTTCCTGGATAATTCCTAAGTATAATTACGAAGCTTGGTTAAAAAATGATATCTGGTGATACTTACATCATTATGTTTTAAACTATACCTTCAAATTAATATTCAGGTCGTATATAGATATAGATACATGACCTGAGGTATATAGGAGCGTGGTGGTTCAGCGCTCAAATTCCTTGTCGAAGGTTCCGGATTCGAATCCAGATGTGCAGATAAATCATTTAATTATACCCTCCTGGCCATTATAAAGCTATCATTAAGTGGGTACCTTTAATTAGAAGAAAATCTGACGTTTGATCGCAACCTAGGACAAAGAGCCTCCCTGTACAGCCGTTGTCCCAGAAACAGTTCAGTTTCTACCATGTATAGAAACCCAAGAGCTTCCATGGGTTGATATGTTACTGGGTTTTTTTTCATATATGGTAGTTTATAATAGGGATCTGATTTCCCAAAATAAGCTTATGTTCGATCTGGGAATTTTGGTAGTTTTTGTTCTGTCGTATATTTCATTTCCCGAAATAAATTGTCAATGAACTTACCTATCGAACAACTATTTGATATACTCGATTGTAACTCTTACAACCTGTTCCGGTGAACCTGTGGGATGTTTCTAGTCGTCTAAGAGCGAGTTGTAGGTTTATATATACTTATTTAATGTGGATGTACTAGTATTTTACAACCGAATCTTGAAAACCTGAATTACATTTTTGTATAGCTGCAGTTGGCTATGTATTTGATATTTAATGTCATTGCCAGAACTGAAGATCGTAAGTATTACGTGGAATTCATACCACTGTTTTCTCCCTTCGTACTATAATGACTTAGCATTTCGGTCACTTATGCATCCTTCAACCTAGTACAACACCCCTGAGGAGTTGGACGGACAGGATGATGGAGGATGAGGAAAATGGACGAAACTCGCAGACTCACGACGGAAGAAAGCGAGAGGTTCCTAATATATTCGGAGGGCGATAGAGCCTAGTGCAGAGCCTTGTAACTTAGCCGCCACTCTGTAACTTTATGATTTAGTGGGCCAACTTCCCTCGGTTCTAATTAAACAATTAATTTGGCCTAACATTCGTCATCTTCTCCCTGGCCTGGGCCTCAGGTCCGTGGGGTCAGTCATCGACCTCAATAAGTTCATCTACATGTTTTAGTATGAATAATTATATCGAGGAGTAAAAAAATATATTACTTTATTGACGAATTGAAAGTTAATAAAACAGTTTAGAAGTTCTGAAATTTAAAAATTACTTGCTATTTTAAACATACAGTTTATTGATATTAAACTTAAAATTGACGTTCATTCATTATTTTCTTCAATAATTCCTGTAGTTTAAATAATCCAGCATGAGATTGAGACTGGTTTAAACAGTCTATTGGTTAAACTTTCTTTTGGCGACATGGAGTCTGTAGATCAAAATTCACACCATCCATAATCATATACACATAATCCAACAATGCACATTTCAACAATCACTAGTATTCTTCAATATTTAAGAATAATTACAGAATCATCCATTTCGAAGTAACATCTATATATTGACGTCTTTCATCTGGCAATACATACTTAGACTATTTTGTTATTTAATATTATTCACTAAATGCCTAGTATCTTTCATTGTTACTGCTTGATTATAGTTGACAATAGATGTTTAACAAATAGACTGAATTTCAAGAACGGAAAGTAAAAATTATTCAAAACAAGTCAAGAAGAGTAGATGCTAGTGATAGTAATTGCTTCGATAATGTAGCGGTTTTTAAAATATTTATTATTAAATAATAGTTTTGCAGAAAACGTCTGTTTTTTTTTATTTTTTGTCTTTTCCGTCTACGGTTTGTATGGCAAGTAAATTTTTTTTGTCACTTCACACAATTTGAAAATATTATTTTTTTTTTCAACTTCATCGCTCTAAATTGTCTTTCAAGTAATAAAATAATGGAAAATTCATTTGAAATATAGAGACATTAAAATTCAATAAGAATCGAATTAAAATCCAATATTATCACCCACTCACATTTCACAAAGTTGAAAATGTACATTAGTATGATTTTTGAAATATACTTATAAAGAACTAAATTTTGCAAAAATTGGAAGAATAACCAGGAACCTCTTATTTAATTTGACATTAATCAACTAAAACGTATATTATTGTATACTATTAATATATATTATTAATGTGATATGATATTTACTTCGCTCGTTATTTATTGACTTGGAAATTCATTTCAGATGTATACCCCAACGATAACTGGTTATGCTTGATATTTTTCAAATTATTTTAGAAAATAGCCTCAGATGCATTTTCAAAATTAAAAATGAAATCCTTACATTTGATATGTATATTTTAATATATAAACCATTAAAAGATATATGGCCGAAAAATATAACTTATTGTAAGCACTATAGCGTCTCATAGCTAATTAAACAAAAACTATCATTACGTTAGTAAAACTTTTATAATGGAGATTGCATGATTATATATTAATAATTATACAATGCTTTATAAAATTTAGAGATAGAGTTATCTATAGATAAGTTACTGTCCTCCAACATTGTTGTCTACAAGTTTATAATACTAGGTATTTCATAAAGAAATATAGTTTTAGAATTTACTTCAACAATGTTCTTAATGTAGTATTAGAAAGTAATTTGCAAGCAATAGAAAGACAAGAACATTCTACTGTTAGGTTTGAGGATACATTTTCTTCTTCTATCCATCTTATTTGTTTATATTAAACATTAATGATATCAACAAATTAAAAATAAATATTAATTGAAACTTATGTCAACAACGAATATACTTATGAGATATTTATGTATTGGTCCAATTTATTACGTGGAATTTTAAAGGTGTAATATAAATGTAAAACAAAATTAAAAATCTTTTCGGTAACAATGTAGAAAATATTAATTTCAATGCATAATATAACGGATATATCTCAATCAGAATTGTGTTGACAAGGGCATTAAAAAATTCAACAGTTGACGTATTCAATGATATTCGGCTCCACACGGACCTGTTGTTAATTCCTACCAATTTAGGCTTGATTGAATTCAATCAGCGTATGACAATTTCATTGAAATTGATTAGATTCAGTATTAGGAGGCCGTATATATAATATGTAGATATAGTGTATTTGCGGTTAGAACACATGTAATCCATGTTAAATCCTATTACTTGATACATTATAATATATCATAATATTATTACGTATCATAACTATACATGTTATTTTAGGTTTTTCAAATCTTACTACTATCACGGTTTTTACTGTTACTAAATATATTTTTAAATAATTGAAAGTAACTGATAATATATTATTTTTCATCATTACATTCAATAATTTATTTTTTACCGACATACCTACTGTTTTTATTGAAAAGTTTTATATAACTTTTCAGCTATTTGAGGTTAGATCGTACATAATCCACGTTAAAACCTATTAATTGATACATTTCATGGCAATAATTAATACAGTTTGTATAACTTACTTGTATCTTATATTAAACTGTTCAATATTCTATCATGTATTAATCCTTAATAAATTTAAATAAAGGATAGAAGTAAAAACTTTCCATTATGAAACAATAATTTTATTGTCATAATGGAAAGTTGATAAATAATTTAATTATTATCATTTTATCTGATTTTTTAAATAAAAAGTTTAAATTTGTTTGTTCAGTAAAAACTAATCAATTTCAGTATTTCCATGATGTTATTTATTTACATTTAAAAATAAAAAAGCTCTCTATAAAGCGTATCAAATGCTTCTCACGGTTTAATGTAAAGGGTTGCCTAATAAAAAAATACCTATAATAAACAAATTAGTTTAGAATATATCTGTAACAATCTCTATAGTTATTTAACTCTAAAGAGATCTGCGGTTGACGATCTTCGAATACTGTTTTTTGCACACAACAGATATTTCATATAACTTTTAAATTATAGGCATTATGAAATTATTATGAACTACATAATCGTAAATCTATATTTCCGAAATTACACGATAAATCATAAACAATATGTAAACAGGATTTCAAAGCAGCTTCAGAACTTTCCTGGTGCGGTCCACACCTCATTGAAGAGAATCGCGCAATGTGTAGGGTGCCGATTTTGATGAATTTTTTTGGCTTATTATACATTTAAAAAAATCACTGTCTGTTTTTTATTTGTACGTGGGTCTAGATACTGGAAAAATAAAATAAAAGACTAAAATAAATCCTGCTTTATTTTATATATCGAGTGTGAAATTTATCAACAATTTCACCATAAAGAGATTTTTTTCTGAGCAACCTGAGCAAAAAAATGGAAGAGTAAGAATATAAATGACTTTAAATTAAATAAAGTTTCATAACTTTTGAATTATTAAATAATCTTTCTTTGCATATTTATACCCTAATAACATGCCTATTAACAGTCGTTTCAAAGGGTAACTTTGAAAGTAAAAAAAAAATATTCTTACTTTGATTATTCAAACCAAAAAACATCACCAGATTTTCATTTGGTAAACCAATTCTCATTAATTAATACCCTTAAAAGTTTATTCGAAACAAGACGATGCACCCCAAGAGCAGTTGTTTATTATCAGAAGAGCCTCGGGGTTTTATCAAAGCGTCCAGTTGCTACCAAAGAGGTTGATAAATGTTGGGGAGAGCTACATGCATCATACATCTCCTCTCAAAGAAATCAACGATAGCCGCTCTTTCATTGGTTCTTTTTCTCCCCACTCAGTCATTTGCACCCTTCTCTTTCCCCCAATTCCTCTGCCCTCTTTCCATTTTCTATTCCCTGTTTTTTTTCTCTCTAAGGTTTTTTCTCCTGTTTTCCTTTCAGTAAAAAACTATTTGTTCTCTCTTTTAGTATTGATGTTTCTTCTGAGATAAGTACACAATTTTTTGTTAAGGAATTTTTTGATCGGAATTGTTGTACAAAGTAATGAATAACATGGGATAACTTTTATGGGAAACACTATATATAATACATTGCATTTAAGTTTTTATTTTTATTACTTTAAATTGTTTGTGAAGTAGTTCAGAAGATAGGATACATTGCTCCTGATGTCTTGGTCCACTAATTTATCTGCTACTAATTTATCGGTCTAAGACCAGCGCTCTGGTTGTGGTAGATTAATAATAATAATAATAATAAGCTTTATTTTTTTTTCCTCTTACTTCTATGTACAATTTTTACATGGTTTTTATATTTACAAGGTTTTTAAAAAGAAAAAACCTTTGGGCATAAGCCTCTCCCAATTTACCCCAGCTACCTCTGTTCCAAGCAGAACGGTGCCATAATACTCATATGAAGTTTTGTATGTCGTCCCGCCATCTCGTAGCTGGTCTCCCTCTTCTCCTAGTGCGGTGTATTGGATACCAATCCGTTGTTGCCTTAGCCCAATGTGTTGATCCCATTCTTGCAATGTGTCCAGCCCACTGCCATTTAAGCTCAGATACTGTCTTGAGAATATCGCGCGTACCAGTCAGTTTCCGTAGATCTGTCTTCTTTATTTTCTCCCTTCTACTTTTCCTTAACATACTTCGTTCCATTGCACGCTGAGTGGTTGCTAGGGATTTAGATATATCATTATTTAGACTCCAGGTTTGGCATCCATAAGTTAAAGAAGCAATGATCCAAGCACCAAAAACTTTTCTCTAGTATGGCCATGTTGCTTTTAAAAATATTTGTGTGTGACCAAAATTTGGACCATGCTATTTTAATCCTTCTATTCACCTCTTTCTTGGATTTATCTGCAAATGATATGAGTTTCCCTAGATAGATTGTTTCTTTAACCCATTGGAGTTTGCTGGTACCGAGGAATATTTCTTAAAAATCAAAACAATGTCTGATTTTAACCACTGTTCGGGTATTTCCCTAGTTTTCATAATTAATTAAATTGAACAGTTTGGTTAATATAGGAGCAATTAGTTCTGAAGCTGTGATAATTAATTCTGTAGTTATGATATCGCGCCCAGGCATTTTGTCTCTTTTGAGCTCCTTTATTATTTTTGTTATTTCCTCCTCATAATCAAAAAATCTTCAAACACCTCGTTATTATCTTCATTTCCGCTAGTTGGTCTAAATTTGTTTGAATATTTTTCAGAATATAGCTGTTTATAGAATTTTGTAGCAGTATGGATTATTGCAGTTCTACTAGTTTGAATTTCTCCTTTTTCGTTATGAAGTTTTAAAAGCCAGTTTTTTCCGGGAGTTATCAACTTCCTAACTTTTTTAAGGGATGTATTTTTTTAATCAAATTTTCGACAATGGCCTGGTTATGTCTTTCGAGGTCAGAACGAAGTTTATATTTCACAAGTTTGCATATAAGATTGCATTCTATTTTTTCTTCTTTTGACTTATTTCTTTTCTGTTTGAGACTTTCTCGTTTATTGATTAATGTCAGGGTTTCTTCGGGAGGTTTAAAGCCAACATTGCTTTTTGTCGTTTTAGAATTTAGTGCTGCAATTTTAATTGCCTTTTCGAGGGTACTGTAAGCTGTCTGAATGTTTTTAGAAAAATTTAGTTCTTCGGAAGTTAATAATTTTGATAGTTCTGCAATGAATAGTTCTTCGGTAACATTCCTTGGTATTTCGCTCGTTTTTTTCTAAGTGAAGGGACGCCTGGGTAGATAAATAGTGGCTTTTAGGATTCTGTGGTCAGACTGGAATGAAAATCGATGGGATGCTTCGATGTTTTTAAAAATAGTGTGGTTCGGAGATAGGAAGTAGTCTATTTCATTACGACGCAATCTATTTGAAGACAACCAGGTCCATTTTTTTCCCTTTCGCTTTTTAAAAAATGTATTAACGATTTTTAATTGTTTTTCTATACTGAAATTTACCAGTCTTTCTCCTCGCTTATTCCTCGATTTCGGGTACCCATATGGACCAACGCAGTTCTCTTCTGGACAGGCCTCTCTTCCTACTTGACTGTTGAAATTCCCCATAATAATCAAATAATTCTGGTGATTGGATTTTATAGTTGAGATTGTTTCATTCAGGAGTTGATAGAAATCTTCCACTTCTTCTTCCGAAGATGCACTCGTTGGCGCATATACTTGTATTAAAACTAGTTTCTTATCGTCCATCTTCATTTTTAATACAGCAATTCTATTGGAGACGCCTTTTATTTCCGTGATATTATCTTTAACATCTTTTCGAATCATGAATCCCACACCTCGATGTCCACTGACCTGACCATATTGAAAAAATAAATTACCACTTTTCCTTAGTTGTATATTTTCTCCCTTTCTTCTTACTTCAGATAATCCAAGGATTGTTATATCTGAATTAAACATCGCGTTTTCCAGTTCTTCTATTCTCCAGTCGGCTAATAGACATTAAGTGTGGCTATTTCTAATTTTTACAATTTTTTAGAATGTTGTTTTGGGAGGTTTAGGTCATATTCCCCTTTGCTGACCAAACATTCTGGGGAAAGTGAGTCCGGTTTGTTGTCCTTGTTGATGCCTTTTCTCATTAACTTTGGTTGTTCTCTCCAAGTTATATGCTATTTGTGAATCTTTGGGTCTTTGGAATTCGTTTTTGAAGCACCCAAGTTTTTATTACCACTCTCCTCCGATATTTTTTCTTCATGAGATTTCAAAAATGTGTCTAGGCTATTTTTCCTTTGATGATAAGGTTTCGCTTCCTTTGGCTTTTTGTCCTTTGGTTTTTGCTCTTTTTCTTTACCGACAGTTCCTTCTTTTTCTTCACTTCTTTCTTTCCTTTTTCTTATGGCTTCTTGGGCCTGCAGCTCTTCTAGAGTAAACAAATTATCATTTATTAATAGTTTGTCGTATCTCAGGGTAGCCTTGTTTCCTTCCTCCCAGTGGAATTTCATAAATATAAATAATTCTTTTCTAATTTTCCTGACAGCCTTTGGCATATCATCTTTGATTTTAATCATTTTAAATTCTTCCAGTTTCATTAATTTAGATTTGTTTTTCATAATATCTATTTTCAAAATTATCGAGTTTAATTTCACTAATACTGGCCCATTTTTCTTTTTAGGGTTAATAAAATCTTACCTCCGTTTTATCATAAGGTCTGAAATCTGGTATGATGTAATACAATATTCTAAATATCGTAGTCTTCATTGTAAGTTTTTATTTTTATTACTTTATTTTGTTTGTGAAGTAGTTCAGAAGGTAGGACACATTGCTCCTGATGTCTTGGTCCACTAATTTATCTGCTACTAATTTATCAGTCTAAGACTAGTGCTCTGGTTGTGGTAGATTATTTAATCCGTTACCAATCATGAATCGGTTTATAAGATCTGGGGACCATTCTACAGTTCATACAGCCTCTATCAAATGTATTTCCTGAATTGGGGGGAAAATCTGGTTTTCGATTATGATCACAGCCAATTCACTTCTCTAAGAAACTCTTTCTATAGAATCATAACGTCATGTTTTACAAGAAATATTCCAGTATATTTAATAAAATTTTTCTTAATAGCATCAAATATATAATGAATTTTATAGAAAATAAGATATAATGAAGAACACTCACTCCGAAAAAGGATGAGTCCACTAGTCATTTTTGGTGAAATGGCGATGCACGGCACTCGGTTGTAAATATAGTTGAAGTGATAGATTAGCAAAGGTTGAGTTGAAAAGGCTTAGTGACGAATGAAAACCTAAAATTTTAATAAACACTGAGCCGAGTTATGAGCGACTTAGGGTTTGACCGAGGCTTAGATGGGAGGATTACTTTTAGTATATAGTAAACCGTAGACGAATGTTTGTGAACAGCAAAAGGTAGTATTGCTCTCGCACCTTCGGATTCGCTAAGTTTATTATTTCTTACCTTACTGTATTCTAGCATGTTTTTCTTACTAGAATTAACTAATCCTCACTGAAAGAGTTATGTTTATAATATGATTGTAACCAACATGAATATGTATATGAATATAAGATAGAAAAGAGAGGCTAGTTAAACGCAGAGATATAGAAGATAGAGAGTAGAGTATTCTGTATGATAGCTCATTATAATATTGTGGTGACCACATTATATATTATTTGATTGAGTAGTGATCCACATATACATATATTATATGTATTATTTGAATGTATAATGATAGATGATATTAAATGTATAATTAGTTATATAACATGATTTGATTAGATGTATCCGTATTGATAAGTATAATTATATTGATTGATTTGTATGTATTATTTAATGTATTAACGTATGGAGTTTAATACGCGTCTCTTTAAGAGCTAGAATTAGGTATTCAATATTGTTTATTGTTAGATTGCTATATTTCACCGTTCACCTATGTACCTTAGCAAGATAAGAATGTTTTACATATTAACGAGTTTGTATTCGAATATATGAGTATGTCTTCGTCTAGACCTGCCCTAAAAATGTGTTGCTAAAAGTGTGTTGCTTGGTTGATAAAAGAGAGGGGGAGGTGATATGAGAAAGTGGGGGAAGCGTTAAGCAGTTTGAGGCTGTATTATTTTTAAGACACTTCCATTTCAGGAATCATTGAAGACCCTCACCTTTTCATCACCTCCCGCTTCTCTGAGGCTTGTATTAGAAATTATCTGAATAATGGTATAAATATAAGAAGTGATTGCATGTTATATTATTTTATGTATATATATATATATATACATATATATATTTGAGAATATAATTTTATTTGGGGTTTCCATTGTGGTCTTTGTTTGTAATTGACTTTATTTTCTTCTCCTAAGGGTCCACAGATATATTAAATAATTATTAAATCAATTAGGGGAAAGGGTCATTACAATATAGTGTTAGCCGATGGTCTATCTAGTTTGTAGACGCCTTTGTTTAAACTAAGCCCAGTTGATCCCATTTAGCAATATATACACGTTTCATCTTGTATATCAAATTATTCTTAGTTAACTCAACAAAAGGTGAGAATAATTAAACAATAAAGTTACCAAACGTTTTACATCTTATTGCATTCTTCAACAACAATAAGAATAACAGCTTAATTAATTAATTGCATATTTATTGTTTTTTGTATTATTATTACATGGATAATGTTTTAAATTAGTTTAAAGATTTATAAAAACCCGATATTTGTATATATTAATCGTATAAATTTGTATCAGGTTGCAGCGAGTGACCTTTTGAAAGCTCGTACCCCTGCCATGTTTTTTTAAGTGGGTTTGAAGGGTCTGAAGGGGAGTGCGTTTATATGTTCCTGGGGTTTCTTTCTTATCTGCATTCGAGTGCATTGAACAGTGCATAGAATTCTAATCGAAACTACATGAGCTAGAAAACGTGTTATATGTATTTATCTCTTTCTCCGTCGAAAACATTATGCATATTAACATGTTTAATGGTCCCTTTTAATCGAAGCACAGTTAAGGAATAATAAAAAGTGATACATTTATAGAAAGTAAAAATTCATGTAAAATGAGGCAGGTTACCTTCAGTCGTTGGGTATTGAAAGATGGAGAAGGGCAGCCGAAAATAGTAGGTCTGTTTGGAGAAGAATGGTTGAGGATGCACAAGACTATTGCACCGTTGGAAATAGATAGATAGTACTTTAGAGGATCGATTATCCGGACTAATGACTAATAACGGATTATCGGGAACAATCTGGATAATCGAAATTGAATAAATAAAAAAGGAAAATGCCTAAAAATTATACATTTGCATGAAAAAAATGACTGCTAAGTCTCAGACTCTTTTAATTATTTTAGTGAGTACTAAGTAATAGTTCTAGGAAATTTAAGAAAATATTCTTCAAATTTATTTTAAGGAATGGCAATGTCGTCCCTTCCTTAAATATTTTCCACGAAGCCAGTTCGAATAATTTATGTTCAGAAAATCGATGCTTTACTCTACTTATCATACTTTGATATAATAACTCAATTTAAAATTAGTATTCGCCGATTCTGGCCACTTCAACCCTTACTAGACACTCTAAGCTCCCGATCAATTACAAAAGATTCCTATAAATGATTATTATATGACCTAATTGGATTTATGGAATATAACTTACGAGCTCAAATAAGCCATCAAAAGCTCTCGTTTCCATTCCTTAGAATACGAAATCCTCCATTTTGGAATACTTTGTTACGAATAAAATCATCGATAATGAATAGTATCCCATTTGTTACTGATTTGACCCGAGACCGATATTAGTCCTTCATGACAAACTTTATTCAATCCTATCTTCCTCTTCATTTCCGAAAAAATCCTCCGCGCCAAATGGAAAGAAGATGGTGTCGTGACCTTCTAACTAAAATCTTTTATTTTAGTAGTCAAGAGGGTTTGTCTTTGCCTTTATCTCGTGCTATTATGTATCATTCATTCTACTTTCTCATTTTATAATCATAATACAGTTTTAAATTTCAATACATAAATTAAAAAAAAAAAGAATTGATGGAATAAATCAATATAATATTATATTATAAAGTGTGTAAGACTGCGACATATCGCACTAGCATTTCCAAAGCGACATTACTGGAAAATCGGTTTATTTTCGGTGTTGTTATTATTATGAAGGATGTGAGAACTAGATATGTTTACCACTCACCAAATCTACAACAAGGCACTCGTGTCACTTTAAGTGTCCCATTGCTGTTCCAAGCTCATTAATAATTTCTCCGAATTTGTTGGCTTTTGACGGATGTCACTTTAGAAATACTTGTACGATATAAAAACTATTGTTTTGAAGGAATTCTATTTTCCTATAATGGTTTCCGATACATATGCAACAATAATAGAAATATTCTGCGATATTTTATAAATTTATTCAAACGCACTACCACCTAAGGTACTGCGCCTCAGTTGCCCCTCGGTACAGAATAACTTAGCATGAGGCAGCTGTGCCTGGAAAAAGAAAACAGTAAATAGAAGCGGGCCTCCTGCACTCAGGCTAATGCAGGGCTTTTAAGGGCCCAAGGGGGCGGAGTCCCTAGTGTTTGTATTTCAAAAATAGTTGCTCACTCAAGGGTTGTACCGCCTCATATATGTCACCTCGGCGCCGTGTAGGTGTCTCCTCCATGTCCTCTCTCAGTATATTTATAGAACTCTTTTGTCTTTGGAAACGTTACTAGTCAAGCCTTTATAAGTAAGTGTATGATGAATTATGTATCACATACTCATAATGATATATGATATACCTTACATGTTATATGGTAAATAGTACACGAGGAGCTATGTGAAGTCTTAAATAGTTCCTAATGACTACTTTACTATCTTTGTTGGTATCAGTTACGCAAATTATCGCTTTAAGGTAAGTCACAAGTTTCAACTTTCCATTCGTTTCTGTTTTACAACTCTCCAAAATAAAAATAATCGTGAGTTTCTGTATGAAAACACAGTGTAATTATGGAAAATATTTATATTACTCAATAATCATTTGATCAAGAAATGAACGTTTCAACAAATATTTGTAAGTATAAATGATGATATGTCATAAACAGTATGTGTAAATCGCTTCTTTAATCTATATACAGACAGTGACAAAATTATTATTTTTATTTTCGAGAATATTGAAAAGAAGATTTAAAACTTGTTATGACTTAGCTCGAAGGGACAACCGGCAGAACTGATACCTCGTTGTTTATTAACTTTTTTTTAGATTAGATTAATTTATTGATATTTACAACTATAATAATATTACAACAAGTAAATTTGATAATATGAACAAATGCCATGAAAACAAAAAACACTTGTGCTATCTATCGGTAGCACTCCAATAGTTTATTAATTTAACCCCACTATATGCTGCTATGGTTAATCGAACGATGCTGCAGTGGGAGTCTTAAAATTTGCCTATCCAGGTTTAAT
This sequence comes from Arma custos, assembly GCA_037127475.1. Lineage (NCBI taxonomy): Eukaryota > Metazoa > Arthropoda > Insecta > Hemiptera > Pentatomidae > Arma > Arma custos. Next base: position 84,967,036 of record CM073763.1, on the reverse strand, counting down.
TAGGATAGGGATCTTTAACAAGTACCTGACATCGTACAGGCTTGGGACCCTTATTTTATCTCCCTTCCGAAGGACGGTATAACAAAGTATTTTGTACTCCCTCCAAAAAATCTTGAATGCTAGGTTGCGAACCCACGATCTTGGGCATAGTAAGATGTTGTACTAACTACTAGACCACAGGTGCCCATTAGTATCTTTGATTTAACATATGCAATGAAAAAATAATAACATAAAATACAAGAAATGAGAAAATAATAAAACTAACTAAAAGTTGAAATACGTTGCTCTACAACCTTAGTTCTTGTTCTACCGAGAAAATAGCCCGGGTGAATGTAAAAAACTATATATTGAGAACCAACTTTTCAAAAATTGTAGGTCTTCTTCAACAGAACTAAACAAGACAAGAAACAATATCTGCAGATTAAGCCCTGAGGAAGCTTGCATATTGGTATGGCCAGCGAAACGTCGGCAAAGAATGTGACCACACGGTCGAATCCAGAAGAAACACCATAACATCATTGTTTACGTGTATCCGAATAATTATATATCTTTTATATTCATTTGGTCTTCAAGAAGACCTGTAATGTGGGACGATCTTCACAGTGTTTTTATATTTAATGACTTATTTTTACCTCCACCCAGATCATTTTATTTTATCACATTCATTTAATATAAATGATTAAACTATAAATATTAAAAATGAATGATTTAGGTAAAATAAGAAATGATACTAATGATCCTTTGTGTGTTACTGACTAGTTCCCTCTACTTGATTGCCGGTAAATACCAAACCGCTGACGATTACGGAGACAATACGACCAAGAATTCAGTTTTCTTTAATTTAATCAGGTGTGAATTATTCAATTTCCTAGCTCCAATCAGAATGGGACAGATAAATTATTTAAATTTTGGGGATTTACCGACTGAGGCTAACCCAGCCTCTGCTGAGTGGGTTCTCTTAATTGGTAGAAAACCTTAGGGTTTAAGAGCGATCTCTGTTAAATAATCTCCTAGCTCAACAATTGAACTAGAAAAAGAATAAATTCTACCATGCAATTAGGCCGAAACCTTTCCTCGATTATAGTGGTACAGGTTTGGTTTTTGTTAATTAAGTAGTTCTCGGGGGTAACCTGTGTTAGCATAACAAACTACTGATCCCAAGAACGCGGGTTCGTAGCCCGGTAGATAGTCCTAGGATTTTTTAAAAGGAGTATAAAATTATGCTGTCCTTCAAAAAGGACGTTAAAACAAGGGCCCCATCCTGTATGATGTCAAAGACCCGTTAAAGATCACTATCCTAATTAAGCCTGAAAAGGGAAATCAGACATTAAGTTTATTAAAGTGACATTAAATGAACAAACATGTAGTTCTAATTCAGAAATTAATGACCGAATGATTTGAATATTACTGAAACCCTATATTTCCATTCGCATTGCCTTCCGAGTAGAAGAATAGTAACCCCTTTCATCTCGGTTCTCAGAGAAAAGGAAAATCCTCGAAGAATAAGAATGGATCCGCTAGGTTCGTTACCGAGGAATCCGTATGTCTGAATGATAATGGCCCAAACCCGATTATGTTCTTCCGCTCGGCTAAGTTTTCGGAAGAGATGTTCCTTTGATGAATTCCTTTCACCCTCCGGGATTTAGTTCGTTATCCGGTTCCGTTTGTAAACGGAATTTAATATTTCTTAATCGGATTGCGCGGCGATATTGTCTTGCACTCTTATGTTGCCGGGTTTCTTAGGCTTGTAGAGGAGGAAGGGAGTTGTTGAATATTATTTAGGATGGACTTATAAAGAGGCATCAAAAGGAAAATGAGGGCGTGTAAACTCTATATGGGGAAATATCTTGCAAATAATTTCCCTGACTGCTATATAATATCCAGGAATCCAGAAAGATCAAGCAACGCTCTGTGGCAAATGTAGAATGTTCAATGTAGCTTAACCGATCGTTATCAAGCTTTACATTTATGGCTTTCACTCTGTTTATCATTCCATATAAATGAGACGCTCGTGATCAAAATTAGTCTACTCCAAAAAAAAACTGACTTTTCCAATTTTTTTTCCAAGTTTACCGTGTTACAAAAATAATTATATTATAACGACACTTTCCCGCCTTATTTCTCATGGTTTTTGTCTGGCTCTGAACCTGAAGTTTAGGAACCATAATGCAGTGCTTGATTAAACATTATGCCTCATATTATTTCTTTTACAAATTATTAGTTTTCTATTAGGTTCATTTGTTACCTTATTCATACCTTTATGTTTATCGTTATTCCTTTTTTCCGTTATTTCAAAAATATAATATGAAAAAGCAATTTAACAGTACCTATTTTAACAACAAAATATTTAGCGTAAATCATTGAATAATATTAAGTAAAAAATAAAATTAGAACACTAATGACTTTAATATTTTTATTAAAGAGTGATCTGCTTAAGACGCCAAATTTATTATCTTTTTTACAATTTATTGATTGTCTTTTTATGTTATTTTTTTAAAATTTTATTTCAACAAATAAAATATGTAAAATAAATGGTAGAGAAAACCAAATAAGGATACTGAAAAAAAAAGAAAAAGCTTAAAAAACATAAGAATTTTATTGTATGAAGGAAGCCATTGGTGAAAGTCCAAAATTCCATTTGAAATAATCATGGCTACATTTATTTAGTTCTTCAATTGGTTGAGCTCGTTGATCGCGTTATAGAATAATTACAATAGTTCAAGGTTATAAAATGCTTAAAATTTTTAACTGTAGATAGTGCCTGGGACTTCCACCCACTTATATTACAAAACTTAAACGTTGTAAGAATAATACAAAAATAATTATATTTTAATTCATGCCCTTTTCGTTAATAATATAAGTTGTTTTATAATAGAACGTGAACCGCTGACACAAATTTCTTGTTAGAGCTATTATTTATAGAATGCTCTTATATCAAATAATCGTTTGATAGTACTTTTTAGTTGTTTCGTTTTTTGTTTTGTTTTTGTTTGAATTCTGTTGAACCTATCTGTTGTGGTTTTAGTGCTAGAGGTAGATAAACGTTATCTGTTAAAGTTTTTTTAAACATTTAAATTTAAACCGCAACGAGGCAAGATTGCAGTTAATGGATGGGCGTTTGATTCCAGCATTTTATCTTAAACCTAGGCACTAACATTTTGTATTTTTTTTTTTATTGATACATATCCATCTCGAATAAATTTTAAAGAAAAAATAAAATTATTTCATATTTTTTTTCATATTTACATAATAACAAGCTTTTATAATAATATTTTTGAGTCCATTAAATAACGTTATATTGAACTACCTGATAGGCGCTTCAGATATACCATTCCGCATAACTCTTGTTTAAACCAGTTAGTTACGCATCGTATGCTGTAGTTTTGTTCGGTCACATTCAGCATGTTTATTGCGTTAAAAAAGAAAATTACAATTAATTAAGCTAATAAAACAATTACAATTTTTCATTCAGATAGAGACTGGGACTCTCATACGTCTACCCTGATGATATAAAACTTTTTTATGATAATTGCGTATAAATAATTCTATTCAATTAAGTGTTATTCTTAATTGAACGCACTCCGACTTTTTTCCCATAAAGTTGCTACCTTTATTTGAAATCTTTCATTTAAAGGAAACACATTTTGAATAAAATACAGGTATCTAATCCGTAGATTGTAGCTTCGAAATGAGTTACAAGTTTTTACTGTTTAATCGTATCATTTTTAATATCATCCAAAAATACAAGTTATCTTAAAATATAATTCTGGGTAATGATTAGATTTAGGTAATCATTTCATTATGAAATAAATGTTTCAACTAAGATCTCAAAATATAAATGATATGATTGTTGAAAAGATCATTTCTTGGCGAAATTGTTACTGAAAAATACACACTTCCCATAATTACATCCATTTTTCTATAACTAAAGCTCATGATAACTTGTATTTTCGAAAAATACTAAAAGGAAGACGAATGAAAATTTTAAACTTGTTTTGATTTCACTCGAAGTGACAACCTGCGGAATAATTACCAAAATTCGACTAATTCACGGGGGCTGTAGATGTATATATATTTTAACCAAATTAATTCTAGCACCTATACATGCTAAAAACTTTTAAAAGGTTCCAATATAATAAATGCAATAATGTTTGGCCACTGATGGAATGTATCAAGACTAGGCTAATAATGTAGATTGATGTCGACCGGAGCCGAGAAGGGAGCTCACTGTCAGCGCCAGATGTCACCCGCTCACCGCAGGATTGTATTTGTCCTCGCTCGCTTCCTAAATTCCGAGTGTTGGTTTAATGTTAAAGTATAACTAGAGCCAGCGTTTATTGTTCTAAACTCGTCATAAAATAAATATTTAAACGGTAATTACTGTATTCAAGTATTTGTGTTTAATATATTAATAGAAAGGGAGAGGATGGGCATAATGACAGAGCGCTGCTTTGCCTTGCTGAAGATGGCGGGTTCAAATCCGGCTGCGGATGGTTTTATTTAATCTGTTAACTGCCAGGAAATGATGAGAGAAAAACCTGGCGGTTGAACGTGATATTGCACAAATCACCTCCCTGCACAATTGTTGTGCAGATACAGTACAATCTCTACGACGCACTCAAACCAAGACCATGTTGTTTTTTTTTGTGAACAGGTTCTTTATTTTTATATTAATGAAAGGGAGCTTGTACGTATGGTGCTGGATTTTTTATTTTTAAGTTCTGAGTTCAAAACAGATTGTGGCGTATAAATTATATCTAGGACCTCACCTTGGGCTCACTCAGCCTCTGTATAGGCTAGTGGTTCGACAATCGAAAACGACTCTAAGCTCCAAATTAATTACATAAGACTCATATACATGGCAATCTTTAGATCTGGACTTAAGGAGTCGAATTCTACTCGTATTCATTCCATGATATCTTAAATCCTTCGTAAAATCCTCAATTCTCCTTTATTAGGTTACGAACAAATTAATCCATAATGACCTTATTGTACCATTTGTTACTGATTTGGCCCGATTCCGATATCAATGTTTTCATGACGAACTTTATTCTTCAATAACTGATAATTCTCCGAGGCATCTGAAAATAAGATGGCAGCATGACCTTCTAAGTTGAATTTGTTATTTGAGTACTACCACTAGGTACTTGCTCTACTTGTCTTCATCCTAGCCATTTCTATCATCCCTTCAATTTACTTGTTGTATTGTTATAATACAGTTGTAAATTACAATAAAATTTAATTAAAAAAAAATAAAGTCATTGGTAAAATAAGAGAAAGTAATTATCATTCTTCTTAAAATTTACTAAAAAAACTATTCCTGTTTTACTTGTTAAAAAATGGATAGTTCAATAGATGCATTTCAATTCAGATATTTTCTTTACTTCTTATAATTTTCCATTATACACAACAATGGTCGTAAAAATTAGTAAAGGTAATTAGGCTTATTTAATTCTATGAACATTTTTTTAATAAATATGTTTTTTGCAGCAGTTTATATTTGTGATCCCAGGATAAACGTTATTGTTGTTATCTCTTTTGTTTTTTAGCATTACATTGCTCCCAGTAGTCCTGGTAAAGTTGACGGGGCTTCCTGAGTATAAACTGGAGAAGTTTAAAAATACACAGGTTGACAATAGAAACTTTTTATCTGTTCACTCACTACTATCATGGTAGCATTGTGTAACTGTGGAGTGCTTTAGGGGATACTGGTTGAATGTTGGGGAAAAATCGGGGTTTTTCTGTGTACTCATTTTGACATGAATAATTAACATATAAATGTAATTAATTACGTACTGAGCCCAACATCGCGGGTTCGTAGCCTGGCAGGTTGCCCTAGCATTTTTAAAGAGAGTACAAAATCCTCAGTTATGCCGTCCTACGGAAGGGACGTTAAACGGGCTTCCCGAGCCTGTACGATGTCAGGCACTCGTTAAAAACCTCTATCCTAATTAAACCTGGATAGGCAAAATTTAGAGCTCTCACTGTAGAATCGTCCGAAAAGACGATTTCGGACGATTCGAAAAGACAAAGCTGCATCAAATGACGTAATAAGGAAAAACAAAAACTAAAAGGTATTTGTATATTTAACGTCACTCTTATGCTGCTATGGCTAATCGGACGATGCTATAATGATAGCTCTAACTTTTGACTATCTAATTTTAAAGATATCTTTAAAGAGCATCGGACACCGCATTGCCTCTGAATCCCCATATTAGATCCCTACCGAAGGGCAGCATAATCAGGGCTGTTATTTGCCTTTAAAAAATCATAAGGAAAACTTCCAGGCTAATATAATAAATTGATTTAGTAAGCTTGTGTAAATCAATTCCAATGTCTAACAACTACTATTATACCAGATTATTGGTACAGTTACAGTTTTGATAAGTAACTTAAATACAATGAATTTAGCAAATAGGGAAATATCAGCAAAAAATAGCAAAATGAGTTAGATATGGATTTTAATGGTGCTTATACTCGTTATAATTTCTTTAAAAAAATGTCTTTCTGGAGAATATTTCATAGAAATAACGTTTAGGATGATAAAAATGTATGAAATTACTACAACAATTGAAGGGTCTTGGGTTCAGTACATGGTAGAGACTACACTGTATCTAGGCCAACGTTTTTTGTAGAGAGGCGATTTTCCCGAGATCACGCTCATCCCCATGTTTTCCCTCAGTTAAAGGTGACCTATTTATATAGGCTGGGTGAACCACAGTAGGGTCTGCAGGTCTTAAATGGCCCGTCCAGAGCTGTTAACATATTAAATAATTTATCAGCCACTGGTGGATTTGAACTCCGGATCTTCGGCACATTAGCTCAACGGTTTGTTAGCTACCCCACCTGCTTGGTATTTAAAAAATAATAATATTAGCATTTTTTTTTACTAAATCGCAATTTATTTGATATAATAATTCACTGCTTCCGAAGTGTGTAGTTCTAAGAGGATTAAACTAATTATGATTATATTCATTAATTTTGTCACCTGTAAACTCTGTTAATCTTCCAACCAATAAAAATATTTGCAATAAATTACAGGCCTTGAATTTCTTCGTCATATACCAAAGATGTCTTTCTCAGTTTTTCTTTGGCACAAGTACCCTCGAATAATGTATTTCATTAACATCGATTGGGAATCAACTTTTCTTTTAGCTCTTGTTTTTATTCATTTATTTGTATGTTTTATAAAGTGACAGAATAAGAAGAATTTATAGAAATTTTAAAGATATCTTGTTACTTGCTCCCTATCAGTAATAATCTATTTTTTTTTACTACAGAAGAAAAAATCATAAATTATATAACATTACATAATAATCATAAATTACGCACATTATATTTTATAATTTAAAAAAGTTAACATGGATTAAACATATTTTTATATAATTAACAATACAATTCTTAAGACAGTTTTATATATGTTCATTCTTATATACTTATAAGGTATCCTAAAGGTGTATTGCTTTAGTAAAATTATTTTTTGATCCTTCGATTGCCACTACACAAGCATTTAAAAAAGTACCGTTAGTTATGAGACCCATCCTTGGAATAAAGCCATGAATATAATCTAGATAATATAAATGACTTGTAGGTAGACTTAAAAACAACAATGGCCCTCTCCGACTTGGTAGAAATAAGTTATTTACTAAAACATGGGCCATTGGCGGAGCACACCCTCGAGAATACGATTTATGTGAAGGGCAAGGAGTGGATGGAGATGAAAAAGCATCTAGGTCACTGGGTTTATGTAAAAAACGACCGCACGTAACAATCCTAAAGGAGCAACCCGGGACATTTCCTACGGGGCCGAAATTCCAGACTTCAACCAATATAATAATTATTTTCTATTTATTACATAGATAATTATGTTCTAACTAATGTTTTTAAAAAGAAATATTGTAATTTTAGCGTATTTATCGTTGCTTAATCAGTCAAAGCCCATTCAGTGTAGTGATGGTTGATTTGAATACGAAATCCGTCGGTTTATTTAACTCTGTTTAGCTAAATTATTACGGACATGAGAACATAGACAATGACAATGACCTTGATATACAGTTAAACGGAGATTATGGAGAGGGTAAGGATGATATATGTTAGGTATTCATTGTTTGGTACCGGTGTATTAGCCAGTCTCCATGAAACTTAGTTCTTTATCTCATGTAACCTTTTCTTATCACTCGTCTCATATGAGTTATTCATACGTGTGCTATTAAATTGTTTTCTGTATTGTTGTTAATAATAATTTTAAAAATGGTTGCTTTTTTCTTCTTAATTCTTCTTCACGCGGCGCTTTGGAGGGCCATGGCGTTCTCGACTATTTTCCTTCACCTTGACCTCTTTTCTTTGATCCTGCCACTTCTAATATATCTGCTTCCACATCGTCCAGCCACATCGTCTAGGCCTGCCTCTCCCTCTTCCTCCATGATCAGCTTTGGGAACCTTTTTTATCCTGTCTGTGTATGTGCCCCAATCATCTTAATCTTACTTTTTAATACGAGATACTATATCAGGTTCTTGCCTATCGGCACTTAAGTTCTTGATTCTTTTTGACGCAGAAAATACTTCCTGCCTTGGGTGGAGCATACACTCTTCTAAGGATCTTTTTTTCCAGTATGCAATAATTTTTCTGGCAGCTAGGATAGGGTCCACGCCTCTCCACCATACATGACAACTGGACAAATGGTCCAACACTGTCTTATATACTCTTATTTTGAGGCTTCAGAGAATAGCTCTATTTCGGAACACGTTTCCGAGGTACCAATAACATCTGTTACCGTTTTCAATTCCCCCCTTTATTCCCAGTTCCAGTCTGTTTGTTATATTTTCTTACAATGGTATCTTCAATTTCTTAGAAACAGGAAAACTTTTGTTATTACCTTTTATTTTCTAATAAATTCCTTTTGTTATCACCTATTTAAAATAAACAGAATAAGGCTTTGAAAATACCTTCTTTAAAAGAAGCTATGAAATACTTCCAGAAGTTCGGAAAAATTCCAAAGACGAAATTATGTGAAAAAGGTCATCAAATGGATTTTGACAATGGAGGTGTTTTCGTCGAAAGTACCAGGAAAAGATTTATATAAGAATAGGAGCGTGGCTAGGAGGGTCCATAATTAACATTTTATTATTACATCTTGTGTATTTCAATTTGCATTAATAAGAGTAAGAAGGTAGGTGATTTCAATATCAGAATTATCACCATTTATAAACTATGGCAGCAGTCCCTGCAGACCGGCTAATACACAAGTGCCTTCCGTTATCTTTAACTCCCAACACATTAAAGGAAAACCTTAAAGATGTACGCTTAAAGGAGTATGTCTAACAATAAACTTTGTTGTAAAAGAGATATAAAGAACGCTGAGGGTAATGGAACGTTCAAGGAACGACTCTAGAGGGCTACTTGATTAACAATTAGTTCGTTTTGTGGTAATATTATTTATGGCCTTTAGAGAAAATTAATATCATAGGTCTCTATCTCAAGTTATTTATGAATAAATTTATAATTACTATTCTTTAATTTTATTTTATAACTCGCCTTTTCTTCTTAGATTATAGTTGTTACGCGTTCTACTTCGTTGTAGTAAAAGGCTCCTTAAGGCTCATTTATATAATTACATGGATTATAACCAACAAAACTCCATGTAATAATTTAAGATTCATTTTTGGATGACTCGACTCTTTTCTCATTAGTGGAAGTCTTTTTGTTTTCCATATATCTTTGATAAATATATATTTAAGGAAATTAATTAAAAAATTGTATCACGATGCTCTACGAAGGGTTTTGTTCTATATACCCAGCAATATATTTATTTTTTTAATTTCATATTGATCACTTTGGATCACGTTAAAACTCACTTTTCCTTTTTTCTGCTGAACTTGTATTTCTGCAAAGAATCCCTTCATCCGTTCACTGGCACGTTTACTTTGACCCTCTATCTAACTTCGTCTAACCTTCTCTTCACCCTGAAAACCTACCAGATTTTTTACTTTCTTACAAATTTATTTCCTTCTAACATTTGAGACTCTGTGGCGTTCAAATTTTTCAAATCTTTTCTTCCATTTGTAGTCCACGCGGTAGTTTTATTCTTCCAAAAATAGACAAATATTTGCTTCCTACAGAATATCATCAACTTCTTTTGGCGGTAGTGTAGGTTCTTTTGTGTTTACAGGTCGGTCTGCTATTTCTAGCCTGAATAAGGGTGTGTGAAGGTCAAGAGAGAGCTAAGTATTTAGCAAGAATATCTCAATTTTCTTGGTTATATAGTCCAATTTTCCCTGCTCATTTTTGAATCATGGTATTTTTTATTTTTATTGTTATACTATTGTAAAATCCTTTGATTTTTTTTATTATTTGAATAAAACTGTAAGGTTTGCTCAGTGCACATGGAAACAAACCAGAGCACTGAACCCTTCCACCCCCCTGCTATGGACCGTCCAATAACCTAATTGTCTGATCTGTATGCGGAACGTGGGAGCAGTGTTTGTTGGTCAGGTCCCATATCAGTTGCACAACTTGTACACGTACCTCCATAATTGGTATCGTACAGGGGACGCTACTCAGTACCGTATTATCTTATCCGATTCATCTTTAGTTTCGCTTCATGCAGGTGCCCGTGTAGCTAATAGCATCCTACACTTTTATGGGTGCTTCTTAATCCATTTAAATTATGCCATTTAAAATTGCTTAAATAATAAAAATTATTCTTTTTTTTTTTTCAAAAATCTGGAATAGGCGAGCATTCAATTATAATAACAAATGCTTTAATTATAATGGGGTAAGTTAGGAACGATTATAGTTCTGAAAATCATATAGTTTCATTTTTTTATATTATTTTACAATACATTTTGAGTGTCATATAATGATATAAATTAATACTAAAATTATAAGTGATCGCGTTTTCGTATAGTTATTATATGGTATATTTTTCTTCTTTTTTTTTTCATTACACGTTCTTTTCCGTCCCTCTTCAGTCAAATGCAGACTTATGCACATTTCTTTTTTGTGCTTACAATAATACTCTATACTATATAAACTGAATATATACATTTTAGATAAATTATTTAAACTGTTAAAAGTCCCTGGTAGATCCTATTTGTAGATCACCCACCCTCCATGAAGCGGGTAACGTTAATAAGAGAAAAACATGTCGCCCCCGATAAATGACCTATCTGCTCAACCGTTGGCCAAGAAACAGTCCAGTCTCTACGATGGACTGAACCTAAGACTCTTCATGTGATGTAATAGCACAGGTTTTTATTTTAGTGCAGTTTTTTATACTGCACATTTTTGTTTTTAAGGGCACTTTTTTCTTTTAATTTTATTTTATTCCTGCCCATTTAAGTTGCCCTATAACTATAACCTAGTCTGAGTACAATATATCTTTTCTTGAATGGGGCTTTGTAATACACTCCCCACACTACACTGAGGTATTAAAAATATATTATACATCCGTAGGTGATAAATAACAGAGTACAACAAAAAAAATGAATTAAGAAATGCTAATTTTTGGGTTATTGAGCCATGCCCTAATTGAAATTCACCGCTTGTTTTCCCAATTAATGACAACTGATTCGATCTTTAACTAAATGAGGGAAATCATAGCTGACGCTGACACTACATCAATCGGCAATTAACCCTAGTATCTATGTCCTAATGAACCTGCCTGTATCGGAACTCTTTCCTCCATATTTTAGTTTATAAACGTTCGATTATTACGGTATCGGAATATTGTTTATATATTGCTATTATGCCCATTAAAAAAAGGAATGGTTAATGTAACTGTATTTAAACATACATTTTAACTTATAAAATTTATGTTACAGAAGAATTGGTTGACTGTAACTTCTAATGTAACGTCGGCACACAATAAATAAGTACACTTATTAAGGTGTTTTTATTGACTGCACCCCCAACTATTTCTTCCTTACATTATAAAATTTATATTCATACATTGTGTACTTTATAGTCACTATTATATAATATCCAGTATTGGAAGTAATACTATTTTAATATGTCATTTAGATGTTGAGATTTAACTTCATAAACATCACATGTTAAATATTTTACTTCAGTGAGATTTTTTCTCATTGTAGTACAATATTTTACTCTAATATTGATAGATATGGGAGCCTAAGATGTCCTTGGAAAACATATTATTTTTTTTTTACCTCAGGAAACACACATCGCCTCTGTGTTCTCGTTACTTCATCTATTGGTTGACGTTGGCGTTAGGTACTAAAAGTTTCAATTTCCATTTTGTTCAACTCAACCTCTGCATCGTGCTCTTATATTGGCAATTCCGTTAATAAAGGCGGCCCATTTAAACGGACAAAACGCCCTACGATTTTCTTCAAATATGGTATGAATACTTCTTGAAGAAATTTTAAAATAATCTTTTTTCTCTTCTTTTTATCATGCTGTGTTAGGGACGATAAACGGAAAACAACCAAAATTATATTTTGAACAAGAAAATAAAACTTGAGCTACTAAGGTCTTTATAAAATAATCTTTATTTATATATATATATTTTTAGATATCTTTTGTTGCCAAATCGTTATATAATTTAAAACTGTTGAATTATTTAATTAAATCAAAGCTATTCATTAAAAACTTAATGAAATTTTCATGGAAACTAAATTGAAGCTTTTAAATCTCGAATTATATTGTAAGGATAAAACGCTTTGGATGGATGCCAAAAAACCTGTACGTGTAACCTGTAATAGTAAGAATTCTGTTAGCCCATGTTAGTTTCATTAAATCAATTGCATAATTTGATGTTGTTAGAACTAGGTGTAGTTCTTGAAAAAGGTAAGATAGGATAAAAATAGCTTTCTGACATGGAAGAGTAAAGTCACAGTAATTTGGAATGGTTAGAGGCCAATATGTAGCAATGAAGGGAGGCGATAGGGTCGCAAAATAGAGAAGAAAAAAAACAATTTCCGATTCCGCTGGCAAATCCCGAAGCAGCTGGCAACAAATAAAAGACGCCGGTTGCCGCCTGATCGTCACGTGCCCAGGTCAATGCTTCGTTAGCGAGCGACTTTGTGTCCGTCATGCCGTGTTAGGGGGAATGTTGGGGGGCGGTTCGTTTCTAGCGCTAATGGGGCGGCTTCCTCCCTCTGATCGTCTTCGGGGCTATTCTTAGCCAATAGTCCGTCTTAAACGAAGTTTTTTACAAGGATGTTTCGATATTATGAACGCTGCAGGATGTTTCCCTTTTATTTAAAATATATTTTATATCTTTTGTTATAACGATTTACTTATTTAATGATATGAGAATGGCTCTTTAACCAATAATAACCAAAAAGTCCAATAATAATATATGAAAGGAGGTTTCTTGAACCTGTGGAAAAAAGACAAAAATAGCTGTCTACAAATCTACTTATTTACTTTTCTACCAATCTTAGAGTCGTGTACTCGAAGAACATCAATCAAGGCGACAGAATGCTGACTGAGGTTTCTTGGAAAGGTGGAAGGGAATAGCAGAAGATACCGAGTTCGTAACATGACGATAAGGACAAATCTGGACATAATACTAGCCACTGAAGTAATATAACGGAACAGGGTCAGATGATTTGGACATTTGCACACGCGAAAATGCACAAGGAGATGAATACCAGGAGTTAAGTTGGAAGATGGGTTGAAGGAAGCTTTCGAGAAAATAGAAATGGATTGGGATATAAGAAATGAGCTAGTGCTGGACTGGGAGACTCTGGGAGAACTGGGTCGAGTCTTTCTGCCTGTGTGAGCTTTTTTCTGCTATTCTGCTAACGAGATCGGCAAAAATGCATTATGATGATACTGAATATGCATATAAAGGTCATCATGATCATAATTTCCAGCAGCTGATGACTAGACAAAATTACCAGCATTTTAAGGGATTCGTTTGTGTCTAGAAGAAGATAGTTACTACAACGCACTTTTCCTTAAGAAGAAATGAAATGCTGAACGGTAAGATAGAAGGGACTGAACAATGATTTTCCCGGAGAGAATGGGAGTTGAAGAAAGGGGTGAAAATAACAGGTTGCGTTCAAAGTTATATTGATACTGATGTAACAAGGCCTACTTGCAGCTTTGTGTTGTTTCGCAGAAGTCCTTTCTCCGCAGAGAACCTCTCTCTGCCAAAATACCCTTTAAAAAGAACACTTATAGACACGGTAGAGTGACAAATAAAATAAAATAAAAATAGAATTATAATCTCGGCTTCAATAATAATTTGACACAAATAGTACTCTGAATAATCCACTTCTTTATTTTGACCTGATCTTTATTCTTTTCTATTCCTTGCAGATCTTACATTTGTCCGACTTTATGCATTATCGTCTCTAATTAGGGCGTCTTCTCTTTCTTTCTCTTTCATTCATTGATGGTCTGATCTGAATATTCGATATTTTCAAAATTCTTCCATGTCATTTCAAACAAAACCATCATTTTTCACAGTAAACAATGTTAATCGATGTTGGTATAAGTGGTCATTTGGATGCCATGGATAGATCGGTATGATTTGGGATTGCTATATTTCCCATCAATATTACTTCCAAGTATGGCCCTTTTCCCCAATCTGTAGAACATAGTTTCAAGAACATTCCTTTTCCAACCAAGTTATCTACTACTGGAGGTAATCGGTGGTGCTTTTTTTTTTTCCTATCTCTTTACCGCTCACATTAATAAACTTTTCTCCAACTCTAAGAGAAATTCATTGACCTCTACCCGGACCACTTTCTTCCACATACCGCTCACATTCTTTGGGTTGCAGATTATAATCTTTATCCTGTTTCGTCATCAATTCTAAAATGTGATTTTCCAGCTTAAATGGTATAAAAACCTAAGATATCAGTCATATTTAATAAATATCAATTCGGATCGGAAAATATAATGGCACGGAATTTACTATCAAGAAGCGGAAATTATTCTATCTTTGGAAACATAACGCTAAATGGTAAAATCATATAGTTCAGCTGAAAAAACAGGGAATCACATTTCAGAAAATGGTTTGGTCTCTTAAATGCTCAATTATTTAGATGTGCTGCAAACATAAATTAGTTCACTGCGTTATTAGGAAAGGTCAGAAACGGATAAGATGCGGAGATTAGAAGAAGAAAGTTATTACTATCTCCTTGTACAGGCTACATTACATTTCGTGTTTTAAAGATAATACAAAAAGGATAGAATACAAAAATAAAATAGTTGAAAATAAATAATAAATTGTTTGTATGTTTTTCTTTTTTTCTTCTTTGTATATAACTATTGTTATGAAAATATGTGAAAATATTTGAAAATATTCTGTAAATAGCATGTTTTTTTATTTATATTTTATTGCCTATAACTTTATAGAGTGTAAACTGTAGTGATAATAGAGAGGATTATTTCCGGCACTTAACTGACGCATTCTTCTTAATAGCCAAGTAAAAGTTAAAAAAGTGCCGTTGGTAACTTTTTAATTACCAGGCTTGTGACAGCCTACAATTCCGAGTTAATTGACACAGAATATTCATTAACGTTAATGGAAATGGAGCCGATCCTAGCGCAATTTTCCCAAATTAATTGCTTTTATGAATACACTAATACTAATTAAAAACTGAAATGTATTCGTTTGAAAGGTTTCCGAATAACTTGAAGGTTCCTCGACCCTTTTGAAAAACATTGACAAGAGAGGTAAATTAAAAACAAAATAATATTATAAAGGTGATGTTTATTTTTAATAGTTTAAATTAATCAGGTTATTTTTTAAAGCATTATTGATTCATTTTTATTGGTGTGAATTTTTTACGATACATATCTTCAAATTTGTAGCAATTTCATTAAATGTAACAATTTATGGACATAATCATAATAATAAAATTATAATAAATGGAAACAAATAATCCTTAGCTTAAAACTAAACAAAAATTGTACCTTCTCTCCTAAAAGTGAGATTTAAACAATATTAATAGTTGCAAACCAGTCATTTTCTAAACATTTATTTTTGTCGTTATTCAATTGTTATTGAATATATATCCAATTTAAATTGTGTGTCTAATGCTAGTAAGTTTTCCCTTCATTACTGGATCTTTAATTAGGGACTATTTTATTTATTTTTTTAAAGTGTGTACCTCAAAAAAAGTACTTCTAAGCCAACACTTGTGCAAACTTAACCACTAATTTGTTTTCTTATTTAAGAGTGCCCACTTTTTAGATCTCCACATCCCACAGGGTCTATTTATGATTGTTAATAAACTAAATAAAATTAATACGATAATTTTAGTACAGCTTTAAAGGAAATAATTTTTTTTTAAATTATACATATAGATTGACTAGCGGAGATTTAATTATCTTCTCCGAAGGCTTTTTTGTAATCCTAATTATTTGGTTATAATTAGTAATATTATAATTTACTAGTTTATACATAAGTTGATGAACTGCGTACCTTAAACCCAAGTTGGCATCTCTTAATATCATTGGATTTCATCAAGGAATACCATTCCGTAGAAATCCCTGGACTGTGAGTGGTGAAGCGTATACATGAGACTGATACGTCCTGCAGAGGCACTTTAAAAAGTTAGATAAGGTGACGAATGCCTTAGAAATCCTTGAGATGGGATGTGGGATGAAACTTGCCGCATCGCTCAACCTCACCCGCGGGTTTTTCAACTCCCTCCTCCATCTTTATCATTGATAAGGTCCTCGCCCATTTTTCTTTTGTTTCCTTTTAAAAAAATTCTGCTGTATTTGTCTTGTGGGAATTTTCTTCGGTAATTTGTTCTCTGTTTTCTTTTCTAAGGTAGAAAACATTAGCCAGTTTTATATATAGGTTGGATGAACATCTGATAATGAGATTTATTTAACAATGCTGTATAATAGTTATTGTTATGGGAGGGAGGGTAGTCTTGAGTTGCCGTGGCGAAGGTTCCGGGTTCAAATCTGGCTGTGGCAGATAATTTCTTTAATCTGTTCACAGAATGTCTCAAAGAAAGATGAATTATAAATTCACATATTTCCACTTTTTTTTACCTAATTAAGGATATTCAGCCTCTATGGCATTGGTATCCTTAAGTGGGAAGCGAATCTGGCGGTTGAGTGTACGACATATCATCTCCCTTCACAGCCGTTTTCCTTGAAAGAGTATTGCCACTACTTCTTACTAAGCCCATGATCCTTCGTTAATTGTAGTGTTATAGTTTTTTTAAAAGTTTTTTTATGATACTAAAGTGAATACATTTTTACCAATAAAGACATTTTTTTAAATAAATAAATATTATCTATGGGATACGGTCACCTGTTTTCCTAATAAACTGTAAAAAAAGAAGAAGAATGAAACTATAAAACAATCATGAAAAGTTATAGACTATTATATGAACTGTTAAATATGAAAATATTGTTCATTATAAAAAAAATGTTAATTCTTATGAGTGATTTTAATGATTACTATTTCATAATAACATGTAAAAGGTGCATGGGGTTAAAACGTCACTCATTGCTAAGTGCAAAGTAATATTCAAATTATCCCGTTTGCTCTTATTTTCATATTAATTCAAATGGAATCTGTAAGACATGAAATACCACTTTCAAATATAACAGCTCATATGTGATGTATTAGAAACGATTTACTACATCCATCACACGAATGTATTTACCAAACCCTACCGGAAATGAATTGAAATAACTAACAGAAATAATGAATAAGTTCTGAGTCGACTGTTGACTTTGATTTAAATGACTGTTTGACCGATATGTAAATGCAAGGATGGCATTGAGGATGATATTAATAATATTATATACTTATTGGTTTAGGCATGGAACCTTAAGTTTACTGGTACATTAAACTGAAACAAATAAATAATGCATGTACAAACATTTTTTAGTGATGGAAGTAAGTAAAAAGAAGAAATAAACGGAAATATAAATTATGGAGTAAAATTATAGAGCATATAATTTATATTTGCTAGAACACCTTAAGCCACCTTCAGAAGAAGAAAGCTTTTTTTCAAACTATCTTCCTTATTTATCTAGTGTAAAGTTGTGGTGCTAAAGATATACTAGGTTCACATTTTTTCCCAGCTAACGGAAAACCACATCACAGTTCCTGTGAAAAATTATATTGGGAAATTCTTGAATTTACATTGGCAAAAGAGCTCAAGATTTATATTTAATTTTTAAATATTAAATAAAGTAGAAGCCACTTTAGATATTCGTGGAAATTTTTATCTGTATTTCAAGTTCAGTCTCGTGTTTCCCTTTCGTATGCCAAAATTATCGGAATTACTTGATAAATAACTTTCACAAAAAAAGAAGGAAAAAAAAATTCTAAAAAAACGTAATGTAAAAAATTAATTAAGGCCAATGAAGAGGTACCTCTGGGTGCTGTTTTCATGCCATATTTTAATTTTTAATTTTACCAAAATCAGTTTTCTGTTTGTCAACTATTTTTACTTGATAAAAAGATAATTTTTTCTTTATTAGTTTTTTTTTATTTTATGTCTTAGCCAATTTTGATAGAATAACCGCCCTGCATTTTTATCCTGCCCGTTTGCTGAGGAACTGTACAACTTATAAAGTACCGAACCCGAACTGATTTATTACGTGGTTCAGATCTTTTTTATGAAGGAGTCTGCTTTATTAATAATTCAGCATAATAAAGTATACCAAGAAAACAAACATAAGAAAGGACACATCTTGAAATTTGTAGTTACCGTAAACAAATAGAGATGTTCGGAATTTCATTTTGAACATCTGATGTTGATTTTTTTTGAAAAATTATTTCAGGCCACGAGAAAGCACAACATTAATTATTTTATTATTGACGTTTCTTCGTAATTTTAAAATAAAATAAAATTTTAATAATACAGACATATAGTTATTAATAAAATGATTTATGCTAATGGTCATTGAATAAATTAATTATATTTTAAGAGTATTTTTGGACTCAGATAGCCTAGAGCCTATATTTAAAATTTTAGTTTATATCATGCCTCTAACTATAAAATTAAGATACTGTTTTTTTTCTTTATTCTTCTGCACACAACTTTAATGGAACTCAGTAATGACGTAATTCTTGAAGAACTAAAAACAGGAAACTCAAGGTTAAGAAAAGTTAC